>OZ012707.1:12213746-12713052 GCA_963942595.1 Cylloceria caligata | reverse complement strand
CATATTTAATCAGCAATCATCACTACGTACATTAAATATTATTTTCCGTTTGTATTTTAAACATTTTCTTTATGTATTTCTTTCTATGTTTTATCGAGCTAGTCGCGCAATGCACCAATCAATGAAAAAGGGTCAAGGAGTACAATGTAGCCGATTTTTAACACCTAAATTTATTGTTATCTTTATATCCTCGGTAGAAATAGCAGATCTTGGCATTTTAATGCAGTAGTTTATCTTGTGTCAATTTAATATTCATCAAAAGACAACGCAGTATATTGAATTATCGTTATTATGCACATGACACGCGGATGATCCATTCTTGATCATCGATTCACTCAGGTAATTCGTCGTCTATCGCAATCGATCAATTCCTCGCTCTCTCTCTCTCTCTCTCTCTCTCTTTTTTTCCATAATTATTCTTTTTTTCCATAATTATAGGTCGCCGTAATATTCACATTCATCGATCACAATGAAAACAATTATTATCCATTATTTCAATAATATTCATTATGGACACTGGCGGGCCACTAAGGAAAACAAAGTTATATGCTAAAATATATGTTTCACGTATATCGTAAATATTTTCAATGACAAATTGTATATCTCACATATATTTTGGAATATATGCATCGATATGAAAAATGTATACCGCGTACATTTATAAATGCTATAAACTCTTTACGTTGAGATTTTTTGTAACAATTTTACGTTATTTCCTACCATATTCTGGTATGGAACGTAAAATGTATTATTTTTTTTTTTTTTTTTTTTTTTTTTTTTTGAAAATCGTCATCTTACGATACTTTGATTCGTGAAACGAATCGAACGACAGTTAGAATGAGTTTATTTCGGTCTCAGAATTATGTTTTTATTCTCGAAATATCTCTCACATCCTTTTTATTTCAAATAAAAAAGAAGAAAAAATATTTTTTTCTTTCCGTATATTAACGAAAAATCATATATTTTCGCATATATCCTTTTTCCACCAGGGGAACTGAGTGTTTATATTAAAAAGAAAAACAACAGACAATTTATTATATTAATCCTTAATTACCAGCTCGAACATTTCTTTCGCCAAGTTACATTTTATTTTCCTCTTTTATCGGTGTGAGAAGAAAAAAAAATTAGGACGACGATGTTAAAATAAAAAGTAAATATTATTTATTAAATAAGTAAAATTCAGGGCGATTCGACCTCGGTAGTTAAGGATCGGTATAATAGAAAAAAAATATAACAAATGTATTTCTTTGTTGGTTTTCTTTTTTCACATTAATGAAAACTCATCGGTTTTTTTTTTGCAATTAACGGATAACGAAACGAGTCCACGACAGCGGAACAACTATCTTCGTTATTATATTTTTTAAATATTTGTTTGTTTGTTTATTCGACGAAACCATATTTCTCAATTTGACAACGCAATCGTGCGATCCGTTAGTAATTTACCAAAAAGAGAAAGAGGATTTGGTTGATTATCGTGTTTTAAGGATTTCGGTCACTTGCCAGTCTCAAATTGTTGTTTCCGGTTGTTAAAACACGCTAAACCGATAATACTGCTACGAAACTCAATCCCGACCCTCATCGACTCAAATTTTCAGGTGATTGTTCGTGGTTTTCTTAGTTTTTTTGGTTGTTTTTTTTTTTTTTTAATTTTTGTTTTTCCTTTCTCACGCTGGAATATTTGAAGAACCTGTCTGCAGTTTGATGTCATCATTCGTGCTATGATCCGTAACGCGATCATATTATGATGCCAGCCTATGTACGTTCAGCGATCAACACTTACGTTGCTGTCGCCGCTCTCTTTAACTTTTTCTTTACCGCATACGCGGTTGAAACTCGAGACAGCTGAACGCGGAAGGATCTTGGGTTTTTCTGCGATTTTTCTTTTCTCTCAAGAATAATTACATCTTCGGGTATCTCGTGGAACGAAGCGCCGTGTCCGAAAGGCCAGGTTTAGCCCCGAGACGAGAATAATTGGGGAGTTTGCGTGTATTTTCTTTTCTTTTCTTTTTCTTTTATACGAATATTTCACGCGTGTCGGAATCAGAGTCAGAGTCCCAGACCAAGCATGAATATAATTCCTCAGAGTTCGCCACTGAGTGACAGCGGTCACGAGGGGGTTATGGGTTTACCGGTGTGGCCAAGGTGCCGTCAGCCGGCAGTCACAGCTTGAGCTCGTTCGCGATTTTGCTCGCAATATTCTTGAAGCCTATCGATGTTCCCAAAATTCGCTTGAAACGCACACCATTCAGCGACAGTCGTGGCAGTTTGCAAACTTCTATCTCCCACTGTACCTGGCTATCCGTTGCCGCGTCACCGTGCGCGCACAGTAGTAGAAATCTCTCGCGTTGCTCGTATTGACATTTGTTTGCATCCAAAACCTGTGAATTTTTAAATATCGTTCAATCAATTATTTCAAAATTAACGATTATTGCTATTAAAATATTATTACAATCGCGCATTTGTCTATAAATTTATTTTATCCATTTTTCAATGTTGCTAAATAATATTTGTATCATACAGAATATTTTTTTTAGTTATAAATACATTATTTTTAGTCACCAGTGACTTTTTTTTTTTTTTTTTTTCAAAATTTCTTTGTCATTTCAGCCACCTTTTTAAAAACTTTTCAGATATCTTTATAATTGGCTACATTTTATTAATAATTTTTAGTATTGACTGTCAATTTATTTCAGTTTTTTAAATTAATTATTTTTAAAAATTATCGATTTTTTCTTTAATTTAACGTATCTCAAAAACTATAAGTCACAGAAAAAACATTTGTGAACATAAAAGTTGTATTTTCATGTCATCTTTGAATAATAGTTTTCAAAAAAAAATTATCGACGTAATAATTTTATTTTCTTTGCAAAAAAAAAATTTTTTTTTCTTCGAAAATCGCTATTTTTGTTGCATCGCAAAATTTATAGAATCTTCAGATGTCAGTGGCGAGTAAATTTTTTAAAAAATCATCAGAGCTCGATCGATCGATATTTCGTAATAACAAAAAATGAAAATCATTCGAAATCTTACGAAACCGATCATCAACTTTCTGAAAATATTCAGCCGAATAATATTAACTATGAACTACTAACAAATTCAATGTAATTTATATTTTTACAAGCTTGGAACATTTTCAGTAAAATAATGGTCAGTTTCATATAATTTCGCATGATTAACATTTTTTTATTATTACGGTAGATCGATCGGTTTTACTCTAACGATTTTTTTTTCATAAAATCGATACAAACGTCTGAAGATTCTGTAATTTTTTTTCAGTGCAACAAACATTGCATTTTTTGAAGAAAAAAATCTACTTTTTCGTATAAAAATCGAAATTATTAGCTCGAACATTTTTTTTTGCAAAAATATTACTAAACATAATGTAAAAAATACAAATCTTCTGCTGAGACATTTTTTACTGTGACCTATAGTTCCGGAGATACGTTGAATTAAAAAAAAAAACGAAAATGCAGCAATGTTAAAAATAATTTATTTTAAAATGTGAAGAAAAAAAATTTCCAGAAGATCAAGAAATAGTAAAATCTGGTAATTTATGAAAAATATATCAGAGTTGAAAAAAAAAAAAAAAAACGTTACTGAGTTGACAATGTTTCATAGAAAAAGTTAAAAACAAAATACTTTATCATTCGTTTTTCAAAGTTAACTGCGTGTAAGTTTCCCACTCGATAACTTTTAAAAATGTCTTCTTGTTAAATCGTTGATTGAAAGAAGAAACATTTGAAAATATCATACCTTTCGAATTTCAGACATTATCTCGTTGGGGTCTCGACTGCTTGTAGTCCTCATACTCCAAGTAAAGCGCAAACTACGAGGCTTTACCTGTTCGTCGTTAGTGGTTGCACCACTGTAACAAAAAAATCTCTTAAGTCTGTTCTTTAGTAACGAAGAGTTACAAAAAAAAAAAAAAAAACTTTCATCTCGACACTATAGATTCTCTTGAAGACGATCGCAAGCTAAATAATCTAAAGTCGATGCAATTTGTATATCGTAATATAAGACACATGCTTTGCATGCAAGACCAATAAACTTTTAGAATCGATATTTCGTGTTAAAATCTAAAGAACGTGTATCGAAGTATTGACTCTTGAGACATTCATAAACGATTAACGATCCTTAATAAGACAGTTAAAATATAAATTTTGCTTTGTCAGTGAGTCATGGTGCATGATATTTGCATTCCGAAACATGCGTACGATAATAACATCGATATAAAACTATTATTTCGATTGTTATTAGTTTGTTGTAGTAAATGTGAATGGTCGTTCATTGATATTTAGCATTCATTAGCATCCGGGAAATATATTCCAAGCTAGCATCGCAGATCTCGTTGACATAAAAATAGTACAAAAAAATTTTGTCATCGTGCGTTAAATAAATGTATTATTAAAAGTAAAAAATATATATTTAAAAATAAATAGAAAATATTTAATAAATCGAGGCAATTGTCGATCGTCAATGAAATATAATATAAAGAGAGATGGATCGTGGTATAACGGTATGCAGCAACGTACCTCACTACTGGGTTCTTGGGAAGTACAGGGGGATCCATGGGGCTGAAATAACAAAACAAAGGCAATTGCTAACAAACACTAAACTCGTTAAATGAATGAGAGTTCAGCTATACAAAAATATGGTTGATTCTCTCTCTCAATCTCTCGCTCTCTCTTTTTTTCCTTTTCTTTTTCGTTTTTTTCTTTCATTCGTTGACTTGTGTTACCATTGCATATCGATAGTGCGACAAATATATTAAAACACTTTGATTATTCGTCGTTTGATGAAGATGATGAGCTTTTGTGTACGTGAAATTAATTAATAACAATAATTAACAAAGGGTTACAATATTTTTTCATTTATTATCACTCACGAGACGTGCAAGAGCACCGTAAGCGATTATTTATTAAATAATAATTTATGTCACCAGTCGTACTGCACATTTTTATAATATTATTGATGGTGTTATAATCTTTTGTGATATTTCGTAAGAACGACGACCGATCTCGTTCGTAAATTTTCACTTAGATAATAAACACGAGCCTGTTATAAAAATAAAGCTATTTTAGACATCGTCAATTGCAAAACAAAGATACATGCATTAACAATTACGAAATAGCGATTTTGTTGTTGTTGTTGTTGTTGTCGGATGTTGTTGTGGTAGTTGTTGTGGTAAATTTTTTTCTTATCTTTTCTTTGTAACGTTGAGTATAAACGTGAAACGCCCTGGCTGACAATATATAGGTTTCCGGAAATAAATCGGTACAACATGTACAAGACAGTTTTAAAATATTTATTAATATGAAATTATTACTATTATTGCTTCTTAAAATTATTAAATAATAATTCTATCCTGCATTTATCTGTCAGCTATTTACTGCTCTCCATATGATGAGACCAAGGTTTTCAAAATTCGTGCTTCTCTTAGTCTCGAAATTAAATTTTCTTTTAAATCAACAACTTTGAAGGATTTAATGATAAATGAGAAAACTAGAGAGAAAGAAGGAGAGAGAGAGAGAGAGAGAGAGAGAGAGAGAGAGAGAGAGAGAGAGAAAAGTGGAAGGACAATATTTATTCGTGAAAGTCTTGGACGGGCGCATAGCTGGAGCGCAGCAAACAGTGACACTCGTTACAGGTATATTAATGTTCATATTTATATATCATTAATATAAATGTTTTCTATTTATTATTTGTATATATAATATATATTGTTCTAATTATTTAATATCTCGTTCTCTCCATATCTCACTGTTACGCACATCGATCTACCGGATGGCCTTAGGCTTCTCTATCAACGGTTTACAAATTTTTCGTTATTTTTTTTGTTTCCTTATTAATTATTTGTTTCTCTCTTTTTTCTCCTTTCTTTCTACAATCATTCATGGATTTGATTACAGTTTAAATAACCAGCATTGATGATTCATGCTAACGGCGTTTGTATATTTAAAAAATTTGTTTGCTTGTTTTTTTTTTTTAATATTAAAGTAACGAAAAACGTTTCTTTTTCGTTCGGATACCGAATGACCAATCAGCGACAAACAGAATCAGTTCGGTGAAAAAAAAAATATATATATATATTGTAACCTACTAGCGAATGAAAAAAAAAAAAAAAAAAAAAAAGAAACGAAGCATGTATCTCGATTACTATTCGTCCGTTGGTTGAGTAACAGTGGCAGACTATTATTCTTGTTGACCGATAGACGCTTTCTTAATTCACAAATCGAGCTACCCTCTAATTCTCCTCTTTTTTTTTTTTTTTCTTTCTGTGAAGCTACTTTATAAACAAGGATATGGAAACGATGTACAATGAGATTCAATCGCCATCTCATTGTCAAATACCCGCCAACGTTTTATTCCGTCTTGTCGTACCGCGTGTCAAGATAATTTGCATTTTTTTTTCGTTTTAAAAAATCTCTTCTACTGAGAATCCCTGAGGATTTTTGTAATTGATATGCCATGCGTGTCAGTCGTAAAAGGCCATTCAGTTTGTTTATTTTTTTGTTTTCAAATTAATTTAGCTGAGACGAGGCAATCGAGAGTAAAAAGTCGTCGTGAAATTGCCAAATGAAACAGCGAAGCTCATTGTATCTCAACCTAAAGTCCCCCTAATCGTAGACCTATACAATCTCTTATGGATATAAATAGAAAATAAGTGAAAACACAGTTAGTGCAAAGATATTTTGTTGGCATACCGATCTTTCGGATGATCAAAACGGAACTATTATTATTTTTTTTTCTTTTTTCTTTATGTTTTTTTGTTGTTTTTTTTTTTTATAATACACATCACGCTCCTTGCGTACACATTGGTTACGAAATGAAAAAAATTATAATAATTAGAAAAAGAAAAAAAAACAGCGTGTCCGTCTTGTTTCTTTCGTATGTCAACAAGCTACACGTAGATCGTCATCACCGTTAACAGTAGGTTTTACAATTGGAAAAAATCTTCGAATTACGAAATCGGACATTGATCGGACGCAGCTGAGTTGAAGAGTTTTTTTTTTTTTTTTCATTAAATCGAGAGATTTTGTACCGACGAAACATATGGGATTGGCAGAATATTGACATTAAAGTGTAAAAATGATCGATTTATCGTTTTTCTCGCTCGACATAATTATTAAAGACGAACGTGAGAATTAAAAAAAATATTTTTCATTTTTTTCATTTTTTTTCTTTTTTTTTTTTTTTTAAATAATATTTCACACGAAGTTTGCAGTAATATCGAGATCACAGTCAAAAAGCCTGATCGTTTTGCACGAGAGGTGCGTATACCGGGTAGGGAAAGAAAAAAATGAGAAAAAGATAAACAAAGTTTGCATGCAAATTGCGAGAAGACGCAAAATCATGTAAACTGCTCGTAAAATGAGCAAAAAAAAACATGTCGCGATTGTCAACGACCCAGAATTTATCTTTTTTTTTTATTTTTCATAACAAAATACACAATAGTTTGCGACCAGTCGAGTGCACGAGTTAATTAACTTCTACATGATATTAAAAAAAGAAATAAAACCAGAAAAGAAGAAGTAGAAGAAGAAGAAAAAAAAAAGATATATATATATATCTCGTTGTAAATGTGTGTCTGACGGTTTAGCTTAGATCTGGTTTATGTATGCAGCCACTTTGGCAAGTTTGCCGTTGCGTAAGAAATCCAGTTTGTCGATCGCTCTGATTTCGTCTCGGGTAAACATGAGGCGACGCGCTTCACCTTTCACTTAGAAAACCTGTCAATGTACGGTTAATGATATTTTATTCAACTGTCATTGTTTTTTTTTTTTATCTAAATGTCTTGTTTTATTATTATTATTAATTTTTTTCTCTCTCATTATTTACTAACTAATCGAGATAATGAAGAAATTTCGTGACACCAAAGACGCGCATAATTTTCGTAACGAGTATCTACCTCGATTGTAAGCGATCTATTCTTATTTCGATGAATTTAATTGAAACGATGATTGCTTAAACGTCAATACTAATTTATTTAATTAATAATTTTTACAATATGACATCTAAAGTCGATGGATCAATTCATTATTCAATTTATTTTCATCAAAATGTTGTCATCTAAAAAAATATTCCCCTGAATTTGTCCTACGTGATTCTTATTTTTTTTTTGTTGTTTTTCAAATGTTATTTCTCTAGCTTGATACATGGAGCGTCACTGCCATTAAAAATGTTTTCAACGTTATGTATTATTCGTGTGTTTACCCGACTAATGCCGCGTGGGTAAAAGCGCAAATGACTTTCGCAGGGACGTACGAGGAAGCCCTTAAAAAAAGTTCAAGCTGTGCCAACGGGATTCCATATCCAATATTATCAAGTACACTAAACGATCTATAAGGAATTATCTTATTCTTTTTTTATGCGATCGCTCGACATGAAAGGGATACAAAAATATTCATTGGCGGATAGGTGTTGTGTGTGGATCATGGAAGGGATTTATATAAAAAAAAAAAAAAATCGCTCGCTAATTGTGTAGATGTGTGTAGAATTCGAAGCGCAAGTTGGAATAAAAATTGGCAGAATATCATAGGGAGGGAGGGGAAGGAGTGGAAAGGAGAGGAAAGGCACAGAATTCAGTGTGCTATCATCTAAGTGCGTAAGGCGAATCCTCCTGTACATCATTATCAGGAAGACATTAATTTTAATAGTTACAATCATATATATATATATACAATCATATATATATATCAGTTAAACCGCATACATACCATATATAACCTCGTATATCGTATATATATGTATATGTATATTACATATATGCCTCGTAACTCTCATAAAACAACATACAAAAGGCATTAAAAAAAAAAAAAAAAAGAATAAAATATAAGTCTCTACTCTCAACCACTCGCACCACAGAATAACGGAGCCAAAATTCGTGTTTTCTCATCTTTCTTTCTTTCTATGCATCACATTATCCATTGAGCGTCGGGCTGTACCATACATAGGCATCGTACTTTTTTTCTTTCTCTTTCTTTCGTTCTTGGAGTCTTTATCGGTTTTGTTTTGTTTCTTTTTTTTCCCCTTTCTTCATTTCGTTTTTTTTTTCTCATTATTTTATCGTGTGTTAATAATTCATTTGTTTATTTATTTATTAATTTTTTTTGTTTTGTTCTAGGTGTGTGTTGAGCTAGCCGCGTTTACGCTCCACTAGCCAGCATCATTGTAGTTGTTTACCGACTCGCGTCTCTATGGCCTTGGCCATCGTGGAACTTGAGACGAAGCCAATCTACTTGGTTCAAGTCCTGCAGCATAGTAAATGTACCGATTTGAGTTACTCAAAGGGAATCCAATTGCGATTAATAAAAAAAATTATATATATATATATATATATATTAAAGAAAAAGTAATAAAAAAAAATATTTGTTTCAAAGAATTATAATTAATTGAGTGATGCACCAATGGCTATGCTGTAGGCAGTCTTACCGATAGACTTCTGTACTGTTTTTTAAAAAAGTTTTATCTCTTTCTCTTTCGATTTGTTTTAAGAAAATATTTTTATTATCATTTGTCAAAATAATTTATCGATTTATATTTTATACTGATGAGAGTACAGTGACCATTTCATGAAAGACAAGTGCGAGCGGCTCAACGGATGACTCTCGTTATTCTGTGGCATCGAGAGCGTCAATCAGTGGGCGAGAGAGTGTGTTCAACGTGTGGGCAGCGCATAACACATGCCATCACCACATATTTTATTTGAGTATATGCAACGATTAGGCTAGGTCCCATACAAATCACAAAATCAAGAATAACGCCTCGCTATATGATCAATGTCAAAGAAGGGATGCACAATGAGTATGCGAGGTGGACTGAGCTTTGTTTTTTTTTTTGTCTCTCGAAGTAATCTTTATACTGTCTGAAGCAAATTGGACTTTAATCCGAAGTTTTTTTTCTCTATATATATTATGTTTTTTTTTTTTCAAACTGACAATTGCATCGAAAAGTTAACTCAACTCTCTAGAGGCGATATTCAACGATAACCATCGAGTGTACGAAATATACAGCCTATGAGATGCTTCCAACTATAGTTTTCAATATAAAACGAGGAATATAAACACCTTCAAGCAGGTATACTTATGGGACATACAGAGATAGATAGATAAATAGATAGAGAGCGAGATAGATAGATAGATAAATAGATAGATAGACAAATATAGACGTGCGCGATAAATTTTTGAGGTTTCTCGTTTGTTTTATTTTTGTAAAATAGAAAAAAAAAAAAAAAAGAAAAAAAAAAGTTAAATCTATGACATTGCAAAGATTCATACATAGTAAGCTACATATATGGCTTTCACTGATAATGGTCGCTGCTAGCTCATCGGATTTTACAGCGAATACGATAACACTGTATCTTTTCGTTTTCCTTTTTCATTTTCTTTCGTTTTTTTTTTTTTTTCTTAATTAATGCATCGTATCAGTATAAGGACTTCCAGAATTACATAGTCATTGTGCATCCTTAAAACAGAAACATCGTATGGCATGCAAACAACGATAGTTACAATAAATTCATCGGACCGAGTAACATTAATGGTTAAATCAGTGCGTTACAAAAATTGTTATTTCTTTTTATATTTATTAATTTGTTGCTGTTGTTGTGGTTTTTTTCTTTTGTTTTATTGTCACCTCTGGCCCATGCAATAAAACGCCATTACCATGCTCACGGCGAAGCGTCCCACTGTATTTAAAAAGCTCTCAAACGTGGGAGGTAGGAATCTGTCGTCTTGTCAGTTAATTTTTGGACTTCTTTTTTCTTTCGAGACGATTTTTTTCGTGACACTCGATTCAACTATCGTAGGACGGGGAAACTTGTCATGCAGGCTCTCAAGAATTCTTAAGCTGGGTCTATGATTCAATCAGGGGATTCGGAGAGATGAGAACGGAAGGATTTTAGCTTAAGCCAATGCGTTTGGAAATTCAAAAGAGGAGAAGGCGAAACTTTCCAGACCGTGTACTGGACGTGACCACAATTTAAATAAATAATTATTATTTTTATCAATCATTTTGTACACTTTGAAGTATCACAAAATAATAAACAAAATTTCCGATTTTTTCTTTCACATGTTGCTTCTGATAATGAAAATATTTTTATGTAATTAACACCTTGAGTCTCACTGACGCATATATCGACAAATATATTCGTCAATATCGATATATCGATACTCAAGGGGTCGACAACATTCGTTTCAGATGAAAATGTACGCAATTGAAATAGGGAAAAAATTGCAAAATTCAGTTTTTTGTTTTAAATTATTGAAAGAAATCACACAGAACAAGTTGTAGAAAAAAAAATTTGGAAATTAGTTACAATTGTCTTTACTTGTGATGCCCTGCGACTTGATGTTTGAAGAAAAAAATATATATATGCGGTCGACGACCAGGCCAACTTGGCAAAGGAAGCGTGACGTACGAACAACTTAAGCATTTTACTGCGAATAATCGGGAAATGAATTAATCGAATGGGAATTATTGTACAAGAAAAAACGATTATGGCATTCTATGACGATAAACACTTAGTAGCATGCTGAAAGATGTACGATTATCGTATGTTAATAAGAATATTTAATATATATATATTTTTATTGTGAAATAAATTATTTGTTTGACTCACCGTTTGGAGAACCTCGACGACAGTTTGGAGAAAAATGATGGCCTGGCTAATTGGCTTAACGCGTTCGTGTCCTGCGTCTGTGTATGTCCCTGCAATTTTTAAGACGTTTCAGTTCGACTGGAAGTAAATTCGATTGAATTGCGGGAGAATAAGAGGAGAAATGTAAGAAACGCAAAAGATCAAACATTTTTGTAATTAAAAGAAGAGAAAAAACAACGACAACAGAAGACAGAAAAGAAAAGGACGATAGGATATTCCATAGGAACTGAGAACCATATGCTTATAATCATCAATTCCTCCTTTTATGCTCATTCCAACGACGTACAACATGGTGTTACCAACCTGAGTATTGCTGCGCTGCGCCCTATTTTGACCAGAGTGGAACGTACTGCGGCTCGGTCCATTCCTAGGAAATGCTGCTGCCGTCGGTGTTGCCAATCTATTGCTGGGAGGAACACCCAAGCTGGACGAGAGACAACACACAATTTAATTAATTAAATTCATTCGTAAAATAATATAAATTTTGATATTACAATTACTAAAATAAAACAAACACAAACAAACGAGCAAAATGTCCTCTAAATCTATACACTAACGACCGAACGGAACGTTACTTTTTAAAAGATAATTTTACTTACAAAGTCTACGCTACTTGTGCTTATAGTTTTACGTCAAGGAGATTCGCTCGTTACATTTATGCGAAATTACCAATTGCGTTAGCATCTTTCTATTTACACAAATTTGTTATCAACGTCAAGTTTTTACTTAAGAATATTCTTTTACAAATTTTTGTACCTTCGAACGCAACGAGTCAATGAAAAATTGAGGAAACTTTGTTTTCAATCAAGCGTCACCTAAATGTCATTGATATTCGAAAAGTTTATTATTTCTTTATTCCAAAATTATTAAAAATATTTTTGACAAAAATGTTATAAAAGAATTTTTTAATCTTGGAAATAACACGAATGCACCAATCGTATCTCCACAAATCACTACAACGCATTAATGCAACTTTCAAATTATATTAACGCGCTAAGCGTTTAACTGCAAGTTGGTACAATCCTTCGAGACCATTAGAAGCATTACGAACACTATGCAATGGTTAGTATCGACAATCGTTATCCCGATGCTTCAAGCAAAAAAAAAAGAATAAAAAGAGTATAATCGCCAGAATTCAGAACTAACAAAGCCATAAGGCACATTAGAGCATGCTGATGTACACAGAGATCTGTAATGAAACGATGATCGATGATAGGCCTATCGTAGTTTAAAAAAATGATTCGTCGGCGATAACTCGCGTAAACTTACGGCCCTACGAGCGTTGCAAATATGTTTTTTTCTCTTGTATTTATTATTTTTTAAATGTATTAAAAGCTTACGGGCTATCGGGATAAGAGCTATCCAATAAAAAGGTAAAAAAAATTGCATGCAAACCAATGATAACTACGATGATGACCAGAAACTATCTTAGAGTTCTTAGACGCGTATGACGATAGCAAAATTCATCGAGTGTTGAGACAGAAGCGATATTTCGAGTGTTGTGAGTCCCCTTAAAGCCAACCTAACAGATGACTGTCACGTTTGACTCGGGTGTCGGGCGAACGGAGCAAAAAATCCAAAATTAGAGATACCCCAGGAGAGTTAGTGGCCGATGTAAAGGTAAAAGGGTTCAAAGATAATCAACGAAAGAATAATATATTAATATAAAGTATAAATATTATATGAATGTATTAAAAAGAAATGAAAAGAAGAACGTTCATTCGACGAGGATAAAAGGGACCTGTACCTCTGTCTAAGAGGGTCAGCTGTTGCGAGTAAGGAGCTGTGAACGTTCCGTGGCTGAGTGTCCAGTAGCGAGTGGTCGCTGGAAGGTACGCCACTTGAGGAGCGGTGACCTGCACTGATGCTCGCAGACTTGGTATGACCCCGTGTCGGCCTAGTGCCCTCGCCCAAGCTGCGCACAAAACTAGTCAAAAAAAAAAAAAAAACAATTTCCCGACCCCTAGTTTTACTTATTTGTTCTTTTTTTTTTTTCATATCACTTTTGACTTCAGATATACCAATCGCTACTTTAACACAGAGCTCGATGTCCCAAATGATTAATCATTTGTCTCCAGTCGTACATGTTATTTTATTTTTTAAAAATTTTGTTTCAACCACAAAACTCATGGAAATTACATGAGTAACGATTCATTCTTCTTATTATAAGATTATCTATGAAATATTCGAGTCGCCATTTCGTTGGGTATTCTAGATCGCAAGGAATAATCTATAAATTTACGTTTGAGATATTGTTTATGAATCAATTCCTCGTTTCTTTCTTTAACGTAATGTATTAAAAAGTCTAATTCAACAATTTTTTTGTTGTAGAAAAGCTCGCAACAAAGTAAACCGTTGTTCATCATTTTTATCATGTAGAATAACAAAAAAAAAACCCTTCACTCGAAAATAAAACTCGTGAGATGATTGACGCATAGATAACGTTTAGCGATTAATCGCAATAATCCGTAACTCGGATATCCCCTTAGCTTTCTATTCTCATTCACGCAAATGTCAACGCTTTATTTACACAAATTCTGAGCTAAACGCGCACCGATATGACGTAGGAATGAAGTATGACATGATGACGTCAATGATACAGTGGTTTCCTATACACACATGAGTGCTCAAACAAAAAAAAACAGAGTAAGTTTGTATATTGATGCAACTGGTGGTTACTTGTGATTACGGCAAGCGTCTGTACATGTTTTATAGAAACATATTTATTTGTATTAACAAATCTTTTGTGGATGAATCGATAGAAGATATATAGTTTAAAAATATAAATAGTAAATCTATTGTGAAATATGATTCGCAGGCAGCAGCCAGCATGCTAGAGCAATGCAACAAATAAATAATTTTCTCGTATAGTTTCGAGTTGAATTTTTCGCAGATAATATTTCTTTTTTATATTTCTATCATCGTTCTCAATTATCTTTAATCTACGTATCCTAGAGAAACAAAATAATGTTGCTACGTCACCTAAACTCTGGTTAGTGAACTCATTAAAAAAAAAAAAAAATTATAAAACACACCGCAAATTCGTAATATGCGCAAATCAAAAACGTCTATCGTACGGTTAGTTTTATTTAAAAATCGTTAATTGTATCCTGTGTGCTAAGACTAATATTTGTTTTTGATATTTTCGAGATTCGTGAGCGTGAAAATAAATTGTTGACATACCTGGGTACGTCGTTTGTTCTTTCCGTTGACGAGGAGGCTGTCTTTGCCGTCTGGTCGTAGGATATCGTACTTCGTCGTCCGACAGAGCCGGGGGCTGGCGATGTGAGGGTTGTTCGAACTCCTCCAACCCCCGCGTTAATCGTGTTGCTCTTGCCAACTCTTCCCTTTCCGCCAGGACTTGTGCCAACGCCTAGAATGAACATTGTCACTGCAAGCCTCATTAGATGTGGTTCAACACAAAACAAAGCAACGGTACTTTGAAACAAAACAATTAAAATAATAATAACAATAATAATAACAATAACAACAACGAACTTAACGAACAGACGAAAGAAAGCGAAACGTAGCCACGAAAAACAGACAGGAGGGAAAAACCTCGGAGTAATGAATGAAGGAGGCTTTACAGCGAGTTCTTAAGTCTAAGGAATATTTAAATAATTATTTTTATTATATGTACAAATTTCTTTTGAATAATTATATTAATTTACGTCGGACTGACTTAAATACTGCCTGTTTGATGAACAAAAGAAATAAATATTACAATAAATGTACATAAATACGTCCCAGCTGTGGGAATAAGAGTTTTTGTGGAGTCTTATCCGTAATATCGATTGGATTTTGATGGTTGAAAAGTAATTTTCATTGATGAAAAATATCATTTGAAACTGTCGTCTTATTTTTCCGTTCGAATCATCAATTATAAGAGTGAAGTTCTCTCAGTTTTAGACGTATTTTCGTCGAACATCTTCTGACAACCAAATTAACCCTCCACTCATAAAAATCGAATCAACACTACGATTTAGACGTCGGAAAAACTGCACGAGAATTAAAATTGAATTCAATCGGGCTGTATTTATGTTAATTGTTTGGTAGTCATGTTTTTTTTTTAATTATATCAAATTAACATCACTTATTCCAGAATGAACTTCTTTAATGTCCATTATAAAAATGTCCAAAGAAAATAATTAATTTTTCGTACTCGTTTGAATTAAGAACTTGCCGAAGATTCTTTAAATGCGAATGATTTGGATGAAAAAAGTTGTATGGCATGATAATAAAACACTCGAAACGATACGAAAATTGCAAAAAGACAATGCCGGCGAGAATCGTTGAGCACATTCTTGTCCTGTGCTTAAAATACGCGGTCTTCCTTTCATTTCTCTATTGTTTTTAATATATATTTTTTTTATCATAAGCATAATGTGAATGTAAGAAATTTGGATTAAAGACGAAGAATGTTTTTTTCGTAGATATTGTAGAGTAGATTGACCTCTCATCCGAAATAAGCTGAGAGGAAAGAAAACTCACTGGTATCGAGTTGCCCCGGACTATTTTTCGGTGCGGATGGTCTCGTCGCCGAGACACGGGCACTATTTTCTTTAATTGTAGCGGCATCCACGGTGTTTTGCCGTTTGAAATTACTACCGCCACTTCCGGTTACTGTGGTCCCGGTCACCGCTGTCGCATGATTGTGGTTCGTTGCATTACCTGGACTGGGTGCTCCGCCTATCGTTGAAAATCCGCGCGACAGAATCAAGCAAGGGACAATTGTATTAGTCGTGACAACTTTGTTAAAATGATGAAAATATTGGAGTAAAGAAAAAATTGTTTTTTTTTTTGTAGGGGAATGAATAAAACAGATGATGACGATGATGCAAATGTCGATTAACAAAGGGAAAATTCCAGTCAGACTCGCTTTCTCAGAACGGTTGAAAAACGGCCTCGCGACTCTTGTATCGCGTTCTGCTTTGTTTTTTTTTTCTCTCAAAATGTTCTTTTCTTTCTTTATTGACAAAAAATTAGCGGCAATCCGGTGCTTTATTATTATTTTAGTCGGTTGCAGGGACTTACGAAGAGTTTCACCACCAGAGGAAGCTCGTCTACTAGGTTTGGGATTGCTTGCGGAAATACTCCGATGAACACCTCTGTGCGATGGACTTTGAACGGGTGCTCCTGTACCGCTACTTCCACCTCCACCGAAGTTAACTTGCGGCGGAATGTTGCGCAGTGACAGCGAACTACCGGACCGCGAGCCATCACTTTCGGGCTGTTAATTAAAATACAAAATTATTATTATGAAATCGAGTTTTTACATAAATATTATTGCCATTTTAAACTCACATCGGTTGTCTTTCTGCCGAGAAGCAGATATGTGGCGAAGACATCGTCATACTTTGCCTGTCCCAGCGAATCTTCGATTTCACTTCGCGTGTATCCCATACTAACTAACGCCTCTGTAACACACAGTTGCCACAGGCATAGTTTCATCCAATCGAGGTAAGGTCGTCGTAATTCCATTTTTTTCTTTTTCGAACGATGTCTTCATTTTTTTTATATATTTTTTTTAATTTTAATCAAATATACTTAAAGATTTAATTTGAATTCTAATATTTCGTACCACATTCATATAATCATGCGTAATATACACATTTACTATACTAAAGAAGCGAAGGTCCGAGCGATCAGAAATTATGTTTAATTGAACAATTAAAAGGAATATTTTAAAACAAATTTTATTTCAGATAAATTGTATAATTAAGAAAATACATTTTTTTAAATAACATTTTCTTCTCGTTATTCACAAAATTCATCTCTTCAATAAATTTGACAAAAAAAAATTGGCCGTAATCGTTATTTGTATCCTCTTTCGCAGCTCTACATCTAAAATTTTCAATCTAATAATAAGAAAAATGCACTAAAATCGCTTTATTCATGCCAGAGAATTATACGAGAAAAAAATAAATGATTTGATACACTCGAACCCCGCTAGTGCGATTAACAACGCTATGTCCAATTGTCGAAATTCGACGACAAGCAAACACAACTTGAACACTCTTACTTGAGACGAATCTTCTATGTGTAGAAATAAATCGGGCGATTCCTTTACGTTATTATGGAAAAAAAAAAAGGAAAAAGAATAAGCATTTTTGGGAACGTCATTAAGCTAGAGTGTTCAATACAAATAATTAATGATTAATATGTAAAATTAGAATTAGGTAAGAAAATTGTGTTATGTACATACTGGCAGACTCACCTATCCTCTTGTGGTCTTTGTAATCGGGTTCGGGTTCTAAGTACGGTTTCAATTCATCATCCTCGAAGCCCATATTCATCCACTTGTCCTTCATTATATTCTACAACAGCACAGTACCAAGAATACCATTAGACATGGTCCGATCAGCCATGATAAATATTAACTTTATCTCATTACATAAACTTTGTTTTCCATCACATGCTTTAGGGAAGATCAATCAGTAGCTAACGTTCAAATAAATTACATTAATATTTAGAAAATACGTTAAAAATTCACTTACCAATATCTTGACGTTTAGAAAATAATATAATTGAACACGAGCTACGATTCTTCTCTCCCTAATCTACATTGTACGTTCAATCTACATTTGTTTACACAAAATTTTGTCTACATATTCAATCTACGTTTGTTCTTAAATCCGAAGGACAAGGAATCTGTGTTGTTTACAAAATCACAAGTGCTGAGACAAAGTATAATTCGAACCTTATCACCACGTACCTCTAATGAGGCCCGCTTCGTCGGATTGAGCACCAAAAACTTTTTCAGAAGGTTCTCACAGTCGGTCGACATGTAAAAGGGAATACGATATTTCCCTCTTAGAACCCTTTCCCTGAGTTCTCTCAGAGTCGAACCGTCAAATGGCAGTGAGCCTGATACTAGGGTATAGAGGATTACGCCGAGCGACCAAACGTCAACCTCAGGCCCGTCATATTTCTTTCCTATTGTCGGTGAGAAATAAGAAGAAAAAATCAAACAATAATTCGATTAAGATAAAATAATAATTGAGAAGCAACGAACGTAAATAAAATGTTGAGTTACCTTGAAACAATTCGGGCGCTGCGTAAGGAGGTGAGCCGCAAAAAGTATCCAATTTGTTGCCTGGTGTGAATTCATTGCTGAATCCAAAGTCAGCAATCTTAATATTCATTTCACTGTCTAGCAACAAATTTTCCGCTTTCAAATCCCTGTGTATGATTTTCTTTTGGTGACAGTATTGCACAGCGGATACGATTTGCCTGAATTTTGCTCGAGCTTCCTTTTCTTTCATTCTACCGTGCAATACAAGATAATCGAATACTTCGCCACCGCTAGCATACTCCATCACCAGGTACAATGTCTTTTCAGTCTCGATCACTTGGAACAGTTTTACTATATTCGGATGGTCGAGCATCTTCATTATCCTCACTTCGCGGAACAGCTGTACGAGCAAAAACAAACAAAAAAAAACACTAAGAATAATAAATAGAAATTCTCAAGTATTCTCTAAGTCTCTGTGAGTCTCCCCGTTGTAGATTTTCTTGGCAAAGCAATTGGAAGATTTTCTTTAACCCTTTGACGATCAGTAAAACTCTAACCTCTCGTTACATTTCAATTTTGACAAACAAATAGTGAGAAATTATATCTCACCGATATATTACAATTGTACGAAATGATATTTTAATTTAAAATATTATTCCGTCACCGTTAAAGGGTTATTTTCTGGTCTTTTTTTTTGTTTTTATATTAGAAAGATAAATAAAAACGTGCCTTTTGAAGACTGCCAGGATTCAGCTGGGTCTTGTCAATGATCTTGATAGCCACTTCCTTGCCCGTAGGTACATGCTTAGCGAGCTTGACCTTTGCAAAGTTTCCTTTGCCGATGGTTTTCAGCAATTTGTATTTGCCAATGTGAGGTTCCTCGGAGGTACGGCTTCTCGAGGACAGTCGACCACCGCTACTCGACACCCCGACGCCATCCCCTGTCTAAGCAGATAAGAAAAAAAAAAAAAAAAAAACAAATAAAAATTCAGTAATCAATCGTTGTTTCACATGAAAAAAATTATGATAAATATAACGAGCGAGAAATTTTCGTTTCAATCTTACTCTCGTGGCTTATCGAATTTCCCACTTGACTCAGAAACTGAGAAATAACGCATAATCACGCGATATTGCGATATCGCGATTTACAATTTTACGCTTGTCAGGTGGATGTGGCTTATCGCAAAAATATCTCAGGGCAATGCAATAAAGTAAATTATAATTAAAGAAGATTTCATCGTTAGAGTTTTGTCAATCTGATAATATCGAAATACTTTTGACGTTAAAATATAGATAATTTCATAAAATTAATGATTTTTTTTTCGTACAAACGATTAATCGCATACTCTCTTAATAATTATTTATTAAAAAATTATTTTTATTCTCAACGAAAACATGTTCTTGTCCCTTCCAATAATTTTGGAGAACTCGTATTGCGTGGATTATTAACAAAAAGAGTTAAGTTATAGGAGCAACGAAAAATCGAGAATAGCAATTATCGTGTTTTCGATAAATACAGCTCAACAAGTGTCCGTTCCATCAATCGATGGAACGATTAACGGAGCCTATCAGTGAGTACGTGCTGTACGATTGGTAAATGGACTTCGTTGAGTGAAGTAATTAAGGTTCGATCGAGGGAGGGTTCCATGGGAAGGCGTAATTACTTAAACCCATTTGCGAGACTGACGGGGATTGTACCGAACGCGATATTCCCGTAATAGAAGAGAAACATCTTGTAAATTTTTAACCATGCAATGAATATATATTCACAACTGTACATATAATATATAACGGCACGAAAGGAAATAGCTGATTAGCGATTTGTGTTTTATTACCCGGAGAAGGCCACGCGTGACCATCTTGCACGAGGTCACCGCTGCAACCTTTGAGGCCGCCAGTTTGGAAGTTTCGATAACGCACCCTTTGAAATTTAATTATAGAAATATCACCACCCGCGCACCTTTTCACCAACCGGAAGAAGCGCAACTTTCTACAAACTCGTTTCCCTGTCGTCACTACAGTGCGAATAAATCGCTCTTGTCTTCTTCGCACTGTCGACGAGTGTCCTCCTCAACTTCATAATTACCGCGCTCTGTCGAGTACTCGTAGCCAGCGGCGACTCTGCTCTTAAGAGGATGGTTGAAAGTGAAACTGTATATTTTTTTATTTATTCGCTCATCAAGATCACACGACAAATAAAATAAAAGAAAATCTATTAAAATAAGTGTTCTGACAGATAAATCGTTAATTATTTTACTAAAAGAATAATTACGATGAATTTCATTTCAACAATTGAAAAGTTAATACAATTTATTTAATTATCTCGATTTCATTCGATATTTCATCGATTGGACAAACATTTTCGCGTTCATCAAGAATATTTGGTTATGATTTGAATAGAAATTTCATTGCTGCATCAAGAATTTGTAAAAAAAAAAGAATTTCTGTTGGATTCTTCGAATTTTATCTTTTTTTTTTCTTCAGTGCAATTGTTGAAAAAGGTAGAATTAACTCGATGAGCTGATTTAAAAAAAAACTGTAACTTTTTTCAAGCCACCTTAAGTAGTTTAATCGATGCAATATTTTTCTATCGCATACAGGACGATCACGATTAGTCGATCAGATGTTGTGCGCAACTGGCGCTCGATCAGATGTTCACAGTGAGCAGCGAATCAGGAGGTAACACTAATATCTTCTCCCGCAGCTGCCTGATCGATTTTCTCGTTAATCGATCAGAGCAACGAGTTTGAGCGGCGCAGAGTCTGCGGGTTGTCGAGTGAATGGCCTAATTAGAGCTCAAGAGACGCCGCTTGACAACAACTCTCACGCCATCGAATTCCTATAGCGTGGAACATCACAAATTCCAAAAATTGCAAATTTTTTCCATCGCAAAGCACTGGAAAATCTTGGCGATGACGAATTTTGCAGGAAAAGTCGCACAACCGGATAAAGATAGTGACAAGTGCGTCGATCGCTTTGGCCTTCCGGTGTCGATGCACTGAAAAAAAAAAAAAAAAAAAAAAAAAAAAAACTATTCCTTGGCGACGAATTCGAGAGTATGCGATTCGATAGTCTCAAGCGTCTGTGCCGAGGTCTTCCGTCTTCCTGGTAACAGCGATATTGGCGAATCCTGTTGACGGCAGATACAACAACGATATCATTGCCATCGATGCGTAATCGAGGGGTCCGCGACAAGAGCGATCGTCGACTCTATCTCCGAGGATCCAATGAATATTTTTATCTCGGGGACATTGAGCCCCAGTGAGAGTCCTCTGTCGTTTGTGAGAGGATAAAGATTCCATCAGAAATACGACGAATTCGTTGACACTGATATTCACAGCCTTGGAAAGCACCACAATGAAATTAAATTGAAATACAAGCAAAATAACATAAGGAAATGTAATTTATTTTAATATCGAAAAACTTTCGAGACGATGGAAGCACGCAAGAACAATTTCCTACAGTACATCCTTGATATTTAGTCCTCGAAGAACCGGTTTTACGAGCTTTTTCTCGACAAAATAGTTGAATATGTTTTGCGAATGAGGAAAAGAATATTTGTGACGCGCTGTCGTCTTTCTCAAACACATTTTTTTTTACGTCGAGCGAGTGAGAGAGCGAAACTCGGGGCGGCAGCGGCGCGTGTGTCTCGGTTACGGAACAACCCCGAAACGACTGTGCGCGGTCGTCTTTAGCTCGCTCTCTGGTGGCGGTGGTAGCGCGCGATACGAGGGATGATAGGGTGAATCAATACGTGACGACGCCCGACTCCCGTCAGCATGGCAAACTCTGCGCGAACCAACGAGCCACGCCGGATATATACCTTTGTGAGGACCGGGGCGAGGGTGTGTGCGCGCGCGCGCTTATTCGCGAGCCGAACCACCCTCCCTCGTTGACGGGGTGGCGGGCCTCGACGCATGCGCACTCTGGGTATCACACCGCCGAGAAGAAGCTTTTCCTACAGCTCTTTCGTCATACTTGCACAGCCGATGTTGGTACAGTGCAGCCTCTCGTACGTTAATTTCAAAGTTCAAAGACAATGCTCTGTCTCTTTCGCACCGCAATATATACGTAAATACGCATTTTCGCATTACAAATTTTCCATTCTAAAAAGTTGACGTCACTATATCATCTCGTAATATCGTATATATCAAGGCCCAGTGTTACATCTCCGCTTGTACTCTGATTGTCAGTGCTAAAGTGGCAGTAAACAAGTTGAAATCAGTGTCATGTTTGATATGAGATTATCATTATCAGTGAAAAAAAAATTTGGGTTTCTTCTAGACGATTGATATTTGGAGAAAAAGTCAAGAACAATGAACTGCTCAATCGTTACGCCGGTATTTCTTTCTTTTTTCCCCCGGAATATTAACAACGGACTGAAAAAAAATTATATTACACTTTCTTGTTACCGACTAAGGGTTTTAGCATTACCGTAAAGCTGTAAATCTCCTGTTCCTTGATTTAATAATTTTTTAAATGTCTGATCAGTCGTATAATAATTTTGATAAACAAATAAATAAATATTCATTAGAATTGAGTCAAATTACGTTTATTTTAATTAAATTTAACATTATTTTGGGCAAATATGATTATCCGGTTGTTGCCAACTTATGAAAGATCGCGCTGTATAGATTAAGTATAAAGAGAGGGAGTCGTCTATGGTATTGCGAGCTGTGCAAAGAGTAGGCAGAGATAAACTACACGAACATGGTATCGCGGTGGCCTTTATGCTCTCTCGTGGCCGTCACGAGCTACCGCGGTGACGCCAAAATACAAAGTTTCCCGAGGTCAGCTGATCCAGGCGTGGTGACGAGGAACCTCCCTTGTCGAAGATACTACCGCACACCCACGTCGAGCTTCTACCTGACCAACCCCTATATATGTTGCATTTTACCCGACAGTCTGTTGTATAGCATATCGTGTACGACCCCGCTACGTCCCCGTATTCTCGTCAAACTCCCGTATCCTATGGATTTGCCAAAGAATCGAGTGATGGCCTCGACCGAATGTTAGCCTACCACGCACTTATCTATCTCTCGTTGGTTCTTTCTTTCCCTCTCATCCCCCTCGGGTCCTCTACCTCTCGGTATTGCTGATACAAATACCACAAGATACCAGTGGTATTGGTTATATCCTGAAGCGGGTGTCACTCCGATTTAGCGGATGCACACTTCGAGAGGTACTGCGCGTTGCACAAAAGCTTTCATCTGGCACCACAGGCCTGCGGCCTTTTATCCGCTCTCTGTCACTCGTCCCACCGGAACAAGGTCGACCTTTGCGCGTGTGTACTCTCCTGAACAGATGAAGGAGCTTTCCTTCTGATCCGCCAGATACTAAATTATTATTTCGGGAATAATAATTATCGCTGTATTACGAAGCTCTACTTAGGTTCAGTATTGTAATGCATTATGCACTCAGTTGGCATGATGCATCTACAGCGAGAGGGGTGCTGACACATCGTGTTAGCATCGAATTTGTCACTTGCAAGGACGCTTACGAATATTCAATTTTGGAGCAATCCGGAGAGTGGATGGTAATAACAAAAGTACTTTTTGCATCAACATTTCTTTGTGAATATCGATTTTTATTCTTTTCCTGATCGGATAATGGTAAAAGTGCAATCAATTGTTGAGAATCTTCGGTTGTATGTTGATTGAAAGGAGTAAGAAGAACGAGAACATTTTTTTTTTCGCGTAGCGCATGACATTTCGGGACTTTTGACGAGAATAAGGTTGATTTATTCGTAATCAGAACGAAATTTACGACGAGTTAAAGTTTTAAAAAGTAGTAAAATACGACATTTTATTTCGCTTTTTTTTTTATCACTCAATACCGAAAAATTTCTTTTCAATAACATTTTTTAATTCATCATAACTTTGTTTATTTGTCTTTAAAAATGGAATTAATGGAACAAAGTGGAAGCAATGTCTCTCAAAAAATCGTTACTTAGCATCCATTGCACCATTTTACTAGAACGATCATAAAGGAAACGATTATCGAATATATCGTTGCAAGTTTTTTAAAAAAGAAAGTTACATACATCTTTTTTAGCAAACTAACTTGTGTTTTTATTTAATTGAATACCTTTTTTATTTTCAAATTCTACATTAGGTTGACAATATTTTGACGCTCGAAAGCCTTAGAAATTTGCATCCCGTATTCTATTTTCTACAATGAATTCTTGGACGTGTAACAAAATTCAAGGGGAAAATATTCACGAGCAATGGTCACTCAAAGATTTTGAATAAAAATAATAAAAAATTCTCCAGTCTCATTTGTTTGATATATATATTTTTTTAATTGTAGCTAATAACGAGAATTTACTGCGAAACTGGTGTAACAAAATTTTCGATCGATTACTCGTGTAATTAACGAGCAACTTTTATTTTTATTTCAACGAACTTTGGCAATCGTGATAAATAAAAATTCAATGTTCTATAACATTCGAACGTATCTGTTGATTTTTAACGAATATATCATACATTTCTGAACATTAATAACACGCACGTGCCTAAAGTTTTAAGTCGTTTCGTCAAAGGTTTCAAGATTTCAATTGGATCAAATTTGAACAGTTTTGATTGCTATAAAATACAAAATTTTCTAACGATCTTTCAAAACTATCTAGCATCATTGAATAATTGTTCCTTTCTGTAGAAAATTTGATAACTGATGAAAAATTTCTTTATAGATTCGACTCAATTTTAATACCAATCGTTCTTGTACGTTATATTATTTGTAAAAAACTATTTAGATCGATAGCTAAAAGTTCATCTAGATCTTTCTCTGT
This sequence comes from Cylloceria caligata, assembly GCA_963942595.1. NCBI lineage: Eukaryota > Metazoa > Arthropoda > Insecta > Hymenoptera > Ichneumonidae > Cylloceria > Cylloceria caligata. Next base: position 12,687,591 of record OZ012707.1, on the reverse strand, counting down.
CGGGAAGCAAAATTATGGGGTTGAGACGAAATATTAAATATTTGAAGCCTTTGAGAAACCATTCGAAATATCACATAAAACAATTTCGAAATATCATAGAAAAATCGCAATCTCGTTATAGATTCGACTCAATTTCAATACAAATCGCACATTATATTCTTTGTAAAAAACTATTTAGCTCGATATCTAAAAGTTTATCTAGATCTTCGTCTATCGGAAATATAAATTATTGAGTTGAAACGAAATATTAAATATTTGAAACTTTGGAGCAACCAATAAATATCAATATTTTTCCTAAAATTTTGTTTTCTTTCAGAAATTCGGTGTAGAAAAATGAATACGAGATGAGATATTTTTTAACCACATGTAGCTTTAGTGAGATCGATTGAAAGTCAACAAACAATAGATTTCTTTGGTTAAACTAAGAGAGAGAAGAACATAGTTTAAAATATTGTCACCCTACCCTATATAGATATATTTTTCCTGATGACCACGAAATGGATTTACTTCGAATGTTTGTCAGCACGATTTACTATGACAGACTAAATAAATATTTATTAATATTTTTTTGTGCAAATAACGCGTTCTTCAACATTCTATTTTCTCAAGTAACGTCGGCTTCTTTTTGAAATCCCGTGAAAACATCGTAAAAAGCATCGTAAGCCTTTAAGGTAGTCGTAATGTTCCATTAGATATTAGGTAAACTCAAATTTGATATATATTCTTCATTACATCTGTAGCTTTGCGCTGATAGAATGAAACAGTTCTTCACCGATCGTTTCGGCAAGAAATTTTGATTGAAAAACGGTTGAATCAACAGTGTATCACCCGAGACGGTAGCTGAATCGACAATATATTACAAAGTTTAATGCATATTTCGATTAGATATCGTTTAAAATAAAGTTGCTAATTGTAGATCTGATTATGAGAATATCGACGTAACCGTAAAAAAATGCGGCTCAACGAATATTTGTTATGAAAAGTTCAACGTACGACTCAAAAGAATGGCAAATGCTTAAAAAAAATTGCTGAATCAGCCAAATCCGAGCGACTCGGATCAGCAACAAAAGTTATTTCGTTTCTATTCAAATAAACTAATCTTGAAGATTAATTCAGTTGCAATATACAAATTTATTAGTAAGCTGATTTATAAAATATCGAAAGCTTACATAAGTTTTTGTATTATGCGTCATTTCGATTTAACCTGAACGTAACTATATCGCATAATATGAATCGACCACCTTAACCAGACTCTACCGAACCTTGTGGAGGCAATTACGTTAAAAGTCTCGTCTGTTGCTTCCGAAAATAGTAAAATTGATTTTCTCATCGATATTAACGTTCTGTTCACGTGATTCCATTTAAGGTATTCAACACTGTTAAAATAAACCCTCGAACGATGATCATGCGAGTAGACACTGACGACTGTTGTCAACGATCGGTGTTGGTGTCGATTTCAATTATAACCTCAAAACTTTCAACGCGTTATAGTTGAACATAAATCAATGAAATTCAATGACATTTTTTGATTATATTCGTGGTATAATTCTGTATTGATTGCTGATGATTTATTGATTTTTATTTACTCATTTTAAACATAAATATGTCGTAAATTTTGAGGTGGGACCTAATGATTATAACACAATCGTTTGTATGGATTAAACCCTGTGAAAATTGTTAAAAACACCATAAAATTGATCAACACTGATACACAGCAACCGCCTTTAACATTCTAAATTTTTAACAGTGTATCAGTATGCCAAAGTTATTAAATCATGAAATTAAGTCTATAAAAGGCATTATAATTGCATAACATATTAATAGGATTTTCCAAGAGTGTTTTCTTATTATTTTATGCTACGTTCATGTTGACAATGAACACTTTTAATGTCCCAAATGTTTAATGACTCAACTGAAGAATCAACGTTCGTGGCCTAGCAACACTTCGAGCTGTGTGTATTAGTTGAAAAACACAGACTTGAGACTATAACATTATGTATTTTACATGCATAAGATATATTGTTATTGAATTATTAATTATATTATCAAGTCTATCGAATACTTCGTGCTAAGCTTAGCTGTTGTCGTAATGGAAGGTTACCAATGACTTAAATTGCCATATCGTCCGTCTTAGTAACTTAACATCGTGTTACATTTCGTTTGACTCGAAATTATTCTCAAATTGCCGTCGACTCTTTATTTTCTTCTTACAGACTAATGCTGTATTGTTTGAGTTACGAATAAAGCTCTTTGTGTCCCTTAATCTATCATCCAAATGTATAAATTTATCATCCCGAGATATAAATTCTAACTTTTGCCATATACACCGTCTTCAAAATCCAACTTTTCATATTTAATTATAGTTTCTAAAAATTATTAACCAACTTTCAGAATCCATCAGCATGAAAAGGGACCTCCTGTCTGCATTAAAATACAATAAAAATGTTTACCACGAGAGTTTGAATCCCGTTTGCGACCTTAATCGACGAGTATGTGCCTCACCGCATCGATATAATTATGTTTAACGATACAACGTAAAGGTGAACAGGTGTTTGTAGCGGCTTCGCTACGACATTGTAATTAGTGATCTATGGTATATTATTATTGGTATACGTTAGACATTCATTGTGCAATGTGGAATATGCGGTGCGACACTCAATCGTCTTAAGCCTTTTCAGTACACACGCACGTGTTCCGGTCTCTCCATGAATGGTGGGACAATCAACAATCGAGCATGAGAATCCAGAGATAACGAGCTAATTGCACGTAATTCTCCGATATATCTGTATTTACCTCGTCTCACTGGATATTAATATAAAAAATAAATTTTTCTGTACAAATTTTCTTACTTTTTTGCATTCGTAATGCAATTTTTATTATAGGACGGCGACTTTATATGTATTATTGTGTAATACCTTATGATGAGAGGCACTCATAATGGCCTTCTGCATGATGTCGGTCAAGGGTTTCAATGGACCGCGCGATTCCTGATGACGATGTTCTTTTTTCGTTACGATCGGCCTCACAGTGAGACCTGCACGTTGAGACTGTTGAGCCCTCGTGTACACGTTCATCGGCATTTCGCAATCCTGATGCTGCTGCATGCCCCGTCTCGTATCCGAAGCTGTTCTCGCCAATTGAACCGCGTGTCGCCTCGTCGTTATTCCCGCATTTCCCGTTGAATTCCTCGTCGTTTCGCCGCGTTGCAACGGTGGCCTTTGTTTTTTTATCATTCGGGGATCAATATATCCAACGTACGACACTTGTCAACTATGCGCTTTAGCTTATTTTCCGTGCGTAGAGAGAATTTTATGTGAGGAAAGTACATTGTCATGCAGCACTTTAAGGCCGAAATGAATTACGAACAATTGTTTTCATTCAAACAAATAAGAAATGTATCAAATTAACTTTTTTAATAATTCAGTGCTTCACGAACATTTTTTTAAGCAACAAAAATATAATATTTTTATGTTATTACGTCGAGAGAAGAGAAAGGAAAGTTTTTTTTTCTGCACTCAACGATTGATGTAAATATTTGCTAGAGACAGTGCACGAACACTTGCGTTTATCCTGAAAATATATTAATATATGCAGTACAGAAGAAATATCTCACGATCTGCTAGGCTTCCGACGAGAAATTTGTCAGATTTTTCGATTGGAGCACGACAATCGTTTGATAATACATCGCACTCGATTACCAAAGTTTATATAGAATTAAACATTTCTTTGTGTGTTACATCTACTTTGAATCATCCACAATAATTCCCACAAAATTCTCTCCAGTTGTCGCTATTTATATTTCAGCAGTATCACCTGAATCTGTCTGTATTTTTGACATTTAACCTCCGGGGAAAATAAAAGCGTTAAATTAAAATGAAACAATAAATTACCCCTCGGCCTCATCGTCGGTAACGTTCCTCAAGAGGTCCTCGTGTTCTCTGTACCGTAGTTGAATCTCAGGTTCGAATTCGTAACTGTCCTGTAATTTTTTGATCATCGAAACCTCCATGGTACCCAATTCGATGGCTTTGACCTGTCGCTCGAGTTGATCAAGCATATCGCTGCTACCTCCGGTAGTGGGAGGTGGGATTCCCGCTGCTTCAGCATTTCTCTGTTTTAGTATGACGTTGAGATTGATCGGTGCTTTCCGATCCGACGATTTCGTCAAATTACCGTTACCCTTTGTCGTTTTGTGCTGCTCGTTTGACGAACTTTCGTTCATAGCGTTCGATAAGGCTACAGCGTTGATCGGGACAGCCTGCACGATACTGGATTTTTCGAATGCTTTGAATTTCTTGACAAGCTCTTCCTCGAATGCACTGTAATCTTTGGGGATCACGATAGCCGAGCGTTCCGAAGTTTTTGGCGAATAAACAGCAGCCGTCGTCCTTTTCTCTACCACCTGAAGGCCACGATCGCCCTGCACGAGCTCCCACTGCTTAAGATTCTCAAGACCAGCGCCTGGCAAGCGTCTCGGCAAGGCCGGGCTACTCGCTACGCCGCCTGCGGGACTATCCGCTCTTACCGCGGACCTCGCGAAGCCTCCCTGACTCAACGGAGCCCTTCGAGAACCGGCACTCGACGGTCCTATCGAGTTTCTTCCTAGCTGAGTCCGGGCGAATCCCCCAATGACTCGTCTCTCCCGGTCGGCCATTACCGACCGATCCTTTCAATCTCTGGATCCTCCGTCAGATTTCTTTGATTTTTTCAGTAATCTCTTCTTCTTCTTCTTCTTCTTCTTCTTCTTCTGCTTATTCCTCTCTTGTTCGTACTATGATATTCTTTCTTCGTCCAGCGATTCGATCGACGTACTCTCTCAAGCTTCCTCGTCCTCAGTCTTGGTTACACTCTGTCGGAAGCAAAGAAAAAGAAAAGAAGAGACACGCCCTCGTTATCCGGCTGTCTTGCTTTGTGACTCGTTTCGCTTCGCGTGGCATCGACAATCAACAGTAAAATAATAACGATTATAGTTACAGTAATGACAAAAATTATATAGCGAGCAGCTTCCCAACGATGACGATGATTTATTTTATGGTTCCCTTGCAACACACAGACGAGCCCACGTGACAAACTACCTCGACCTTAACACATAGCTGTTACTATATCTCCCTACGGTGAAACTATTACGATCAAGATCGCTTACCTTGAACAATAATAATAATATACGGCACAAGCAAGCGAAACAAGCAGTTACTTTTGTCTTTTTTTCATTTATTTGGTCATTTTGTGATTAATGGAGCATTCTTGGGTCTACGGTTTATTGACGATTCTCAACGATTGTCATGTTTTATCAAATTTCCATTTCTCTACTTTTTATTCCTTTTCATTGGGGACCTCGTGGAATAATATTTTTTTATCATTGCAGAAGTGACGATAAAATAATGATCAGACGCTATAACCCCCCGGAATAGAGTAAAACAACAACAAAAACTTCATCTTCTTTCACAATTATCATTAGAAAAATTGTTTAAAAAATATTAATAAATAATAAATTTTTCTCAGTGGTTGATACAACTATTTTGAAATGGCAAACGCGTATCTATAAAGATTCAGTCTCGATCTACATCAGGATTAATAAATTCAATGTTTAATTGTCGCGTTTCCAAGACGATTTCTACGGGTAATTATTATTTAGTGTATCTCTGGATAATTCTCAGCGATCATTGAGTTTGGATTGAGTTTCTCGAGGTCGTGTTGGCTTATCGATAACAGCGGTAGACGAACAGCAGAGTTTCCATCGTCGTCGATCGAACTCTTATCGGCGCTGATGTCTAGTTAGATGGAGTCGAGACGAGGTTTGAGGAAAAGAGTCATGAGGAGAAAGAATACGGAAATAGCCACCACTACGACGATAAACTGTCTATACATGTATTCTTTAACACACTCAACGGGCACACAGCTAACACGAGGCAACCACGAAATGTAAGTTTACGACAAAGCAAAGATTGCAAACGTTCGAGACACAATATATTTACGTGCTCGGCTGGTGTCCTTTATAAGCGATATGTGGAGTAATAGCGAAGCACTGTTTTGCGATAATTACATGGAAAATAGAAACGCACTGTATATTTGCACTGTAGATAGGTCAACGATATAATTAAAAGAGATAACAAAAAAATAATTAAATTAATAACGTAAAATATGGTGGAACTAAGATTTTAAGAGGAACACGAGAACGACTACCACGACGATGACGACGACGACAGCCGCGCCAGTCGACGACGACGAGTCAGACTAGCGTTTTGCTCCGTTATCAGCGTTCTGCTGTAGATGCTGATAAGCGATAGGTATACCTATCGCCCCTACTGCAGCAATAGCCAGCTCGCAGAACGGCAAATTTTTTTCGGTACGAGAATAGATATAGCAAGAGACAAATCCTTCCCGTAAGAAACCCATGTAATCCGTAATATCTACATTGCAGTTTGTCAAACTAAGCGATAATCTTTTCTTTAATTTTGTTCCTCTGTCTTATCGTTAGGTCGACACACACACACCCACACATATATATATTTATTATACCAGTCGTAACTACATGCATTGACTGTCAATACGTTACAAATTATATTGGCGTTTTCGTGAAATAAAGCAATTAAAAAAATATATGTAAGCTGAAAGTGTTTTGCAGATTTTATGCAATTAGGACAAAAGCTTTCATCTTTCCTAGAGGCTTGAGAGAGCGTAAAAAACAATGAAGAAGCAGCAGCAGCAGTGTAGACACTTGTTGTTAATAATAACAATAATAATAAGCACAAATAAATTTTCCAAGCGCAGAAGTAAAATTTAAAAGGTAAGAGCATCGAGGAGTAAGAAGCAAGTTTGGTTACGCTGGAGCGAACGCCGGAGGCAACAGTCCGAATAGATATCCATGGCGCGTAAAGAATATATTCCCCCTCACCCCTCCCCTCCCCCCTCTCCAGCCCATCGAGTTACGAATCACGAGAACGATCGAAGAATATATTTAAAAAAAAAGAGAAAAGGAAGGAAAAATAATGAGAGAGTAAGAAGGCGCGCTCCGATGATCGGCCGAAAGCTAGCCACAAGCGCTTGCCACGTCACGATACGGTGTGGCCCTGTGCACGAGCAAGTCCTCGCACCACTTGGTCGTTCACAAGCCGAACCGGCCTGTGGATAATGCTGCGCCCCTCTCTATACCGTCCGGCTTGCAGGTCGCCGCATCCGGTAACGATGGGCCACGTACAACGTGGGTGTGTAGACAACCAAGTTGCCTCGAAAATGAAAAAACCAACGAAATATTAATTAATCGACAAAAAAAAACTACCAAAAGAATAATAGAAAATATTGTAATTAAACGATACAACGACTGCTCAAAGGTCGACGCACTCGCGGCACATTTTTCATTAAACGTCATACAGTACAACGCAATTGAATTTCAAATGTAATATTTATTCAATAATTTTCATTCAATTTATTAAATTATACAACAAAAAAATTGCGACGATAATCGTGAATTATTATTCTGAGAGAATATTTATAATATTCCGAATACATAAATTATTATCTATCTGTTAAATATGATTATTATTAAATGATTCATTTGTTCATAACGGCTCATACCAACAGCGAATAATTTGGTAGAAATATATAATATATATATATATATTTTTTTTTTTAGATTCAAAGGAAAGGAAGCTCCGGCTTTATTCTTTAAGATTATCTTATATTTTTTAACACTGTTACTTAGTCACAAGTACTTTTAATTTGTTAATATTTCGTTGAACAGTACAAAGTGTTTTAAGTTTAAATTGCGTTGTACTGTACACGTGGAGACGATGACAAACTGTTTGATGATGGTGAATAAACGGGAAAGTGCGAACCGAATGACCCGATGACGATGCGCCTCGCACCGGCAACAGCAACAAAAGGAACACGCGCGACGAGAGAGCGAACAAGCGAAAGCTGGAACGAGGCGAGGACGCGAAACTGTACTAGTACAAATGTGGTGGTTGAAGAGAGGAAAGGAGGAAGAGAAGCAGAGTCAGTGGCGGCGGTAGGGCCCGTCCTCCCCGAGAGTAGAGTACCTCTGAGTCATGTTGAGGATTCTCGGTGGTCGCTGTACAGTACGCGTACTCGATGTACACACGTACTATACGACCGGGAAACGCCGCTCGTCGTTGACGTTGCCTTTGCAAACCGGTGTCGGAGTAGCAACGAGCTCGCACCGTCTGTCGTTTCGTCGCGCACTCACGCACGATACAACGATCACACGGTCTCTGGCAGCCACAACGAGTGATATCTCGAGCGCGCCCACGTTAGTAATATCAAATAACCGGGTTCCAAAGTGCGCGACCGAGAACCGTTTGATAAAAATTTTTAAAAAAAATAAATAAAAAAAAAAACAAATAGCAGCTTTAAATTCGCGCTTTCTATTATTTTTCTTTTCTCTGATATCAAATTACAATAAAGTGCTAATTGTCAAAAGTCTAAAGTGCTTTATTATCAATTTAATGCCAATCTTGCAGTCATTATTCCTACAGCCAATTGACATGACGTTACACGAGGCTATCGTGATTACAAACTATTTAGTCATCGAGAAAAAAAAACAAAACAAATTGTAAAGTTTCTTCAATGAGGCAAAAAAAAACCTGAAGTACTCTCGACAATAATAATAACAATAATAACGATAATAACATTAATGTCATCGACTTTAAATAGACAATTAAAATCGCATGACATCAAAACCAGATGCTGCGTCTGCCTCGAACTCTCCACACAGTTGTGTCACATGGAAAATCACCAGTCACGTTTATAACTAATCACGTTTATATGCGTTCTGATGAGGGGGTTCGTTCCTACTTCCGGGTTCGTGGATGCACTGACCGTGGAATAGACCAATGGAGGCGAGTCGAGTGGTGGAAAATACAAGTGAAGCGATTGAGAAGAGAAATAAAAGAGGAACGAGTGATTGCACGATCAATAAAATTGTGGATATTGCTCTATTCGCGAGAATCATCGACAAATGAGAATTTGTACTACAATTACATGTGTAACTGAAGGTATAAAAATTCACAGATATAGGTTAAAAATACATATGTAGTTGAAAAACTTTCCACAAGTGTATTTATCGCTGGCTTACGGTATTTATGCGCTGGCAAGATGTGTTTCATCACGCGAACGCACACATTAATGTTTTCGTATCTTGGTAAAAACGCGATGTACACACTATCGCAACGTTTTGCTTGTTTCTCGAGCGTTGCAGTTTGTCATTCTTTCATCGTTGAATCGACAACATAGAGTACACCTGTACGTAGAGAGATGAACAATTAAAAATGTAATAAATAATCTTTTTATAACGAAATTATTTTCATTCTAGATAACGATTTTAATGAATTATAGTAAACGTCATTTAAAAACAAAAGTAGATATTAATAATAAAACTTGTACGTGTATGCAAATAAATATTTAATATATTTGCTAATGTCAAGACGATGTGTTACACATTTTTATCGTTCTCTCTCGATCCATCGCTGTCGTCAATGGCGATATCGCGCTAATGGCAGCTAAATCGGTGTAAAACGAATAGTCTTAACGTCAACAGATATAATAAATAAATAAATAAATATTATTATTAAAAGATTATTAAAATACATTTATCTAAAATGTACAATTACTTTAATTACCACGGATGGTTTGAGAGAGTGTTACAATGGTTTTCTCGTAACCATAATGACGTAATTTTTATCACAAAACACGTATCGTCTGTTATCCAAGAGTTAAAATCTCGTACTAGTGTACGTTCGGGTGTGATACATTTTTCAAGATTAAATTTCCGGAAATATCAGCGGCACGAGAGTGAGTATCCGCACGATAATGATATTCAAGGTGACGAGTCTGCAATGAAATTCAATGAAATATATCGTTGTATCCATAATAAAGCGCTGCAAGATACTAGATGACACTCGAATGAATCAACGACTGTATATTTCCCCACTGTTATTGTTACAATTTACTCCGCTGTGTTCGCCCGAGGCTCCGGTTGGTCGTACTGACTCGTGGGACAACGTCCGGTTGCACTGCGCTCTCGTACAATTGCGCTTGTGCTAGCAACTGCGAGGAGTTGTAACAATGAAGAACTAGCCTAACGCGAAGGAACGAATCAACGACGTTTCGTTGTGAATCTATTCCGCGGGCACGCAACGAGCAGACTGCGGTTATAGTTACAACCGCGTCGTCAGCCATGCGACGAGCGGCTGCGCGAGCGTATCTTAGAAAGTCTCTAAAACTACTGTCTTGCCAAGCTTGTTACTGGCACAGAACGCACGGCAGCAGCCCTGACGTTATATTTCGCTCAACGAAACTCGGTCTCGCCCACGTGTTACTTATACTTATCGGGTATGAGTATTCGTCTCTTCGGGGGTTTGGATAAAAATGAAAGTTCGAAACGCAACGACGACGCGCGGCCCGTGTCTCCCGCGGAGGGAAGCGAGGCCCAGTCGATGTTCTACTGACGTTGGGGACGCTCTATCTCGTTCGTGACTAGTCCCGCCCAGATCCCTATAGTCGAGCAGCGCTCCAAGCGGCAATCATCGGCATGATGGTTTCGTTCTTGGCTCACACGCAACGGATTTGAGTTTTCGGTTCCCGCCGTGCACCAATGGATTTTTCTCTGCTTTTTTCTTTGGTCTCGGGTGGTTTGTAATTCACCTAAAATTCCACCGACAATCCGATTCTAAAGATGGCGACTATAGCGTGACGGTGGGGGGCAAACTGACTTCGCTGTTGCTGTAACAGCGAATCCCGTTGTCACCACCGGTACACTAATTACCGCTTTTGGGATAAAGAACCTTCCGCTGGTCTTTTATACTTGTTATTCGTACATACGCACAAAAAATGATTAAATGGTAATTATCGATTAATTTATTCGCTTATGGATATTGACTGATAGACTGTTCGGTGTACGAGTTCTCAACTTAAGCATAATAATATCACAACTAACACATTTTTAACGGGAGGCGAAACCTCCGTACTTATACAGATGTGTTGCTCCTTTCTCATTCCTCTATATGCGCTATATTAGTTCTATTTAATTTGGATTCATGGATATTTCATCTCCCCTTAAGATTGGAAAACCACGACCCAAGAAGAGAGCAGTAGTAACAAGATACGAATAGTGGCAACGTCAAGCGTTATGACGATACGGTTATCCCAGTTGCAAGATAGGAGCGCCCCTAGTCGGTTTGCGGATAAAAGAAAAAGAGAAAGAGCAACGCCGAAGAAGATAAGAAAAATTTTTGCGAACGAGCGCTCATTTACTGGATTCTACAGCGAATTGATGGATCGTTCCAAAGCTATCCTTACTGCTCGATTCGATTCAATGTTACTGAACGTGGCTCAAAGTAGTCAAGGACTTCGGAAGACAAGGAAGTTGGGTCACTACGTCACGTGACTAAAACCAGAAGGGCATATGTGCTGTGTATAAGCATAGAAGATACGGTCTTTCGATTTTAGTCGCGCGATATTCTACTTCTCGTATGTATCGACGAATGTTTCTCTTAAGAGAATCCGGCAGCGCTGGCATCACAAAAAAAAATGTCGCAAAACGCAGCTTCGTGGCAAATGTCCCACTGGCAACTAATTATCAATTTTTTAAATACACTTTTCAATAAAATTTTTAATAAATCGACGATCGTCGATCTTCATTATACTTTGTATCAAGACACAGCTGCGTATCCAGTTTGAGATGACGACGTTAAATGTTTTGAGTTTCGAGTCAGCTCAGGAGTTACGTACAAGTAGAATAGAATAGTTAACCGGAAATACGTCATTGTTGCGTGTATATAGCTGTCGAACGACCATCGACCTTACAAAGGTCTCACTCGATCGAGAGACACCGATGTAAAGCCTGCAGCGAACACCTGATGAACAGTTAGTCTGAAATAAGTTTTCGTTTGCTGGGGTTGGCACACGTACTATAGCACACAGACAACAGGTGCGCGTTGATGACGTTCGCGTTTAAGTGACTACGCCACTTACAATACCAGCTATAACATTTTAATTACTCTGCGATTAAGCACTTGAGTACACAATGAAGAGAAACAGTGAACGTCGAGAGAAAGAATGATGCAAGAGAACATTTTACGACGAAACTTTGATGTTAAATACTTGAAACCATTTATATTGTAGCAAAATAAGCTTAGTATTATTCGATTAAAAGGTTGGTACGATTCGGATTAAGCGAAAAAATTACTATCGAATGGGATTTTAAAACGTAATACATTATTTTTCATGTTTTAACGAATTTGCTATTTTCTTAAAATCCAGGTATTCAGATTATTATTATTCCACCATCTAGGATCCTTCGCCTTTGACAAATCTCTTTCCGTGTGACTACAGCCGATCGATACAGCTGGTGCTTACCTAACTCTCTGGTGGTAATACGAGTAAACTCCAGCACGGCCGTCAGAGGCGCTTAGTGCAGCACCTACTCCCAGTGATTAAGTTCGCCAGCTCTTGCCTAGCTACGTTCCGATCCGCGTGATTAGAACCATGGCGGGAGAAACTCGCAAGTCGAATACCGACAATCCAACGATACCTGATAGGTGTTGAACATGGGTTAATTAAAGGTTGGATCCGAACCCACGGAGATAACGAAAAAAACGGGGCAAAAAAAACCCAGGCTTTATTCACTGAGTCACTGCTCTCTCCAAGTCAGGAATATAACAAACTAATCAATGGTTTTAAAAGTTTATATTTAAAAACCAGTTGGGAACAATCGAAAGAAATTATTGACTCGAATGAATATTTTATTTATACGACTTGACAGTAAATACAGAATGAAAAATACAACGATGGTTCGGTATCGACCCTTGGGAGTACATACAGACTACAAAATTGATACTCTCGTGCCATCGCAATTATTTGATTGCAACGCGCGTCCGGCACACCTCTACAATCGATTTATCGCTCTGTATAACATGTGTATATGCACTGAAGATGTAGAGCGAACGCGTGGATGACAAGCCGACTGCAGGCCGGCCTCGCGACTAATGATACTCTGCTCTTCTCTATACACTCTGACTCTACTCTCCCTGGGATCGCCTTTTGGATATAGTCCACAGTGAGAGAGAGAGAGAGAGAGAGAGAGAGAGAGCGACCCATTGCTTTCAGTATGCACCACTCGCGTTATATTCTCTGCTTCTATTGCAACGTATGACCTTTGCCAGACGTGTTATACGTGTAGCACACAGAACGGCGCTGGGTGTACCTTGTACCTATATCTAACTACCTACCCACCTGACAAGCTCATTAGCCAAATATGCTTTACCAATCCCCACTCCTTACAAATTAATCAAATGAATTTCGTTCAATAGAATTTCATTAGATTTACCATTCCGGATATTCGATTTAAAATACTATCATGGCCCGTTTTATTTTCATGAAATTTTACTTCAGCGTCACATTGATACGTTTTACATATTTCTGAGTATAACCGGGCGTTTCGAATCAGACGTTAAATAAATAAATAAATGTTAATAAAAGTGCCGCATCATTCTATTGAATTGCTACTTTCTTGTCATAATTTTTGTAAAGAAAATATATTTTTACTGTATGAATTTTAATCGAGTAAGAACGTCGATAGTCTTTAAGGGGGTATGATACACCGACCTAGCTGACATAAGGGCAGGAGAGATATCGCCCTTGGCAATCATAGCGAAGCGAGGGAAAACGACAGAAACGTGTACCACCTCGTCGTTATAAAAAATAACTTGTTTCCTCTTTTCTTTGAGCTCTCGCTTGACATTTCAAAGAACGATTATAAAGCTTTTCTCGAGGAAGACAAAGAGTGCAGTAGGATTGGAAGATTGCTTGGGTTACAGTGACATTGAAACCTTTAATGTTCAATAGTGTACTGGGTCATTAGACTCGAGAAAGAGGAGCAGAGAGAGAGAGAGAGAGAGAGAGAGAGAGAGAGAGAGAGAGAGAGAGAGAGAGAGAGAGAGAGAGAGAGAGAGAGACACGAGGCCACACGGAAGCACCGGGGGCAATGTGAAGTAGACTCCTTTTTTCTTAAATCTTCCACGGTTCCACGAGTGTCTAGCCTCATTATCCCCTCGAGCTCTTCTTCTTGCGTGTCGTCTCATTCTTATTCTTCTTCGTAGAAATGTATGTAGCATACCACACGGGTCGCGACGGTTGAACTAGACTGCAGTACTTATATATACAACGTAGCAGAACCGTTAGCGGAGCATCCGTTGCCATACTTAGCTAGCCCACGAGGAACCGCAAGGAATCGACTAACAATAGACAAACCGCTGCAATACTCTTGAGAGTCGTTACCTGTATCCTCGCATATTCACTAATTAGTACGTGTTTAGCGTAAACACAACGAAATAGTAAAAATATAAATAAATAAATGAAATTATGAATAATTTAAACAACCTTGTCAATTGCTTTCTCATTTTTTGCATTTTCCATAGAGCGTCCTCCATGAAGAAGTATTTTTTATCAATTTTCATTTCTCCATGGAGAAAAGGTTTGTGCAAAGTGCAAAGAATGAGGAAACAATTTGCCAAAATTATTTGAAAATTTGCGAGAATAAAGAATAAAATAACATTGAAGATAAATGAAAAATTTCATAAAACTTTTGTCGATACATTAATTTACAAAAATTATTTAACTTAAATAAGAGGAGTAGCTATTTTACTCATATTTGAAAGTTTTTCTTTTTATTAGATCAATCATTTGTCATTTACTCCGATCGCTAATATACATTTTCAAAAAACATTTAACCTCGTGAAAGCCAAACCCATTCGTCGATTTTAAACAAATTCAACACTAAACATATTTTTGGCGCATTCTTCATTTGTTTACAACCTTTTAGCCCGATAACTACACATCCGCATACATATCGTACATGCGCGCGCACGTACACACACGCACACACACGCACACACACACATCTAAACCTAGAGTTTTAAAACACTTTGAGTATAGGAAAAAAAATCTATTTTTTAAAAATCAATACTTGGTTTAATTATTTCCAATATCTTTTTGATTGGTTAATTATGCAAAATTATTGAGACAATATTTAAAAACGTATATTATTATTATTCCTGTGTAATGGCGTTTACAATCCATTTATAACTAATTTTTTTATTATATTAAAACGATTTCCATACAGTATTCATGTAGTCATCCATATAAACATTTCGTACACCATTCTACGACATAATTATTTTAAGAGCGTTTCCATAGAATTTTCTTGTAATATTCGATTTACAATTAAGTACAATTTTTTTTTGTTTACCGGACACTTTTCTTCATGCATGCTACGTTTGTTCAAAAGCTTATTTTAGCACGAAACGGTTAATAAAATTTCTCACTTTATGAAAATTTTCAACATTTCCAACTTTCTAACAAAAATTCTAACATTTTCCAGAGTTTTAGCGATCGTTTAATTATTCAGAAAGCTCGGAAATACTCATTTGTGGCGGTATTTTTTTCACGATTTCTTTAGAAGTTAAAAATCGTCAGGTCTGGTTGCCTCATTAATTCTTAATGAATGAGTGAGGCAATCAGAGTTGACTAAAAAATTATTAATTCAATTGTTAAAGATCTTTCTGAGATCGATAACACAGGAATCCAGACGGCGCTGACTCAACCCGGGTTGCGATCTGCCAAAATATTCCATCGTAATATTTGGTCAAAAAGATTGTCGCGTAGATTTACCACTCTATTAATACTCATTTGTCCCTGGCAGCAGCAATCTTGTCTTTCTATTAAAAATATATAAAACTAAAGATTGATTTGAACGAAATTATTCAATTTCCGATCAGAACGTCTGACTGTACCACGAAAGCGAATCACGATATTCAAGGTGATCCTTCGAAGTCTGAACTTCTGAACCCTCCGCGATAGCGACTATCATTCGACTATTTCGCATTTGTTGATGTATTTTTTTTAGAAAACAAAAACATTGACGAGAAAAGGCTTTCGTAACGGAAATAGGTTATTGCGAGTGCGAGCCCACGGGCGCATCACATCTTCTTCTTATTGATACCGCACGAGGATAATGTTATGTACGTGTCAAAACTTTCCACAGACAACACGCAAGACAGAATAATAAACTGAGAGTTACTGGTGCGAAATCTCTCGGGGTATATTATCAATGTCAATGGCCGAAAACGTTATCAATGGCGTCGTCGCGACGACAATGATGATTTTACTGAGAAATCCGACAACGACGTCAAGACGGGTGCAGCAATAATATCTCGCTCGTTCCGGGCATTCCGTATAGTCATATCTCAGCCAATAGTCACGAGGGACCTCCGTAACCCCTTGGAAATAGCGCAATGAGATATCGTTTATTAGCATACGGTTACAACAAAGCCTAGCGTGTCAGTCGTTGAGCGATTTTAATGTATACAACAACCGCAGGCAAATGTTTCTATTCTTGGTCGACGATTAACGTCATCATGGAGTTTAATCCTTGCTGAATGAACGGAGAGGGAAATGAGAGAAGGAAAAAGAGACAGACAGACAGACCGACACGACAAACCTTTTTATTTGCTCGTCACGCTAATATATCACCGATTTATGGATCGTAAATTAAAGAACTCAGGAATTAAGTTTGGTCTCTTAGGCGTCACGATTCGTCGACTCAACTTGTTTGTATCAGTTGATTACCGGGTATAGTCAATGGAAGGGAAAAAGAGACTACGGATAAAAAATATATTGCTATCACGGAAGTTAAACTACTTTCAGTCAGCTAATTGACGCCGCATTAATGATCTTTAGGTTCTAGCGCCAGGATGTCTTTTGAAAAAAGTTCTTCCGCGAAAAACAAAAATCAATACCTCGAATGTATCAGGAGTACAAATTGAAAATGCGGGATTTTTTTCTATTTTTGAACGTTTATTCTGAAAAAATGGTAACAAATGAATTATTGAAAGTATTGTCCATCGCTAGCCACAACTTTTTCCCATCTTTCTGGCAATTTACGGATACCGTCGCGAAAAAATTCGGCCGGCTTGGCTGCTATCCAGTCATCGACCCATTTTTGGGCTTCTTCGTAAGAATGGAAGCGCTGGTCAGCTAGGCCATGTGTCATCGATCGGAAAAGGTGGTAATCGGAAGGAGCAATATCTGGGCTATACGGCGGGTGGGGTAAGACTTCCCATTTCAGCGTTTGTAGGTATGTTTTGACCGGCGCTGCAACATGTGGCCGAGCGTTGTCATGTTGCAAAATTACTTTGTCGTGTCTTTGCTCGTATTGTGGCCGTTTTTCTTTGAGTGCGCGGCTCAAACGCATCAATTGAGTTCGGTATAGTGCTCCTGTGATGGTTTCGTTCGATTTCAATAGCTCATAATACACCACACCCAGCTGGTCCCACCAAATACAGAGCATGAGCTTGGCGCCGTGAATATTTGGTTTGGCCGTCGATGATGATGCATGGCCGGGGTAACCATATGATTTTTTGCGCTTCGGGTTATCGTAATGGATCCACTTTTCATCACCAGTGACAATGCGATGCAAAAAACCCTTCCGTTTTTGCCGTTCGAGCAGCAGTTCGCATGCAAAAAAACGGCGCTCGACGTCTCTCGGCTTCAGCTCATACGGCACCCAATGTCCTTGCTTTTGGATCATTCCGAGGGCTTTTATACGATGGGAAATGGCTTGTTGTGTCACTCCCAATGAATCTGCGAGCTCTTGTTGAGTTTGACACGAGTCTTCATTGAGTATTGCCTCCAATTCAGCATTCTCAAACTTTTTCACTTGGCCCGGCCGTTCTTTGTCCTCAACGTCAAAATCACCACTTCTAAACCGCACAAACCATCTCTCGCACGTTGAAACCGATGGAACATGACTCGGATAAGCCTCGGAGACCAATCGATGTGCTTCAGCAGCACTTTTCTTCAAATTAAAGAAGTAAATTAAAACTTCCCGCAAATGCTGTTTTGTTGGCACGAAACTCGACATATTGAGAGCTCAAAAAAACTATGAATTTGACACTGCGACAAATTGACACATACTGAAAATTAAAGCTATAAGACGTAGCTTTGACATGAACATAGTCACAGTACTGCCTGATGCGTATAGCGTTAGTAACGCCATCTGTTATCAAACCCGCATTTTCAATTTGTACCCCTGATATATAAACTTAAGAACGTTTTATTCGTTTCGTCGTTGAAACATAAGCTGCAGCTCTTTGCTTAGCAATTTTTTTTTAAGTTTTGTGGAAAAAAATGTGTTTTTGAGAAATAAAAATTTCTTCCGCTGTTCTTTATATCCGTTTGCTACACACTTATTTGACACTTAGCATAGTTTGCTAATATGAGCAGGAAAAAAAATCAGGTAAAGACAGGTAGACGACATACGACAATGTTAACGACATTTTCCCCGCATTTATTAATTTTTAAGTGTTCATACTTTACTCGGTTTCGTCAAATTTAAACTTTTAAGGCTTCAAAACATCGAGTTTCAATTATTTAAAAACTCCGCGACTAAACTCCAAGAATTCCGTTTGGTTCATTCGGATATCTTTATTCTTGTGACCATGAGGAAACTTTGAAAATCACTAAAAATAAAGTGAAAACAGATATTTGCCATTTTTTTTTAATACAAAAAAAAACAGCGATGTAAGTATTTTAGTAAAACATAAAATATTCGAAAAGTCAGTCACATTCGGTAAATCCTGGCAATTTTCAGCTCCATTCGGGTAGTTCGTTTGATCCTGATTCATTATTCTTCTATAAGACGGCGAGATGTTCTTATAATAGAGACAGAAGAGAAATATCCCCGCCACCTCTTGTTCATTTTATCCGAGGGGATGTTTCATTTTCTCCCAAGGACGATCTATGTTACTCCACAGGGGTGGTCGATTATGGAACACATACGTTACGCCCGGGAATCCCCTCCACTTCGGGGATCCTTATTACACCTTCCCATCGATTCTTATACACTGCGGGAACCACGGCGTTGGCAAGATGTTAAAAAGTCCCAGAACGTTGAGAAATCATATTTAGAAAAACTGTCCGTGAGTGTGCGTGTGTGTGATTAGTTTGCAAAATTGCAATGGATATATTTGGAGAAAGGGTTACTCGTTCATCCTGAAAATTTGCACACGGTTCGGGTCGCAACCCCCGTTGGTTTGCTGCAATTTTCGGCCCAATCGCTAACGGGTGTTTCATTTTATATTTGTTCGATTTTTTCTCATTTTATGTTTGTTAAAATTTTCCGACAAAAAGAAGTACGCTCTCTAGCTTTTGTAAATTTTTAGCTATCGAGTTAAAACTTTCTACAAGAATAGATCAGGGAAGAAAATTGTTCGGTATTTAGTTTGGCAAGAATCGATCAAGACGTTCAAATTTTATAGAATCATGAATTTTTGTTATTGTTTCGAAAAAAAACTATTTTTGCTATAAATTTCGTATATTTTTATTGATCAAACAGAAACTTAACATACTAATTGGTTAGGGTACAAGGATAATTGGTTTTGAATTTGATAAGAATCGATCGACGGGTTTAAACTTAACGAAAGTTGCAATTTTACCAAATTTACAATTTTATTGAAAATTGAATCTGTGGGTTGGCGAGAATCACGAGGAAGCAATGTGAAAATTTCAAATTTACACGTCTTGTACAACACAATGAAACAATTATAAAATTCACCCAAGTGTATGTTAACGAACCTAAAAAATGATAAATATAACCATTTCAACCTTCATTTATTACTTTCTCGACCTTGAAATAGATATTTAATCACTGCGGGCGACTCTACAAAATTTCGTTATCAAATACATTTGCAAAAATTAATTAAAAATAAAAAAAAAGATTCTATGATGCAAAGTAATTGCCCCAAAAACATAAGTGGTCGACGCATTTGTTTTGTTTAAGGGGCTGAATAACTTCAAAATCATATAAAAGAAAGACTATTACAATTAAACAAAAGAAATCTTGCAGTTTCTTACGAAATATCACTTGGAAATCACCAAAAAATGTAATAT
This sequence comes from Cylloceria caligata, assembly GCA_963942595.1. Lineage (NCBI taxonomy): Eukaryota > Metazoa > Arthropoda > Insecta > Hymenoptera > Ichneumonidae > Cylloceria > Cylloceria caligata. The sequence continues at coordinate 12,667,626 of OZ012707.1, read as the reverse complement.
TTTCATAAGCGAAATTTTTTTTTTTTGTAAATCAATTAATCGGCCAAATATTTTACTCATTTTGAACTTATGATAATGTTCAGATTGTACCGATTGATCGAAATTGCTTTTGCAACATTTAATTCTCTTCTGTCTGGTCCGAGTATAGGATTTTTCATTTAAATCTCGTGCACAGAAGACCACTTTTGTAGGAATTATTTTACTAAATATTCTCTGTAACTTTTGTATAAGAGATACAAATGAAAATTCCTATACTCGGACCGGGACAGTATTTTTCTCTTTATAGAGAACCTCCACCTTGTCCACCGGGCAAAGAGTCGATTTGCAAGGTACAATCTGAGCCTTAGGACAAGTTGAAAGTCGTTTTTAAAGTATTTCCACCAAATTTTCCACGAAGAAAAAAGAAACCAAAACAATATTTCACTCATCGAAATATTACATTTTTTGTTTTGTACTTTTCGCGTGATATTTTTATCAAACTCCCAGATTTTTATATCCACTTCTAAATAATTTTATTTTAATGATTTTTAGGTAACTCGAGGGTCCATTAAAGCTGTTTATTTTTACTTCTTTTGTTTTTTAATAATCTTAAATAAAATTAATTTCATTTGCCAAGTCCAGTTGTTATTGCAGTCATGAGATTATAACGTTTTAAGGTATCACCTCCATAGAATTATTTATTCACGAATGAGTTAAAACTTAGCGTACATATAATAAAATCTATTTACCGAACGTCTGCGTAATTAAAACAAGATTTACGTTGGCATGATACGCATTCTGTATCATCTACAGCAAACACACACGAACGAAACGTTTGTCTTTCTACCGTTTAACCAAGCTTCAAGAGTTGCTGAACAAAAAAACAGGAATATTTTACATCATAAAACGAATATGCTAGATAAAAATTTAACACTGACGAATCGTTTAGTTTTTTTACTCCCGACGGGAATATGCGTTTCACTGACGCGAATATGTCATTTTCTATGCGTTTGATGTTCTTCGAATGGGCTAAAGTTGTCATAACATAACCAGGTACACAGATTCTGTGCATCGTAACCTCCATTTTTATTCTAATTCGTATATATTAGGTGAGATTTCAGAAAGATAAAAGCGTTTTAAAAAAATGTATGAGAAGCACGTTTGTATATATCGAAATACCACAAGATGGCCGTCAATTCTATTACAATCGTTCATCTGTACCTAACTTCAGAGCGCTAACGTTGAAGCGATAAAAAGAGCACGAGGACTCGGTCAATATTTGTATATACGTTTTATTCAACAGCATGTAAATTCAAATAAGTTTGCTGTACATCAGAGATGTTGTTAACAATTAGAAATTAATAAACGTGCAATGAAATGTTCTAATTGCGTTTGTTGATTTAATTTTAAATACAAGAGTTCAATAATGATTGAGTGATTAAATAAAATAGAATTATTAAAAATTATTCAGCTATTTTAGTTTTGAAAAATATAGTATCTATAAAAATATATATCAATTGTAAAAATTCTGTAGAAAGTTCCATTGGACTAGCTTTGAAAAGTATGAAATAAGAAAAACATTTCATTTAAAAAACTCCGGATTGCAAAAAAACTATATTAAAAATTACTTTAGCTTCAACAAGTTTTCGTATGAAAATAAATCTAAAAAGGATTGAATAACTTTCGATGTCATTTTGGTTAACTTCATATTTAAATTACAATTCATTTTCCGCTGTCACTACAGTCGGGAGACGTCTTCCGAACATTGCAACCATCTTTGACATATCAAGAAAAATACTGGCGTCTTAACTCTGTTTTAAAAGAAAAATTATATACGATATGGACGTTTTCTAACGTAGAAGAAGATGTCTTCCGACTGTAGTGACAGCGGTAAACGAATTATTGTAATTTAAATATGAAGTTAACTAAAATGACATCGGAAGTTATTTCATTCTTTTTATATTTATTTTTATATGAAAACTTTTTAAACCTCAAGTTCTCTTTATTATAGTTTTTTTTTGCAATCGGGAGTTTAAATTAAAAAAAAATATATTTCAGATATTGTGAGTTACATAAAATTGTGGTGTGGCACAAGTATTTATCACACATAACCTTCCCTACCCATCGCGCATCCTCTTATTCGCATTCTATTTCCCATAGCAAACACGCAGGAACGAAACATTTGTCTTTCTACGGTTGAACCAAGATTCAAGAGTTGAACAAAAAAAAACAGGAGTATTTGAGAACATAAAACGAATATGCTAAATATAAATTTAACATTGGTTTATCATTTTTAGATATTTTAGATATCGTGAGCTAAATAAAAATGGGATGTGACGCACGTATCTATTACACATAACCTTCCCTGCGTACTGTGCACCTTGTTACTTATCGCCACCGTTACGGCGCGGAGGTAATAACTTAACCTTACATTTGAAAAATAAATAGGAATTGTAACCACGGAGATGAAAAAAAAAAGAACTTGCCGAGTATACCTTATAACAAAAATTAATATCATCCGATACGTGAACGCTTAAGTTTTCTTTTGTCATTCTATAATCGAGTACTACGCGTATGCGTAGAATAATTATTAGCAAGGACAAAACAAGTTAAGCGATAACTTCGATCCAATATACACCACCAGCATTGAGTTGTCTCAATCGAGTGGTCGCGTACATAATGCACCAGGAGTGGCTGCAACGGCGGAGACCGCAAAATTGCTCCATGAAGTTCTCTGGACCTTGGCAGACTTTCCTCGCGACTCTAATGGTCTGTCGTCGAAGTAGTTGCGAGGCGGAGACAGATAACTCGCTAACTCTCTGCTTCAACGAACCACTCAGTGTACAGTCGCACCCGACATTATAGCTATAATTCTGTGCTAGCAAGTTACACCTGCGTGTAGGTGTCGAACGCAAATTATACGCAAGTGCGAGTAGGTGAGGTAGGCACAGAGAAGACTATGCTCGACGTACATATTCTGCGTGACACGAGCTACTGGATTTTTAACTATGCGCAGTAACTTGTGCTGAGTTAGCTACACCACACATAAGGACAAACAACACAGATATTGGCCGCCTCTTCTTGGAACCATGAATCAATAATTGTATTTTTTATAGACTCGAGTGAACAATCACTTTACGTGGTCTATCGTACGTATAACCCGGTCGGTAACACGGAAAATAGTGAAAGGAAATCATGGTGAAAACCTGCGATTATTCTGCTCCTATTACCTACGCCTCGATGGTTTACATCAGCCAACATGAACAGAGATAGATAGAAAAAATTAAAAAAGACAAAAGAATGAAAGAATGTTTGCCAGTCGAGATTACGAGTTCGATCGTCGTTAAAGTGAAATACGGAAGGAATAATTGGCGGAATACGGATGTATATAAAGATATACGTATTACGCGGATTAAAAGCGCTTTTACAGTCATTGGCCATCTCTAAGAAAATTGTACAAAAGAAACAGCTAGAGGAACAATTTATCGTCTCCTTGCGTGGCCAATCATTGTTCCATTAGGCCGAATACTACGAGTACAAAGGAACTCTCGCTTCCGGTCGTTGCGGAAGACCATTTTCCATTTCGTCTTCCTCGATGGGATTTGAATTTCGCGAGAAAAATAACTTGTGAAAGTCTTTTAAGTGTGAACGACATCGAGACTCGTAGAGGAAGAACAGAATTCTTGAGGTTCCATTGTCATACGCTTTTCAGGAAAGCAAAGGCAAAAAGAAATTATTGTGGTCCGCCCTGAGAGATAAAGAAAAATACTGGAGGATGCGGTAAAGTGAGACGCTGAGGAGTTACTTGACGACCTCGAGAGCAACCGAGTCGCGTCGCGATGCGAGCAGGTTCGCTGAATGGAATTCCTTGAGAAGCCGACGTGTCTCTCGTATTCGCTCCCTCGCACCGTCAGTATTTCTCGATGTAAAGATATTTATGAGCGCTTCAATATTCTACGTCTTATAAAGTTTCCTGCTGCATTAGTTGCGGCCAGTCGCAGGTTAATTCACGAGTTTCTAAGTTTCAACGCGTTACTCAACGTCATTCCTCTTTACCCATTAAATACATTTGGCCATTTAGTTCTACGAGGCAAATGCGTCGTGATGACAACGACAGTCTTCGTATAGAAGGAAATACAACAGAAAAAAATAGCAAAAAAGTTTATAGAAATTCAATAAAATCGCATGTTTAGCGATAAAAAATATTTAATCAAAAAAGTTTAATTGTTTTTAAAAAATTCCCGTGTGATTCTTCCAATCTATAATTTTTTTAATGATTTTTTTATACTCTTAATGTTCATTATTCTGCAGTCAATTGTTATAATTCTTTGTACAAAGTGTATAAATGATTGTTCTTACACTTGATACAAAGCGCAACAACCACGCGTCTGCGTTAATAAAATATTTCAAGAATAATAAGCCAATGATGTTTTTTTAAAAAAAAGTAATTAAGTCTCGATATCTCGATATCCAAAAATTATTTACTCACAATTGACAATGTAATAAATTCTCCATTTAATTTTCAAGATTTATTCGCATAAAATACAATAGCGATTGGCATTTAGTTAAAGACGGTTTATTCGTTTAAGTGCTGTTAAGGAGATTCACTATATAGAGAGTTGCTTGGTCGAGAGGGAATAAGCATTGTAGTGCCCATCGTGGTGTAACTGGGCGAAAGGGCGACGTCATTTTACTGCAAAAAAAAGTGCAAGTACTATGGCTATATTGAATGATATTTATAAGTTAATCTCACGATCTATCTGACTTTTGTCATGGTGCTTAATTCGTTAACATTTTGTTGAAATAACATTTTTTATTCTTTATCTTAACATTTTATTCATAATTATGATAAAGCAAAACACGCAACTCGAACATACGCGATAAGAATTAATGTTAAAAGCATCTCATAAGATACTAAAATTAAATATCAACGATGTTGATAAAAATTCTCAAATAATTGAATAAAATTTTTACCTTTGTTGAGAGTATTCGATGCTCATTTTAGTTATATATTTTGAGCTTTTTTCTCTATCTGGTAAATCGTCCTTAAAGAAGCTGAATGAAACAAGATATTTATGTATTTTATTGTTTAAATGATATCCTGTCGGCATTCTGTATCGTCGAAAGAGATACAGAAAGAAAGAGAGAGAGACGTGTGTATTCAGTGTGCGAGTCTAACTCTTCCAAACGACTGTTACATACGAACTTGTCTGCATATTGCAGTAAAAGAGCAGAAAGATATAGCGTAGCTTTAACCACGCAAAGAGAGAGACTAACTCGCCCGCGCGCTCTCATTCTTAAACTGCGTCACACCGTCCCAATCTGTCTCGATTCAAGTCAATCGTCGAGGGACGTACGACGTTGCGAGACGACCGATAAACGACATTCTCAATGTTGCTACAAGGTATCGTCAAATCGTACTAAATAAAAAACGCAGCAGTTTCGACACGATTACCGCGCTTTTTCGGTTCCATCTTACCTGTAATCTGACCCTTGGCCTGGAGTATCTTCTGGTGCTGCTGGAGATGCGTTTGACATTCTGCTGCTGCGAGGGTGTGACCGGTGGTGGTTGTAGTTGTTGCTCGAATCGTTTATCGCGCGGATGATTCGCACTGGGAGTTATACCCGGCGTAACATTTTTGTTGATGGTCGAAGTATTGGTCGGTGATGCTGCGGTTGCGGTGGAGTTTCGGTTTACGGAAAAACTTGCAGGTGCGATAGACGGAGTGTCCCTGTGGCTCTTGGTGCGTCTCAGCAATCGTCGAACAGTATTTTTGACAGTTGCTGCAATGTGAGTACCACCACCTCCTCGGCTCTCAACGACACCGCCACCGCCTCCACCCCCGTGTCCTCCATCGTTCACAGTCTTGTATTCAACGACTTTCTTTAGTCTCGTCGGTACAGGAGCCACTCTGTGGCCTCCCGACTCCATCACGTACATATTTTATTACTTTTTAAACTGTTTTATTATTTTTTAATCACAATAATTCGTGAGAAAAAATTTTTATTATCGAAAGACGATACGAATTCGACGCAAACTCGACGAAGGTAGTTTCCCAACGTGCATCAACTCCCGGAGGCATTCGTGACTGATTGCTTTGGAAAGACGTGGAAAACTCTCCGAGATACGATGTGCCTGGGCTACACTGCATCGACCGTCCACTGCAGCTACAAAGTACTTGACAACTCTGGCAATTGCGGCTGAGGGATAGCGAGCGATACCGCAAATTGGTCTGTAGCGATGATTCTTATTGCATGAGATACCGGGAAAAGGTCAAGCCTGCAGCAATTTACGAACGATAACCGATATAACTCACACAGCGTGTACGGTACACAGATAAGTTAGTCCAGTTAGCTCTTTCTCTTACCGACCTTTTTCTTACTCGTTAAATCGAAGCATCCCCGGTGCAATCCAAGTTACACCGATTAAAAAATTTTTCTTTCTTTTTACACTGACACAATTATTTCCTCGATTAGTCCAGTTGACTCTATAGAATTTCATTCATTTCTAAGAGAGAAAGAGAGAGTCCACGAATCAACGGTTCAGTTATGTCACAAACGGTTCACCACTTGTACTGCTTCGGCTTCGCTGGCTTTAATAGAGAAGGTATATAAGTATACATAGGCAGATTTGCTCGTGTGTGTGTGTGCGTGCGTGCGTGTGTGTGTGTGTGTGTGTGTGTGTGTGTGTGTGCGTGTGCGTGCGCGAGCGCGCTCTCGACGAAGACGAGAAGCGGGTTTTGCCTCGGTTCCATGAATAGTCGGATTCGGTTGGAACACTGCGAAGCGGGTCACGGATAGAGAGACGAGAAGCGCACCGACGACGAAGACGAGGAGGAGGAAGAGGAGGATTGTGTATTCGAGAGACCGATGCGGAAGCAAGCCCTGATCTCAATTAGCTCGAAGAGGTCGGACAGTGGAAGGAAAAGAGGCAATGGCTCCCCACGGAACTTCATTCACTGTACAATCCGTGTATGCCCCTTACCCTTGTGTTACACTCGATCGGTTCAATCCTTAATTTTTTATTGGCATTTCAGGAATCTAGGCGACAACGAGGATCCGAGGGTTCGCGATATTCGATATCGATAACGATGAGAGGAACAAATGAATAATGAAAATTCTTTCGTGTTGAGAATTTCTGGAATTGCGTATTAATAAATGAATTATAAATGATTTTTTATTATTTTTCAACCCTGCAGTAACTCGGCTAATTGCAAAAAGAGGAATATTATTGGGGTTTAGCGGATCTCACAATAATAATTGTCATTCAATTATCCTATTTCCCACAGAGAATCTAAACTAAAAGTAATAAAGTTAAGAAAATAATCTCTAAACTCCTGTCACGGTCTGTCAGATCCCAGTGGATCACTGGATGATTAATCTTCATTCAACTTGTGTCAAATAGTGACAACAAATGCATTTGCAAATAAACTTGCTGTCATTGTTTTTAATATTTTCTTCATACTGTGACAGCAAACGCATTTACAAATGTTGCATAAAGAGATGAAAATTTTCATAGAAAACTATAAATATTTCTTTGGAAATTGGTAGGGAACGTAAAAAACTTGAAGAAGGCATCATTAAGAGAATAATTTTGTTACAGTAACAGAATCCACCAAGTGCATATGCAAATGCATTCGCAAATGCATTTGCTAATGAAACTTCTGTTACTGTAACAAAACCGTTCTCTCTCTGATGCCTTCTTCAAAGAAATATTTATAGTTTTCTATGGAAATTCTGGTCTCTTTATTATACATAAGATTATAAGTTTACTAACGTTAAAGATGCAATCCACATTGTAATAGAAAAATTAATTTAAATAAATAAATAATAATTACTTTTGTCAACCAAGTAATTAATATTCATTGGTGTGTTCTTTGGTGAACATTGTTATTAATAGATTGTGACAACCAAGCTTTTCACTCTAAACGACTGAAGAGGACTCGATTGGACACAAACTTTTTAAAATATGGAAAAACTTGATGGCCCATGTACCACAAAAAAGAAACAAGTTGCCTGTTGCAGGGTTTAGTGCTAAACCGCATAAGTCGAAAGACTTCGGTTGGTTGAATCGTACTTCAAGTATCGTTTCACTTAATTGTCATTGCCACATTCCAGAGGTCAGTTCCGTAATGCCAGCGACATAGCGGAAAACTCGGTGAAACTCTAACTCGGCGACCACAATCGCGCAAAAAAACTTGGATGCATTACGATGTGAGAGAATGAAATGAATGAAAGACAAAAAAAAAAAGACCAGGGAAACAACAAGGGGCTATAGCTCTTAGCGACCAGAGCCTGGGAGTCTGGTATTATACTTCGGATTTAACCGAATCCACGTGTGACAATCGGCCGAATTGAATTTACGTCAATCCGTCGTCATTCTGGTTGTGGCAAACGTTGATTACGGTTTCTCTTTAGTTCCTGGTTCGTTGGAATTCACGGTTTTGCACAACGAACACTCGACGATATCTACGAGGCCATCGCCAAATACGCTCGATTCGATTCCAAATAACATTAAATAATATTTTTTTATAAGTCAATCTTTATTAATGTGTCACCATCCCGAAAATATTTTACATACGTTTGGTTATTCACTAAAAAAAAAAAAAAAAAAAAACAGTGTAGAAAGCGCGTTCGAGAGTCTAACGATCGAACAGCCGAGGAGCTGCGACTAAGACTGAAAGTTAAGTTGGAAGAGCTCGAGGTAACGAGGCTAGGCACAGACCGCCAGCAACTTGCGGGGATGACGATGATGTATACGACACACGCGTTTGTTCGTACGATGCTGATGAGTACAGAGAGGGAGGAGAGGAAAAGGCATAGAGAGGGGAAGTTGGTAACGCAGGACTCGTCCGATAAACACCGTTCTTCCTGCGGTCTATACTATAATACACTCCGATCATTACTTTAATGTGACGCGCTGTTAACGATTCACGGGTGCTGGTGTTACGGTACGGAGGTCGGTTTCTCCCCACTCTATATCTCTGCACCTATATCCACTGTAATGTCTACAAACTAAAACGATCGACAGCGGTTCTAATATAATCTATGCACGATTCTCGACGACCTACTGTAATAAATAATATTTTTATGTTATAACCACGAGAGAAACCACGACGGTGTTAGACCGTCACAAGCACGAGACTTATCGTTATCCGTTAAAAAAGGAAACCTTTAGTGTCGAGTTAAAATAAGAATAAAAATTAAATTGAAAAGTACGTAAAAATAAATTAGAAAAGTTTTTTTTTTTAAATCAGTGTACGATTAATGTGAAGAACTTACGTTTTTACATGAAATTTTAGAGGTTAGATTAAAACTTGATACACTTTTTAAAAAAATATATGAAATATTAATTAATTTGCGTAGGAAGCATTTATGCATAAATCGATATATTAAATTTGATATACAATTATAATGAAATATTGAATTATTCATATTTTAAAGATGTACGAATTTTTTAAACGTGTTTTGTATATGGTTTTCTAATTTTGTAGCATAATTGTACATGAAATTGACCCCATTGAATGTTCATATATCGATATTGACTTATATATTTGTAGATATATGCATGACAGTGTGACAGTCAAGGGGTGAATATGCCGGTTTATGGATAAATACTTGTTAACGTGTACATGAATTTTCATTTAAAAAATGTTTAAACTGTATAATTCGTAATCAGCAGAAGATTAAATAAGATTTTGAAACGAGGTAAAAGAAAAACTATTATGTCTTACATAATCTAACCCCAAAAACTGTTTGTAACGATTTTATGACGATTTAAAACTATTTATAACTTTTTCTTTAACGATAATTTGTTGAGATTTTCATAAAAACTCTGAATGATTCGCATCGAGTGAAAATTTTCCGATTAGATAACATATAAAACTACTGAGCAAAAATGGCTACAAATAAATTGTTTTTATTACGATAATCGTTGAATCGTTGATTCGTAATTAATTCGATACGATCGATTCGGTCATTCCACTGTGATTGCAATAGCGCAGTGAAATCAGTTAGCGTATCAGTGATAAGGTCGTCACGAGGTTAGAAAATATTTGCGATAAGATCAGCGAACTTTTGAAATTCTCACGACAGCATCGCACAGTGGTTTTCCATTTAGTCCCTAGCGTATTTGTATCATACGATAGATAAGACACATTAACGATGAACGTGTATTATACATAGAACATCGAAACACGTAGATATACTCTCACTGCGAATCAACGGCACGTGCGTTCACCAGAATGCCCCCTTCTTCCCACTCTGCCACCACGATACTAATTGCCAATTATTTTGCATCCAATTCTTCATTTATAAGCATTGACGATGATGATTCTCGTTAATTAAACACTCACAATTAAATGCCTCGATTGTATTATTACTCGGCTCTAAATAAACGTACAGAATTGAACGTAATCGAGCTACCGGTGATACCGATTCCGCGAATAGCGTATGCGACTATGATAGAACAAAATGCACCTCAATAATCGCGCACCGGACCACGCAAAGTGATCGGAGTCATAGGGAGGACACGAGACTATCGACTCCCTGATCAACAGCAGCAACAGCAGCAGCAATACCAGTTCGAAACTATTACTACAAAGATAGCTCGTTAGTCGATGCTGCTGCCGTTGCGGTTGCAAATGCCACGCACAGTGCTCCCGCTTGCAACGGTTGCATCGTCGTCTAACGAAACGCAAACGCGAGCGCGAATACAGCGTGTGTGCCTTGACCGGCCCGTCGAGGACTTCCTCTAATGTCGTTAGCGTAATCGAGTTAACGTATTTCGCCGTTACACATTCACACGACTATAGTCGTAGCAGCGAAACACCGTCAGCGGTACGTAACAGCATCCGGCACGCTTAGCATTATTATAGCGCAGGGATATGTATACAGTTTGTTCATATAATATCACAGCAGAATGCAATATGGTCGCAACAATTCGTGTCTCATGCGAGCTTTCGTCGCTGCGATATGTGAGGAAACAACGTTGTGCCAATTAACTCGGAAGAAAGTTTTGTCGTAGCCAATAAAAAGAAGTGATTTAATTTAATTTTAATTCTTACTAACTCAACAACGAAAGCTATTCAGTTGTACATATTAAAAATGGATTTGAAGTAGAACTCCGCACATTGCATCTTCTCCTTAATTTCAATATTTTACAAAATCGCATCTACGTTGACCGATTTTGGTTTCCTCGAAGAGGAAAATTTGTCAAAGATGGAAAATAATAAAATAATTAAGAAAAAATAATAGCTCGATTCGTCAGATATTTCCAACTTAACAGTCACGAATTGATTTATTTACAATCGGAACTCTCTTACCGATCTTCATTAAATTAAATACGTAACACATCTGAACGTTTGCTTATTTCTGTAAAAAAAAACTTGAGTTCAACCGATTAAAGTTTACGTAAAAAAATTGAAAAAAATTCCATAAAATTTTAACAACTTTATCAATTCGTTTCAGATTGAATCTTAAACGTTCTTGAACATTTCGACACATGTAAACAATTATTTAGATGGGTAGCTAAAAATTTGCGACAACTGGAGTAACTTCAGACATTTTTTAGAGTTCAAAACTTCGGTAAAATACAAAGTAACCGCTTTTCTACGTCTTAACACACCCACATGCGGGTAGAAACACGCACACACGTGTGTCCGACAGGAATTTTTTTTCTAAACCACTTGTCTCGACGTTTTAGACTATAAATGACATGATAATTGACAAAAAAAAATGTATTTCAAGTGCAATCGTATAAATAGACGTAACTTATATAACGACAATTGCATTATTTTTTTTCTTCAGTATAAATAAAAGCAGATTTTTTCATTCAAATCTATTAGTTTCAATATAAGATTTTTACAATAATTTCTATGTACTTCCATCCTTTCAAAATGCCAATCACTGGGATCGCAAACGATGCGACTCTCAATGAAATAGTTCTCTCGTTTTCCTTCTCAACACATTCCTTATTCCACATATCCAAATATCTATATCTCTGCGCCACTGTATCAGGAATTACGTCACGTCTGCGCCTTTCTAGCCTATCCACATGCGTACACACAAATGTATATTCGAAGCGTTACGTACGGATTCTTTCCATCGCCGGCAATTTTCGCACTAGCATGGGTCGAATAATTATTATTATGGAAGGTAGAGGGGACAGGGGGTAGGGGGGGGGGGCGGAGATCACCCACGTTGTATTTGTAGTATTGTGTGTTTCATCTTCTTCTGACTCTCGTGTAACCCGATCGCTCTCTCGTCTTTCTCGTCTATATATTCACCGCTTGCCAATCGTCTGCGCGTAGAGTGTGCGCGGTATTTTCAAATAAAAAAAAAAAGCTAGACGTCAATGCATTGACAATCTTCCCATCGTAATCTTTAACACAGACATGCGACTGTGGGTAAAAATAAAAAAATGGAGATCAATTGCGGGTCAAACGAAATATCAATTCCCTCAGAGAAATTTGGGATTCCCCGATTGCTGCCGGATTGCCGGCCACGTGCTCAGCTGTACACAAACACCGCTTCGCACCGTTCCAATTCTCGGTTGGCTATTTATAACACTCCCGCAAATTGATCTCACTCTTAATTACCGTATTTCTGAGTGATGACAAATCCAAATTAATCGCACATACACTGTTTCACGAGTAGGCACATTCACATATTTTTCTTTTGATAAAGTGAAAGATCCCAATGGCGATTGACGCGCGTATTATTGCTACAGCGAAAGCGCGTACGGACCAAGGAGGACAATGATGTATACAACACTCGAAGAATCTCCGAAGTATACGATATGCGCGTAGTAAAACGCGATAGTGACGTATCTCTTGCGCACAAACGAGCTAAAAAGTGGATACGTGACCGTCGTGCGTGTTGCTCGATCGCGAGCCTCGTGCTAACTGAGCCGCAGAGCGCTCGACACTGCTTGTTACTCTCACTGCCTCTACTTCTGCTACTCTCTGCCTCTGCTGCTGGTGGTGGTGGTGGTAGTTAGCTTTGAGCTATGTTATAGCCCGGCACTCTATGTTGGAGAAAGAGGAGGACGACACGCGAGCATCACCAGCAGCCGTCATCTTTTGTTACTGGATCTTAGCGAAATGTGTATATTATTGTGCATATGCATGCAGGTTATACGGTCCGGGATCTTGTTTAAGTGTGAGTTTCTTTTTCACTGACCGCCATTGTAAAGCTCGTTCAACGTGAGTGCACAGAGTTGTATGTTGCATATAGATAAAGTGGTGTTGAGTCTCCCGCTCGACCTCGCACTCTCAACTCCACTCGAGCCGTCCCTAATGCATAAGAAGCTGCCGTTTTACACACGCTGCATCAGTGGTTATCTAGTGTAGCCGAGTGGATTGGCACGCTATAGTTAGTGACGTATGAAACGTGGTGGAACGATAGAGAAACGGTAAGGGGAGATGGGTCAGTGGGCTATATAGGTCTGGCACGATACAAAGGATATCGTAGTGAATAACAATGGATGAACCTCTATCTTTTGTTTAGGTCCTTCGTCAGCGATGTATCTATCGTGAAATATATTAAACTTGACAAAAGGACGGTAGGTAGTTCATGAAATCAAGTGTCAATCGATTGGAGTTTCTCGTAGAAACGAAGATGTACATGTTTCGTAGAAGAATAAAGCTGCAAAGAAACGTAAGCTTCAAAGAGCTAAGAGATATGCGGTAGATTCAAGGTTTTCATCAGAGTAATTCATTTAAAAATAATGGAAAATAATTAATTAATTCAATTAAACTTGACAATATATCTTTCGAAATGTAAATATTGTTTATTAATATTAATAAATCGATTTTTCGTACAAAACTATAATTGTACTCAACCATTATTTATAGTGTCAATAACTCGATGATTATATATTATCAATGCACTATATTATCGCTTATCTCTATGCTCTCGAACTCGTGGAACCCAATCCTCCGTAGATGGTTCTCACACGCGTTCTCATAAGCCTTCCGCTTGTTGAGGCTTACACTGCGTTCGTGTATTGCGATGCATACACTTGAATGTCTCGTTATAGGTCTATCGGTACCTTTCCTCGTCGGTCTTGCGTGCCGTTGCGAGTCGTTAAGGGTCTTATGGGTGCGTCGGTACGGTACGAGGCCGGACGCTCGAATGAACGTGCTTTGTGTAAGTAGGTACACGCGTACGGTATCCACATTGCACCTATACCAATTCTTACTATCCATATAGATACATAACGTGTCAGCACGCATTGAACGCGTGTATACAGCTAGTCGCTCAACGCGGCAACTGCAACGTTGAATAGAAAATTAAACTGCTGTACATCAACTGCGGCTAGGTAGATACATTTCGTTGTACAACGGTAAACCAGTGCGAACTCTCACTCTGTGTATTATATACACAAGTAGTATAGAAGCTGTAGTTATTGCTCTGCTGTTTCTATTTTTGCTTCTGTGGTGCGTACAGTGGCAGTCATTGGCCACCGGTGATTATCAGTCTGGTAAGTTGTACATAGATAATGACGGGGCTATTTGAAGCAACCGTAAATTGACGTCACACGTTTTATTTCGTATTCTTTATACAAAATGATCGTAATTTTATTAAATCGTAATCGTCACGATCAAATAACCGTAAATTTAAGTAATTTTCATTTCAGTAAAAAACTTTCGGTAGTTAAATCATTTTGTTTTTTAAATTCTCACTGTTACAATAAATTTACCGTAAATTAATTATTATGCCATCTATTCAGATGCAAAATTACGGTCCTAGTCTTTCCGGTTAAAACTTACGGTCATTTTCTTACATCTATTTATGTGAATTTTTTTGTCATCGAATGACCAAATAAAAATTATCGCCAGCGATTTCAAGACGAATCACTACGTACAGACTGAAAAGAGAGACAAATATTACGGTAAATGTACTCCGAGTCTTCCTAGATCAACAAACATTGTATTGATTAACTCATAACTACCTAGAGACAGTTCGTTGACAGATGCAAAAATACAGTTTAACCTATTCCGGTTAAAACTTACGGTTATTTTCTTACATCTCTTTATGTGAATTTTTTTTAGGATCAAAAGATCAAATAAAAATAACCGACAATGATTTCAAGACAAACTGAAAAGAGAGACAGATATACCGGTAAATGTACTCTGAGTCTTCCTAGATGGACAAACACTGTATTGATTAGCTCATAACTACATAGAGACCGTTCGTTGACGAGAACTGATGGCCGCGATGTTGTACTGCGCGGGAGGCGAACGTTGTGGATCGTTGTGCGTGAAAGACAATAATATTATCTACTACAACTAGTAAACCATGTAATGAATATCATTACGGGCTTCAAAAGCAACGAGGAGTCCTTCAACTGATATACAGGACGTCATGCACGCTTAGACCATTATAATTATTAGTAAAATTCTCCTCTCTCGGGCCTTTATAGTTCAGGGCAATTAACGTAACGACCTCGGTATTATACCCTTCCCATCAACTGATTATATTTTGCCTGATTTAGCCAGTGATTACATCAGCGGATTTCAAACCATCAGGGTCACCGCAAATCACAAAATATCTCAAGGTCACTTGGTATTGATGACCGAAATATTCAAATAGAAATTAATATACCGACTTGGATGAAACGTGATCGATTATTTGTTTATAATGCGAATACACGGGTGAGAAAATATTAGCAAGAGCAGCCATATCGCCACAGGTACCACGATGATGTTAGGCCGGATGAATGCCCATTGAGGATACGAGGGCGTTGATTGTAACGACAGAAGGCAAGCGACGAAGCCAAGGGCTGCGAGCTATAATAATATAAAATATATAAAATAAAAAAGACGTTACTTCACAATCTTCTTAGACGAGTACCTCGATTCTGCGGAGCTTTGCAAACTCCAGAAGGGCAAATAGATGTATAGATATAATTATTGATCTACCGAGTGAACTTTGTCTGTGTCCCATCTCTCACTATCCTTGACACACTCATTCTACTTTTCAGGGAAAATATGTGTTGTACGACTCAATGGAGAATTACTTACATAAGACGATGTTCAATGACGTAAGATGCAGCTAGTAGTGGCACGTGCAATTTCATCGTTTTAAGTACTTTAATTAATTTAACGTTGAATGGGTTCCTCGTGTTAATTTATTTATTTACAACACGCAATGGGATTTTTGAATTAATTTCTACGCGTTAAAGGTCAGAGAAAATTTTTTTTTAAACTAATAAATTGTTCTGTCAATTAAAATGTACGCGGGTGCCTCAAAATTAAATTAACATTGAAGTTTTAAAAAGGATAATAAATTAATTATAAACAATGTTCAGCGAGCTAATGATTATGATCAAATCGCATAATTGGATAAAAGTTTTCTTCTGAATTGAAACTGAGTTGGCCGCATAGAAGGTTTGAGTCAACCGTGGCAAACCACCGTCAACAGTCAGATAGCTTAGTTTAGATAGTTTTTTATGAAAACATTATCTGCAAATGTAGAAAAGGGGGCTCGCTGTCATCGTACTCAAATTCCTTGACTCGGACACGTCACCGCATCGTGCAGGAGACAGAAGAAACTCGGTAACGATGACGTTTTTGCTACACCAGACGATGACGTCTGGTCACTGAGTCACTTCGTCGTGTTAAATCAATCGCCGTTGTTTTTTTTTCCAACCAACGGAATATTTTTTTTTTGTTTCGTTCATCAACCATTTACTCCGGGCTACACGTTGATTTTTTATTTAATTTTTGTGCGTATTTTAATAAATTGTTTATTCCATTTTTATATTTTTTACTTTCTCATCACAAACGAAATTTGTAAATTGTAAATGTCAAAAAAATATACAACATGTATGAAAAAGTATTGTAATGAAAGAAAAGATGACTGTCAGATTATGGTGTAAATATATGCTTTGAGTGTTTAAGAATTAAAAAAAAAAGAAAAGCATCCACTCGTGTAGCCCTAAAGGGCGCAATAACTTTTCCAAGAGGCTGCGAATCACCATAAAGTTTGTTGTATGCCTTCTATGTATAAAATGTAGTTTTACAATTCAAATTCGAACTGAAGGATCAACTTTTTTTTGATACTTTGCCTGATATGTGAAAAATGATAAGTGGTAAAAAGTAAAAAGTAAAAAGTTTCATTTTCATCGCCGGATCGATCAAAAAATTATTATGGTTTATTCTGAGATGTACGAACAAACTTACAAGTAAAAAGGCAATAAAAAATGAGTAATTAAGTACAGCGGTGCCTTTGTAAACTTATGTAATCACTCAAATGAGATAAAATAAAGCGTCGGTTAAGAGAAATGTGCATCGAATAAAATATGGATATTGTGACAGATCTATTAAGAAAAAACACAAATTATTATCACAGAGCGAGTGATCTTAAGCGTTTTTCGATGAGAAATATATTGATTATTACTCACACCGAATGTTTAGGTATATTGTTGTTGTAAACACACTTATGGTCTTTGTCGATGGTACAGCGTTCTATAAAATTACTTGGTGACTGTATCTCATATCATGTTATCCAGCTGTAGCCTAAGAATCTACGCAACCTAACTTTTATATGAAAAGTACCGAGAAGTAGACCTAATCTGTCAAATTATTGAAGTAGCCATTTGGCAGAGTGCCTGCAGGGATAATAGTACGACCGAGAGATAGAGGCAGCTCAGTTGCTAAAGTCAAATACACGCAACGCCACCTCGTGAGCATCTTTCGTAGTATTACGCTGTTTAGTCTTCAATGACGTTACGTTAAAAAATTTTAGCGGGGAACGTAGATTACAATTATTCTGCGAAATTCCAAAGGTTCCGTCTCTATCGTTGATAACTTTAATCCAGCAATCTTACAACAACTACACACTAATTAAAATGTGACCAAACAACTTGTAATGGGAAAATGTGATGAGTCACGAGTTGCAATTACGCTAATCGCAGCTTTCTCTTTTTTTATTACATCTGGCATATAAACAATTTTTATATATATATATTCAATAAAATATTACAGCGTATAATAATTGTCATAAAAAATGTTAGATTTCAGAATACATGCACCCAAGAGGCCAAACTGTTGAGGATTTGCCCTCTCGTCGCTCAACGTTACGCGACTCAAAGACAAGTGTTCGGGCGCGTGACGAGGACTGCTCTCTGTACGTAACACGCGTAATCCCCCTTGTGGCTTCAAGTAACGTATATTTGCCAGTAGCAACTGCTGCAAGGGAAACGTTATATACAGCTGCCATAAAGGATTTATACGTCGGGAATGATTTACGCTGAGATGAATAATGTATAATGCGCTCTCGAACTCGCGGAACTCCTCAATTATCGCGATTAAGTATTGTGCAAGGCACCGTCAAACTCATGGCAGCTGTGGCGTTACGACAACCCAGTAAAACAATGTACTAGTGAATTCCAAGAAACAATCGTCATTTATTTTTTTATGGAGTTGTGTCTTTCACCGAAGACCTAAGTAGTGCTCCAGATATAAACTTCCTTACACGATTAACGTTTCATAGAGAAAAAAAACTAGGAACAAAATCATAAAGCATGTTATAAAAATTCTGTTACGAAGAAAAAGTATAAAAGCGTAACGAAATTCATTAACTTTTTCATAAATTAATTAAATTTTACTTATTTGAAAAAAAAAATAAATAAAGATCTATGTAATTTGTCTCATGATTATAATTTCAAATGTATAGTTTATTATTGAAAATGATTTTTATACAGAATAAAAGTAAATAATTAAACGAACAATAATAAGAATTTTTTTAAGTATTGAAAATAAATGTTAAATAATCAGTAACTCACGAACGTGGTTTACCGATACTCACTTCGTTACTCAGCCACTCGAATAACGAATTATTCGAATCGTAAAGTGTTTCAATAGATTTTTATTTCAATATTATCCATCCATGCTGATAATTTTAAATGCCGACCACAGTCTCTTGTTTCGAATCTTAGAGAATGAAAAAAAAAAAGATGATATAATCATTATTATATTTACTAATGAAAGAAAATTATTTATCTCGTCCATTCTATTTTATTTATAATACTAACCAATATTTAAAAAAAAAATTGACCCGCATATGCATCAAGGAGGCAAATTCTAGTATCGATAATCAGGTCATAACTGAGGATCGATTTTACTGTTATCCGCCTTTGTACACTACTTGCATCAGTTAGAAGCTTCTAACGTAATAAATCATTTTTTAAAAAAGGCTGCACAAAGAGAGAGAGAGAGAGAGAGAGAGAGAGAAAGAGAGGATAGCGGTGTACTAAAAGCGATCTAAATATAGAACTGTTCGAGTTTCATTCTTGCTATTAAAGATAGTAAGCACTCTTGGACCTCTAATGCCAACTATATCATACACGTCGTGTATATACGTCCGCAAACCATAGCAGAATGTCGTCCAGCGTAGCGTACACATTTACGAGTGTGTATGAAATGAATATATGAGCTTGGTAGTCGAGAGTGGGCCTCCTCTCTCGCCCACGATACGTCTATGCGCGGATGTTTTCATGAATGATTCAATGGTCAAGCTCTCGGGCTCCTCTCTGCATATCTTCCTCCCGATGCTGATACTAAAACGCGTATTGTGTAGTAACGGAGTGCGTGAACGCGACTCGGTGTGTAAAATTCCACTTCCTCCTCCTTCTTCACCTACTGTTTCGTCTCATGTGTCGACTATGGTACCACGTGTAAGATTATTTACGCACGACGCATACAAAAAGAGATAAAAAAAAAAAAACAATCGCGTCAACGCAACCATTTGACTATCTTCTATGAGATATTTTAAAGACACTGGTATACTACGTGGAATAAAGACGATCCTATGTATAATTAATTGGAAAAGTTTGTGGATAATAAGGGGTCTGGCGCAACCTTGATATATCAAGAAATGTTATAGCCTCTCGACGCCAAGTATTAATCTCCCTTTAGACTGTTACTACTGTTTGCCTGAAAGGCGTTACGTTTTAGCAATAAAATCGATCCTCATTTGACAAATAATTTTTCTAATTCTCGTAACAGAGAATAATTGGAATCATTTTTGAATAATATTATTGTTGTTAGAATTTTTTAAATATCATAGTTAGTATTTTTACTTTATTAAGTATTATAGCTCTGATTGGAATTGGTATATTGAAGTTGTAATTCGAATATCTACAAAAATGTAATTCAAGCTTTTTATTTTTTCAGAAATACACGAATGTACTCCGCATTTAGAAAGCTATTATTAGAATCGAGATATCAACAGCACCGGGAAGTATGAATGTTTAAAGTGAAAAAGTTTTGTTGATATTTGCGGTGTCTTCGTAGTCTTGACGCTCATACGATATATTGTTCTCTCTGTGTGCGAGACTTGCGAGTAAATTGGCAATCAGTGGAAGCGAACCAAGCAGCAATATTGCGCGCGTGCCAATACTCGATCGATGTGCGGTAAAGCGAGGCGATCGAAGCAGCTCAACTGCATCAAACCATACCAGGAGATTACCAATAAGCCGGTAAAATGTGATTAAACCCTAATTGATTATCCGGGAGTCTCAGAATATCGTTGCAATACGTGCAAATTGCTGTTATTGGGTTGTTTAGCAGCATACATTGCTTGACAAAATTTTAGTGTATCCCGAAAACAAGCAATTCTCGTGTAAATTTAGTAAAATATT
Source organism: Cylloceria caligata (assembly GCA_963942595.1). Lineage (NCBI taxonomy): Eukaryota > Metazoa > Arthropoda > Insecta > Hymenoptera > Ichneumonidae > Cylloceria > Cylloceria caligata. The sequence continues at coordinate 12,646,997 of OZ012707.1, read as the reverse complement.
TCATTCATTTAATCGAATAATTTAAGCCAGAGTATTTCATTATTTATAAAATAAGTTAAATTCACGAAATTTTCATTCAAAATGTCTAATTGATTATAATTATGAAACAATTGATTAATATTAATTTTATTATTACATACATCACTTTTGAGAAAAAATATTTCAAGAATAAGAAAAAAATTAATTCCATCAAATATGATTTTTATTTAATAACATAAAAATGTATTAATTATTTATTTATGTGGATATACCACCAAGGGTTGCAATTTTATGTTTTTCAAGGTTGTCACCTTGTTGCATCTCGTACAATCATTTACAAAACTCATTACAATAGTAATTAATCTGTCTTTTCAATCTCTTGACCAAATTTTCGTACATTTATCCCATCCGACCAATACATTCGTCGTCCCTCCTATATTTTTATACCATTGAAACCCATAACCTCCATACCTCTTCTTTTACTACCGAAACTTGTCTGTTCACAGTCATGCATGCTCTCCGTTTCACGCCAGCCGCATGTTTCACGCATTGCAACACGCGACCCATATCTCTCCCTCGCATCAACCCTTGCTTACCATCATCCATCTCTCCCACCTTCGCACTATGTTCGTCGTTGTTCATTTACTCCCATCCTTTCATTTACACCGCTCGCCACTCTCTCATCTCTCATCTCTCACACCCCTCGCGCCTCTCCGTCTCTCAATTACCCTTCGGTTTACTGCCGCTCGCACCCTCACCATTACCTCCTCTTTCCCTCACTGTCCGCAAGCTACTTAACCCCTTCAACGTCAGAATTGCATCCAAGTCGACGGTACATGGTATTAATGCCACCCAAAGGGCTAATTTTACTGCTCCGTACCTTTAACTGCTGTTTTCGCTTCAATCTACAGGCTTCTTATTCTTAGTTCGTCAGATTATCCACTTATTTCACTCTCTTTTATACATTCCATACACTTCTTATTCCTACTTCAACATATCAGTAAATTCTCTCGACCCTCTCTTCCACCCCATCTCCAACTTCCGTTTCTCCCCTATCTACTCTATTTCACGCCCCCCCCTGCTGTCAATCGTACATTTATCTATTTCATTTTTCACTCTATTCACATTTCCCGCGCGATTCCCATTTATCTTTTCTCGCTTTTACCTCTTCTACCTGATGTGCATCGTTTTTAAACCTACCTTTATCTTATCTATTTATTCTTTTCCTCTCTCTTATCTCGTTTTCATTTCTGTGCCATTCTAATATAACCCCTTGTCACTGGCCTCAAAGTCCTGCTTTCCCCTATGTCGAAGTAACTTATCTGTCCTCTCTCGATGCATCTGATCACCCTACTTTCCTTCCTTCATTCCCCTTTAACCGCTTAATCGTTCTATGTGTTTACTCACACAGTCTCAATTATCATCCCTCATTACTCCGTGTTACTCCTTACTTTTTGTCGCTCCTATTTACCCATATCCTTGCTAAACGTCTCGTCTTTGCTACATATGGGTTCTAAAGAATTTAATCTCCTTTACGTTGACCTAAATGTTCTGAAACTCTCTCTCGCTCTCTCTCTTCCTCTCTCTCTCTCTCTCGCTCTCTCTCTCTCTCTCTCTCTCTCTCTCTCTCTCTCTCTCTCTCTCTCTCTCTCTCTCTCGTTCCTCACTCACACCAGAAACGCAGGTTCAATTGATTAATAATTACTTTGTGAATTCTATTTTCAGAATTTTCCTCTTACTGCAAGAAAAACATTCAAGATCTATTCGAGTTCCTTATTCACGATCCGCGGGTGTTCAAGTGTTCATGTCGGGATGATGTCAGCGGGGACCAGTGTCAACAACATATGCGCGATTCCGCGATCAACTGTAGCATGTGCAGCCCACCAATTACATAATTACACAACGCTGAAATTAGCGCGGTAACCACACGTAGTTCGTGGTAACATCGCAATTAAATAACCACAAGAGTATCTTCTCTCTTGAGATAAAAAACAAATGAACACTATCGTCCTCTGTATATACAGCTACGTCGATAGAATCAGTGCAGAGATAACCAGACGAATCACATATAATTTTAACAGGCCATACCAAACAATCTGCACAATCACGCTGTGACTTGTAATTTTTTTTCTCTTTCTCTCATCGCTCTTAATAGAATTCTTGATACTACAGTGCATGTTCATTGCGCCTATGTACATACGAACTCGCAGACCCACGCAAATCGACCGTGCAGAGCTGTCATGTGAATCAATAGTAGCAACAGCACCAGCCATGATGTGCGAGACTTCGCAAATATAATTTAACGTCACGTACGGACTTTCTCAGCTCGAGGAAAATCACAAACTGATTTTCAGCACGATAAGAAGTTTACCGAGAACCGACAACGACGACTAATGCAGACACAGTCGACCTGAGCTACAGAGATAACTCAAAGTCTCGTTGAACGCTTATATAACAGCCATAACATAATAATAATAATAATAATAATAATAATAATAATAATAATAATAATAATAATAATAATAATAATAATGGCAATATTGTATGTCTGGCAAGAGATCGGCACCCTTCGTTACCCTGAAATACGGATTTTTTTGCTTATTTATCCTATCACTTACTATTAATTATTTAATAAAAGTAACCTGCATGGTATATAACTGGATATTATTACGATAAATAAAGCTATAAAAAAATATTTTGCAATAAATTTCATGGAACCAAAACTTTAAAGAATAAATGTAAAGAAAAAGTAGATAAATATCGTTATATCCACCGTTACTCGGTACAGTTGCTTTTAACCATTTATTTTTTATGAAATTATGGAAAAATAATAAGTTGTTAATTATCGAACTAAAAGTTAAAACGTGGAGTTACATAGCATGTAGGAAACTTCAATAAAATAATGGATATCGAATGAATTATTAGATGTATAAACAAAAGATGCAGATTTTTAAATATCCCGAGATACCCGTCTCCACTTATGAACGGTAGAGAACATTGTGGCAACAGAGTAGCAATTGCGCAACTATTTTTAAAAATATTTCTACATTTCAATGTTTTTCAAAACTCGACGTCAAGAAGCTACCTCGTCTCCCGATTGCACTTATATACCATGTAGAAAAGTTTGACGAAGCAATTGATAATAAATAATTCATTAGATGAATAAACAGAAGGTTTGCATTTAAAAGTAACGAGAGATGCCCCTCTCTGGTTATAAACCGAAGAGAATATTGGAAAAATAAAATAACCGTGGCGCGACTCTTTTAAAACAAAGTACATTTCAACACAAACATTTTTTTTTTTAACTCGACGTCTCTCGTTTGCACTTGTATAATCATATAAAAAAGTTTGATAATAAATAAATCAATAGATAAATAAACAAAAGGTGTGAATATAAAAGTAACGAGAGGAGCCTATTTCTGTTTATAAACCGGAGAGAATATTGTATAAATAGAATAGCGGTACACTGTTAAAAATACGATGTTAAAATTAACCCTCGCGAGATGTTTATAACCTCAAAACTTTCAACGCGTTTTACCCGATAATATGTGAATGAAATTAAATGACATTTTTGGATTATATTTGTTGCATTATTCTGTATTGATTGCTGATAATTTATCGATTTTCATCTACTCATTTCGAACATAAATATTTTGTGAATTTAGAGGTGGGTCCTACTCATTATAACACAAAATCGCTTGTGTAAATTTAACACTGTGAAAATTGTTAAAATTAACACCAAATGAGTCAACACTGATTAAAAGTTCACAACAATCGCCGTTAACACCCTGCATTTTTAACAGTGTAGCGGGTGTCTTTTAAAGTTATTAAATATTTTAAATGTTTAAAACTTCCCGACTGAAAAAAGCTATAATAAAGAGGACTATCACTCTAAAAAGTTTTCATATGAAAATAAATCCAAGAAGGATTTAAAAACTTCCGATGTCACTTTAGTTCTCTTCATATTTAAATGACAATAATTCATTTACCGCTGTCACTACAGTCGGAAGATGTCTTCTTCTGCGTTAAAACACATCCATATCGTATATAATTTTTCTTTTAAATTAGAATCCAGATGCCAGCATGTTTCTTGATATGTAAAAGACGGTTCGAATATTCAAGAGACGTTACCCGGCTATAGTGACAGCGGTAAATGAATTATTGTTATTTAAATATGAAGATAACTAAAATGACATCAGAAGTTATTTCATCCTTTTTAGTAAAGGGTGGTTAAATTTTAAGGGCTGATGTTGATTTTGAATAAAACACAAATTATTTAGGCAATTATTGTCAATTCTTTTTATTATGATAATATGGTATGGTTCAATTATGTATGGAACAAAATATCGGCCAAATGGCCGCCGCGACCTCGGCGGCACACCTCCATCCGATGGTCCAAATTTTCGATGACGCTTAGGCATAATTGAGGTTCTATGCCGTTAATGTGCCGAATTATCTCATCCTTTAGCTCTTGAATTGTTGCTGGCTTATCGACGTGCACCTTTTCTTTCAAATAACCCCAAAGAAAGAAGTCCAACGGTGTCAAATCACATGATCTTGGCGGCCAATTGACATCGCCACCACGTGAGATAACACGGCCATTGAATTTGTCGCGCAAAAGAGCCATTGTTTCGTTAGCTGTGTGGCAAGTGGCACCGTCCTGTTGAAACCACATATCGCCCACATCCATATCTTCCAATTCGGGCCATAAAAAGTTCGTTATCATCTCACGATAGCGAACACCATTCACAGTAACTGCCTGACCGGCCTCATTTTGGAAAAAATACGGCCCGATGATGCCGCCAGCCCATAAACCGCACCAAACAGTCATTCTTTGTGGGTGCATTGGTTTTTCGACAATCACTCTTGGATTATGATTCGCCCAAATGCGGCAATTCTGCTTATTGACGAATCCACTGAGGTGAAAATGTGCCTCATCACTGAAGATGATTTTCTTCGAAAATTGATCATCCACTGTTGCCATTTCTTGCCACCATTCTGACCATTGACGACGTTTGGAATGGTCAAGAGGCTTTAGTTCTTGAGTCAATCGCACCTTATAAGCGTGTAAATGCAAGTCTTTATGCATAATGTTCATCAACGACGAGCGTGAGAGGTGCAATTGTTGGGCACGACGACGAGTTGAGGTGGACGGCTCTTCAGCCACACTATCGCGAACAGCAGCAATATTTTCTGCAGTACGAGCTGTACGAGCATGCACTGGTGTTTTAATATCTCCTACAGACCCGGTTTGCTCAAATTTTTGCACGATTTTTCCGATTGTACGCACATTTGGACGATTAAATTGACCGAAAAAATCACGAAGTGCACGATATGCATTTTGATTTGAACGCCCATTTTGATAATAAGCCTGAATAACTTTAACGCGTTGCTCGATTGTGTATCTTTCCATGGTTCAAATTGAGTTAGTCTGAAATTGAGAAATGTCAAATGAAATGCAGAAAAAAAACTTGACGTTTAGGTGTGGTTCACATTCAACATCGGCCCTTAAAATTTAACCACCCTTTATTATTTTCATACGAAAACTTTTTAAAGCTAAAGTCCTGTTTATTATAGTTTTGTGCATTCGGGAGTTTTTAAAACAAATTTCTTTTTAATTTCATATTTTTTAAAGCTAGTTCAATGTGACTTTCTATAGCATTTTTATGATTGCTATATATTTTTATAGTTACTATATTTATTGAAACTAAAACAGCTGAATAATTTTTAATAACTCTATTCAATTGGATCGCTCAATCATTTTTGTACTCGTGTATTTAGAGTTAAATCGACAAATCGAAATATTTTTATTTAAAAATATGTATCCTCCAGAAGCACTGGGGTAAGACGTACCCCAAACGCTCAATATTTGTTTCTAAGAGTTGTGTATTTTATAAAATTTCATAAATTAATATTTAAAACCAAGAAATTATTACTTCGTAGCGTGTGGTTGATTCTTAAATTACCAGTCGTCTTCGGAGTTTACCTTAGAGCACGAAACCTCGACAAACAAACGAAACCGCAAGAACAGTGTTTATATAAAGAAAAAAAAACGTTTCTTTTAATCGTATGACCAGCGTCAAATGCGTAATACAGTGTACATAACGATTACGAGATATTTTTGTACTCGTGTATTCAGAGTTAAATGAATTCGATATATACAATCGTGATTCTCATCCATTTTTATAAAACGCTTTTATCTTTCTGAAATCTCACCTAATATATACGAATTAGGATAAAAATGGAGGTTACGATGCACAGAATCTGTGGACCCGGTTCTGTTAAGACATCTTTAGCCGATTCGGAGAACATCGGACACACAGAAACTATAATATTCGGACAATGCCACTGAATCGCATATAATTCCTTCTCTTTGCCCTAGAGGCAGTTGGAAGTAAAAAGCTCGTTTCAACATTTCAATTTTTTTTAAAACTAGACGTCCAGACGTTTTCGCGTCTCTAGATTGCACTCGTGTACCATCTAGAAAAGTTTAATAAAATAATGAATAATAAATAAATCTTTACATGAATAAACAAAAAAAGTGAATTTTTTAAAAGTAACGAGAGGTGCATTTGAACTTATAAATGATGTAGAATGCACTTGTATTAAGTATTTCATAATTATTAAATCATGAGATGAATAAACAGAAAATCACCAAAAGTAAAGAAAGGTTCCAACCTCTGCTTAATGATTAAGAGAGAATACTGTAACAGATAAAAGCTCAGACGGTCAGCAAGTTGTTTTCGAACGATAAACATCTCTTTCAATTATCATGAGTTGTTTTCACTATTGTCAATTTGTAAAACTGTACAAGCAAGATTTTACATTAGTTACTGTTCTACGTAGAATTTTATTTACTTTACGACAGAAACTTGGTTAATGTATCATCCCCATAGAATCAATTATTTAACAATTTGTTTTAATTTAACGTACATATAATTAATTTGTTATTAAGATAACATTAAGATGTTAGAAAACAGCTCACCGCTGCTGAGCTAAAATTATTCTCGCGTTATGAAACTATCGTAGTCCATAAATAGTGTTTACGGATCTTGAGGGTATCGTTAGACAGGTTTTTTTTACAACGAAATTATTTTTTCTTTGTACATGCACTCTCGACACTCGTGTACTCTGAATGTATTGTCAGTTTTATTGCGTCAAGTATCTCGAAAGGATACTTAAAGAAAAAACTAAAAAAAAAGATGACGAGGAATGCGATTCAATAACTCAGAACACGTACCAAAGGTACCACGATGGCGACATTCTCTTTTTTTTTTTTAATTGTCACATTTCCATCAACTCAAAGCCCTGTAATTCACAAGCAGTCGAAAGATCAGGAACTTAATATAATAACTTTTCATATTTCATTATTATATTAAGAGTTTAATGTTTATCAAGTGAAATATGGTTATTAATTATTCCATAACTTTTGCATTGACTTAAGCATCGTGTCTCTCTTACTTATAAATAAAAATTAGAGACCACGCAGCAAAATTCCATTGACGAATGACACGGGCTTGAGAATATCAATGGTATGTGAAAAAGTTGCAGAACTGAACCCAAGATCCCGAAGAAATGAAATATTATATGAACATGTGTGATATTTAAACAAGATTTACCGTTTCCAATTCGAACTGATTACAATTAGTGTCACCACGATTAACATATATCTCTTATATCAATACAATGACACGTTTTTCATTTCAACCCTCTCAATGAGATTTAAGAAATGAACCAAACGAGAGTATTTTGAGGAGCATAAAATGAATATACTAAAAAAAAATAAAAATTGCTTTACCGTTTAGTTTTTGAGATATTGTGATCTAACTAGAAATGTAATAGCGCGTGAGTGGCGCACGTATTTGTCATACATAACCTCACCTCTTCGGCGCGGTGATGAACCTTAGCTCGTAAGGAACAGAAAATTCCCTATCCAACAGGGTCGCGTAGTGAAATATATTCTTTCATTTTGAAGGCTTTGAAATATATTTTTTTTATTAAAGTGGCAAACGTTGCTTCTGTTTGAAAAAATGAAGATGACGCACGAAATAACGAATACTGGTAATAGCAAATCGAGATGGAGACGATAAAAGTGATGACAGAAGAATTCAAGAGCAGCGAAGTGTCAAAGTCGAGAAGAGCAAAGTTTTGATCGAAGCAGCGGAACTCGAAGAATCCTCCGTCATATAGTCAGGGCACGTCACTTGTCGATCCTCGAGGTCGAGGTGGGTTACTGGGTTAAGAGAGGGACGTGTGCCGGCGGGACTGTGAGCACTTGCCCGCCTAGGGTTCGATCGATCCGCTTTGCGGATGGTGAGAAAGTGGGTGTTCCTTTGCTAGTCCCCGATCCGCACCTCATTCTCGCCCAAGAGCACGAGGCGAGATTTCGGACGTTCGCTCGCACTTCATTCGCACGATGGCCTCGGCGAACGAACCTCGCCGAGTCGAGCGGTAGTTCCGGAAAGCACAAATGCAACAGGAAAGCGATTGATCAACGGTCCAAAGATTGTCAAGAGGAGAATGAATAACTAGAGAAAACTTAAAATACATAATCCTCTTTAGAGTTGCCGTGGTCGTCACTCTTCGCAAGTTTCCTTTTTGCCGCTCTTAGCTGCCATTTCACAAACGTTAATCAGAGTTTAAGTTTTGGTTACCCTGTGTTAAAACTAGGTAAAAAAAATTGAACCAGGTTTAAACCGGGTTGACGGAGCTGAGCTTTAACTGCTACGTTTTCTCGATCGAAAAGTTGTCGAATGGTCGCGGCTTCTACGTACTTTGTACACTCGAATTTCTCGTAACATAATAAAAACCTCGAAACCTTTCGAGGTTGCTTTGTTTGAATCCTCCTTGGTTCCTGAACGAGGACAGTTCGGACGGCCGCCGCTAGGTGTCAAATATGTGAATAGTTTTGCGCCAACGAAGCGACGGCTACGAAGGTATATAAGACAGCGTGTTGAGAAATAATTTGAATGGCTACATCACTTATGAATCTGTTGAACCCTCTTATCGCCTTTTCATTTAACATTTGCTTTATTTTCGGTTATAAGCTATAAAACAGTAATTGTCGATTTTATATTCGTCAAACTCATTGAGATTCGTAGCTAAATATAGAAGAGGAAGTGACGATAGTGCGGGACAATTAACTTGCATATTGTCGGATTTGGAATTTATATTTTTTTACTTGTGGGAGTATCGACTGTAGATAGCATGAACAACCATGAACCGCTTTTCTCGAGCCACTGAGGAACATGAAAGGTATTGACATTGTCGGGTGTGGTCTGCCTTCGTACTATAGGGGCAGTCGTCCCAGACCTCCTCATCCATCTCCTCTTGCTATCCTTCTCGCACAACCTGCAGCACACACAGTCATCGTCGTCGTCACCGACACGCCTTCCCGTAGACTACACGCGATTATATTTTCCGTCTCGAGACTCTGCCTGCAACCATTTATGGGCCTACTGGCTTGGTCGTAACGTGCGCCTGGCCCCCCCGACGTCCTCGAGCTCGAACGTTCGGCTTAACCAGAGTTCGATGGTCCCCCACAGAGCCTTTTCAGAACTTCAAACCCACAGTCTACATTGTATTATTCGCGGCATATCGAACGTTAAGAATCAATCAAAATTAATCAGCCTTGAAAATATTTACATTCGACGCTGTTGGATATTAAAAGAAAAAAAAAACAAACAAACAAATAAACGGCGTCCAAGAAAATGTCGTAAACCGATATTTAAAACAAAACAAAAATTACGAGAAGTTTCGTTCTTTTCCTAGCAATTATTATCTTCCGCCAACGAGATTTACTTTTATTTGCATTCATAAAATCCATTTCTCGATTCTATCTTGAACGCAAATTTCCAGATGGAAATATTTTAATTTAAAAATATCTTCCAGAAGCACTGGGGTAAGATGTACCCCAAATCCTCAATATTTGTTTCTAAAAGCTGTGCATTTTATAAAATTTCATAAATTAATATTTAAAACCAAGAAATTATTACTTCGTAACGTGTGGTTGATTCTTAGATTGCCAGTTGTCTTCGGAGTTTATCTTAGAGCACGAAACCTCGACAAACAAACGAAACCGCAAGAACGGTGTTTATATAAAAAATAAAAACGTTTCTTTTAATCGTATGACCAACGTCAAATGCATAAAACAGTGTACATAACGATTACGAGATATTTTTATTCTCCAGAGACAAATACGACAGCCTCATTCCGTCATTCGGTATAAAAATTCGAGTTACGAGACGACAAAAGAAAGAATGGCGTTCGAACCAAATTTTTGAATCCACAACGATATCTCTCAGCAGCTTCTCGAAACGCGCAATGTTTATTTGAGATTACCAAGCGGTGGCCGGAAGATCCGAGAGCCACGGTGCGAGCAACGTTCGCACGTTTCACAGCAATTCCACGACTCTCGAGACGGAGAGGCAGCGCCGCTACATTAGCTACTGCTCCTCTCGCAACTCTCCACTTTGTCCATAAACCCACTCGAGCCGTTGCTTCACGACGGTCTTCATTCGCCATCTATTGGCATCTCGATGAACATTCAATATCAACGAGAGAACTCGCTACTTTCTACTAATTATTTTATAATAATATATTAATAACGACTAAAGTAGATTTTTAAAAATTCTAACAATCTATCGTATCAATATATTTTTATTTAAATAATCCTTCGTCGAATGTGGCAAAAGTAGAAGTATCCCTTTGTATTTATTTATATTTACGAACTTTATCAGTCCTAAATCAATTGTAAAATATCTCCGTTAATAATAATAATTTTTCTATTAGAGATTATAATTTTATATAAATATTTATTTTTATTCCTTCACTCGATAATAAAAATTATATTATTTATCTGATAGTTTAATAATATATATTCTATGAGATAAATGAGTAATATTTTATTAACGAATTAAATGAAAAATTGAGGACATAGAAAGCATTCGATTTGGCGAGTGTCGCGGAGGGAAAACTCGGTGGGGCCCAGAAGTAGACGAGTGCGCGACTCCCGACTACACCGAGAGCTCTCGTTTAAGCAAAGCGGTCTTACCGTAACGCATGTACACCAGCGGTAACTGTGTGGGGGGTTCCTCCTCCTTCGGTAACACATCTGTGAGAGTCAGCACGCACTGCTCCTGCTTTTTCTCCCGTACAAGGATCATACGCCACGCGAAAACCCGATTATCGACGTGGCTCACGTGCGAGAGACACACTCGCAGATTGATACTCTCTTTCGGTGCGTCTGAGACTCTCTCAGTGGGTTATTTACTCACGGCGAATTACATTACATAACTCGGATACGAATATCGATAAAACACGGAGGGGGGGAGGGGGGATAATATTATTAACGACATTAGTAATTTATATAATACGTCTGTATATGTATTTTTTAAATACACATATATATATATATGCGATTTGTATGCGTGGAGCAACACCTCAAGGCGCCTTATACCATTATGCCGAAGGACGTCACGAAGCAGCAGCAGCAGCTTTTATAAAGATCACGTAGAAACACCCACAGCAACGATCGGTGAAGCTTTTTCTTTTATCATTTATTTATTTATTAAATGATATGCTGTATAAGCTTCACCGTGGCTATCGTAAACTTTAACCTCGACATTGAAATTCTCAGGTGACAAAGTCGCGGTAATGTTAAAAGCCACGCGGTCATAGCGCAACCGTTTGAAATAAGAAACGTCGTGGATACGATTAATTGAAACTTCGGTAATTGCATTTGTCGATCTATGTTTATGAAGGTCGTTTTAATTTACAATAACAATAATAATATTTTTCTTTGAGCATTCTACAATTTTTTATCTACATTTATTGGAAAATTTAAAACGAAAAAAAAAAAAGGTTATTAAATTCTTTTTCAAAAGATATTTCAATTTAGTAATTAAGGTGCAGAGATTATTGAATTTTTATCTACAAAAGTGCTTGAGGTTTACGGAACGAACTACTCCATGATATGCGGTTACGCTCACGTGAAAGTATAATACCCGAGAAGTTGGTGAACCGCAGAGTACGGTGCGAAATATATATTTAAAAAAAAAAAGCAGTAAAATGAACTCGAACCCACGACATTTCCTGGCGTTCTGCGGCGAGACGATAAACGTTAACTACGAACCCTTATGCGGTACTGCACATCTAATAGTATTAACTTTGTAATAACGGTTTAAGATAGCTTACGAGTCTCGAACGAAAATTCATTAAATTTTCATAATTATCGTACAAAAATATTTATCAAAAATTTCAATTTCTATGTGAAAATTTGCTTAAAATTTTTAATAATAATGCTTAAATATTTATAATTAATTTATCTAGAGGAAAATATATATTTTTTTCATTGTAATTTTGATCCACGTGAGCTATCTTAACGTACCGCACGAGCCACAGATTTTATCAAGTGAACTTACTTTTGAATTTGCGACGCGGTCGGTGGGTACGGACTCCGGAACAGTTTGCAGGGTGCTCCGCATGTTAGTGAACATTCTAGGCCAGCCAGGTTTACTGCCTCAAACCCTCCAACGCTTCGATGTTGCACCCTCTACCCCTACGCCTGAAAATAATAAGAAAAAACATACGTGAAAATCGTTGAGACGATTATTAACAAATTTTATTCAACGTCTATCTCGATTATATTACACCACCGGTGGTTTATACTCGCTCGTGTAAATTCACACATTATCGTGTCGCGGTTTTAAACGCCACGAGCACGTCCCAGATACCTGCGAAACTAGATAGATATTTTCTGCCTATAGGTATACGCGACTATTCGTTCAACACGCTTTTAGCCTTTTCGCGAGATTTTCGGTACATTATTCACAGCGTTGGTACACGCCATCTCCTCAATCTCAAACCGCGCGATGAAGCTTAGTGTTGTATTAAAGTATTTAAACAACTTTATACAGTTTTTGACAATTTTTCGAGATTTTATCAACGTTTAAAATAATAACAACAATAACAACTGGATTTATTATTTTTTTTTTACAAAAATTAATTATTATCAAGCGTCGAATAAAATGACTATTTGATTAATTTGAAAATTTTACAATTATTTTCATATGAAATAAAGTTATTGTTGAATTCGTGAGATAAAATTTTTGTCTACTCCAAAAAAAAAAAACAATGTTTCAACGGATAATAAAAAATGTACAATCGGCTCGTTGTTGTAATTTCGTTATACAAACAAAAACAAAAAGAAATATTAACCATTTTTCAGTATTTCACGAGTATTTCAGACGGTACGGAGATGAAATATTCGCGAGAATCTCGCAGTGCGAGACAGGAAGATGACGAAGACGATGTACGAACGATGGAAGATTCGCCTCGGCGATATTTATCGGCAGAACAATCGTTGTTCCGGTTTCAACGAGGAAGAAAAAGGCGTATTATTCGCAACTGTCCAAGCTTTACCACCGCCGCAACCGCTGCTGCCGCCACCGCCGCCGCCACCGCCGCCGCTACCGCCGCCACCACCACCACCACCACCGCCAACGCGCTTCTCAATGCCGGGACACACACCAAGCGAGCTCTCACGAACCGGAGAATCGAGAGAGTCCTACTTTCAGGTAGGCGTGCGTGACTCATTCCATATCTGCTCTGTTGCTGCTGCTGCTGCTGCTGGTACCGCTGGTCTGGTGCTGCTGCACGTTGCTTCTCCTGCCGCGGCTGGTTCACTCGGATGTGGTCGGCTACGTTGTGTAAAAGCGTCTCTTCGAGTACTCTATACACTCTCTCGAACTGTAGGATGCAGCATTTATGAAAAAATTAGCTGTTCGATAAAAAGAAATCTATGGTACCACGGCAAACTAGCTTGTAACAGATATATTCTACAGCTTAAGCTGCCTACCCGTTGGATATACTTGATGCACTGTTTATTTTTCTATCTACTTAAAATTGAAGACATTCGTCTTTAATTAAGAGCCGAATTACTATTGCAACGCGCTCCTAACGACTTTTCTGTCTAACGAGTAATCAACTTCTTGAATAATCATTAAGATCGTTGGAGCGCTGAATTATCATTTTTCACCGTGTACCAGAAATTGTAAAATCAATTTTGATTAACCAACAGATTAAAAACTATTTTTCAAAGTTTATTTAATTGAAATATTTATAATTTTTTGTTGTGAATAAATTGAGGAAATTTAAAAAATCTTACTTCTTGAAATATCACGTGGCCTTAAATTGCAATTTTTAAAAGGAATTATATCGGGTGAAATATATAATTTAAATTATATAAGTCGTGAAACTCATTTTAAAAGCTAGTACAGAGTATATTTTTGTTATTTTAATGCCAATTTGATGATACTGCGCGGTTAAATTTTCTTCAACTATTGTAAACTCCATCGTTTGTTCTACAATTCGACTCAACGCAACAACTGCCTTAATTAATCATGATAACTCGACTGTTTGCTGATTCTTTCGCGTGTTCACGAAAGCGAGAGGTTTTCAACCAAAGTGCGATACTTTCCTATTACTTTATACCGAGACAGAGCTCATTTTTGCAGTTGCCTATGCTAGTTACACACAGTCACTTCCCACTAACTAGGTACATACTGCTCTCGGTACCCTTCAAGATATACGACGTAACGGTTTTCATCGCTGCTCGCCATAGCATCGGCCACGCGAACATCGCCTAGAATCGTCGTGAATTATCGTGTCAATATTGCATTTCCCGCGAGGTCACCCACACACATACGTGAATTACGCGTCGTCGCACACGTGTGTCTAATGGACCACGATATACGAATATATCGGAGAGTAAAATTTTAACGAGCATGGGCGTTCGTAACATCGTTGATCATAGAGTCATCGGTGGCAATACGAGCGTTGGAAAAAAATTCTAATTTATATTACAAGATTTTTCTTCTAATTTAAGTCAATTTCAGAGTTCAAAGGTGTTTTTCGATGACTTTAAGTTAATGTTAAGATCTTATCGGATCAAAAGACTCTTGATTAGGAATCAAGAAGACTTTTTATGGACAATTAAATAAATTATAATGAGAAAAAAGAACGAATATCGTAGAGATTTTTTTTCAATTAAGTTTTTGAGCATTTAACCAATTTGTCATCAACGAGAAAAAAAATACATTGAAATAGGATCGGAAACAAGAATTCAATTTTTCTTGTATTTTAGTTTTAAAACAAAATGGATATTTGTGTAAAAATGTGTTTAACTTTTTTTTTTTAGCGGAGTCGCGACCATATTCGTTGTCCATTGTATTTGTAATCTTTCAAGCTATTTTGGTGGCGTTACTTTTGTTAATCTACGATCATCTAAACATTTTTGGCAAATTTTAAAAACTGTGAATTAATTTTTTTCTGTTGTACATTTTTGCTTTTCTCGTTTTTCTGCGTTTTCAAAGTGCTCTGCCGGTCACAAAAATAAAGATATCGGGATGAAGCAAACGGCATTATCTAAGTCTACTCGCGGTGATTTAAAAGCATCCGGTTACAAATTAAAATCGGCAGAACCTAAACATAATATTTGTCATTTGAAATTTGATGGAAAAATCCAAATTTTTTAATTTAGAGATA
Organism: Cylloceria caligata; assembly: GCA_963942595.1. Lineage (NCBI taxonomy): Eukaryota > Metazoa > Arthropoda > Insecta > Hymenoptera > Ichneumonidae > Cylloceria > Cylloceria caligata. The sequence goes on along the minus strand of OZ012707.1, from coordinate 12,631,472 downwards.
TAAAACGAAAAAAATTGCCTTCTTCATACATTTAAAAATCCTATCCGATACAAAGATAAATTCTTAAGACAGGAAGAATTAACCCAACAGGAGAATTAACCCAAATTACTGAAAATTAATTTCAACTAAAAATCTACGAAGGACTTAATATTCCGCAAATAAAATCAAGAGATATAAAAAGTTGAAACACTTATACATTTTCCCCTTAAAGATTTTTCTGTCCATATAAAAAGTACATAGAATATCTCGCTGACGACAAAAGCGATCAAATAAATTTAGCTCGAGACTGCGGGAGGCGTGTGCTGATCGTTTTTGTTAAATTAATTTTTTTCCTTTATCTAACGATATACATTTTTATTGTCACGGAGGAATACAGCGCCGAAAGAAATTCAACATCCGAACAAATCAGCGTGACACGTGCCCGTTGATTAGCTGATTACAGTTGCGATCGACGGTATATCAACATGACAAAAAAATATATATATAAACGCTAATCTATAATTCTCAATATGCTATATTTGCTGTTTTAGTCATAATCACAGTTTAATTAGAAGTTTATTTTGTTTGTGCATCTCCACGTGTTTATTTGTCGAGTAATTATATGCAAGGTCGAGGGAAATAGAGCGGGGAGGGAGAGAGAGAGTGGGAGAGAGAAGTGAGATTTAACCACAAATGCGCATCAGGTGCGCGGTCGTAAAGCACGTCAATCTCACAGAGAAACGGAAATTCGTCGGAGAGGTTTGACCTTTGGAATTTGCGCGTACCGATCTGCACATATCCCTAGAGACATCGATCTTCTTTTGCCCGTGCTCCCTTAAAGCCTACACGATTTGGACAACTTCAATCCCATTATATCATCAAAAAAATCATGTTTACATTCAAAAAAATCCAAAATACTACCTAGGCGCTATTTACGCAGTGTAATTTATAATAAAATTTAGCAAATTTAACAGTTAAACAATAATTAAATCATAATTAAACGATTTTCAAGGGGCCATCCATAAAACACGTGATGCTAATTTCTACATTTTAAACTCCCGCTCCACCTCTTGTGATATATAGTGACGTTCATCGACACATCTCTCTGAATATTAAGTTGCACAAAGATTTTCAAAGTGGTTTCACCCCCCTCCCCACCTCTGCCAATATTTGACAATATTTATTTTCCTAAATAACTTTAAGAGAAACAAAAATTGCTATCCATTTGCTGAAAGAGCAAACACAAATTTTGTTTATTTTGCTTCGTGATGGAGAAAGCTTTGTTATCATAAAAGAAAAATTCGAAATTTTTATGTTCGAATACTTAGAATGATCGTAAAAGCGTTTGGAAAAGATGTACGACGTGTGTGTGACAACAGCTACGAAAGTAAATGACTTATAATTGAAGAATGGCTTGATAGATCGTGCCAATGAAATGTTGCATCCAAATAAAACACAAATTACCTTCTACAAATCGTTAAAAAGATTTGAATTTATTCAAAAATGTCAGTGAACGCGACAACCGAAACAATTTTCAAACGATCGGACTGAAAGTTTACGTAAAACTGAAGGTTTCGACGAAGAAATATTGCTTTTGAATTTGAATAAAATCGATCAAGTGGTTAAAAAATTACGATCTTTTGTCATTTCGCTTCATCATAAACAAATAAAGCTTTTGTAACTGGAGAATGGCTTGAATTATTGAGTCGAAATTTGATGAGTCTGCGGACCAGTTGTTACCCAATTATCGTAGTAAAAATAAATTCAAATCGATCAAATTGATGAAATATTATCAGAATTAATTAATTAATTAATTTACTAAATTGACTCGTATAAATTCAATGCTAACGACCCGAAACATTCTACACAAGTGCATTAACGAACAAGGTAGGTTGGTATTAAATTAGCCAAGAATTGGCAATGGATATCAAAAGTTATGAATTTTTTGTTATTTTTAAAAAATCGTTGGTTCACAGAATTTAACAAATTTCCAGTAGATAAAAGCTAATGTATAAAAAATTTGAAAAAAAAAAGTACGCATAGTAGAATCTTTCATATTGCTTCCTAATTGTTTTCAACGTTTCACAAAAAGATTCCTCAATGAGCAAGTCAGAATCGATCGACATATTTCTCTCATGAAGATAGAGTTGCGAAAAGTAAAAAATAAAAATGAAGCAATATGCTTTACATCGCAAATATTTATTTAAAGTTCGACTAACATTTATAAATATTCTGATTGCGTTAAATATTGCAACTAAGATGCTGTTTTCGTACCCATGGAGTAAAAGATACGAGGTACAGATCACATTTGGCGCAAATCTTTCTCTCTGTGTCACGCTTCATCGATGAACAAACGATATCACATTAAATTTCTTTGAACTTGCGTCTCGCGAGATTTGCTAGACACCCCCCACCCCCCCTACCGTTCCTGCATTACTTGTTTTGTAGATGGACAAATAATAAATAAATAAATAAATAAATAAATTTTTAAACCCGTATTAAATGAAAGTAACAATTTTACATATATTTTGATTGAAATAACGATTAGAAATAAAAATTATCAGGGGTACAAATTGAAAATGCGGGTTTGATAACAGATGGCGTTACTAACGCTATACGCATCAGGCAGTACTGTGACTATGTTCATGTCAAAGCTACGTCTTATAGCTTTAATTTTCAGTATGTGTCAATTTGTCGCAGTGTCAAATTCATAGTTTTTTTGAGCTCTCAATATGTCGAGTTTCGTGCCAACAAAACAGCATTTGCGGGAAGTTTTAATTTACTTCTTTAATTTGAAGAAAAGTGCTGCTGAAGCACATCGATTGGTCTCCGAGGCTTATCCGAGTCATGTTCCATCGGTTTCAACGTGCGAGAGATGGTTTGTGCGGTTTAGAAGTGGTGATTTTGACGTTGAGGACAAAGAGCGGCCGGGCCAAGTGAAAAAGTTTGAGAATGCTGAATTGGAGGCAATACTCAATGAAGACTTGTGTCAAACTCAACAAGAGCTCGCAGATTCATTGGGAGTGACACAACAAGCCATTTCCCATCGTATAAAAGCCCTCGGAATGATCCAAAAGCAAGGACATTGGGTGCCGTATGAGCTGAAGCCGAGAGACGTCGAGCGCCGTTTTTTTGCATGCGAACTGCTGCTCGAACGGCAAAAACGGAAGGGTTTTTTGCATCGCATTGTCACTGGTGATGAAAAGTGGATCCATTACGATAACCCGAAGCGCAAAAAATCATATGGTTACCCCGGCCATGCATCATCATCGACGGCCAAACCAAATATTCACGGCGCCAAGCTCATGCTCTGTATTTGGTGGGACCAGCTGGGTGTGGTGTATTATGAGCTATTGAAATCGAACGAAACTATCACAGGAGCACTATACCGAACTCAATTGATGCGTTTGAGCCGCGCACTCAAAGAAAAACGGCCACAATACGAGCAAAGACACGACAAAGTAATTTTGCAACATGACAACGCTCGGCCACATGTTGCAGCGCCGGTCAAAACATACCTACAAACGCTGAAATGGGAAGCCTTACCCCACCCGCCGTATAGCCCAGATATTGCTCCTTCCGATTACCACCTTTTCCGATCGATGACACATGGCCTAGCTGACCAGCGCTTCCATTCTTACGAAGAAGCCCAAAAATGGGTCGATGACTGGATAGCAGCCAAGCCGGCCGAATTTTTTCGCGACGGTATCCGTAAATTGCCAGAAAGATGGGAAAAAGTTGTGGCTAGCGATGGACAATACTTTGAATAATTCATTTGTTACCATTTTTTCAGAATAAACGTTCAAAAATAGAAAAAAATCCCGCATTTTCAATTTGTACTCCTGATATGTCTGTACTTTTCACGTATATTTACAGAACTTTATAAACTTTGATAAATAATTATTCCCGTTGTTCTAACGGGTGAAATAAATGTTGTTTTTTTTTTAATTTGAAATGAAAGGTCCTTGATTTACGGATAAATAAAAATGTGCTTACACCTGAATTATTAATAATATTTATTAAAAATGTATAGACTTGTTACGAGCGTTTTCATACGCCCCCTGATTAAATTCCGCTAGTCACCAGTGGACATTAAGAAACGAGAGGTCAGTAACACGGAGGTTGACCTAGGCTCGACGAAAAAAAAAAAAAGCGACAGGCAAGAATCGATCGTCGGAAAGACGTTTGTAATGAGCAAAAGCGTGTTTCGATCGCTAGGGGTTTCCTGTCCGCCCCCACATCGAGACAGTCGCACGCGAGCAATGTACGTACGGCATAGCTGCTTATAAAGGGTGATTTTTTAAGAGCTTGAGAACTTTTTTTTAAAAAAAAACGCATAAAATTTGCAAAATCTCATCGGTTCTTTATTTGAAACGTTAGATTGGTCCATGACATTTACTTTTTGAAGATAATTTCATTTAAATGTTGACCGCGGCTGCGTCTTAGGTGGTCCATTCGGAAAGTCCAATTTTGGGCAACTTTTTCGAGCATTTGGGCCGGAATAGCCCGAATTTCTTCGGAAATGTTGTCTTCCAAAACTGGAATAGTTGCTGGCTTATTTCTGTAGACTTTAGACTTGACGTAGCCCCACAAAAAATAGTCTAATGGCGTCAAATCGCATGATCTTGGTGGCCAACTTACCGGGCCATTTCTTGAGATGAATTGTTCTCCGAAGTTTTCGCTCAAAATGGCCATAGAATCGCGAGCTGTGTGGCATGTAGCGCCATCTTGTTGAAACCACATGTCAACTAAGTTCAGTTCTTCCATTTTTGGCAACAAAAAGTTTGTTAGCATCGAACGATAGCGATCGCCATTCACCGTAACGTTGCGTCCAACAGCAGAACAATTCATCTCAAGAAATGGCCCGGTAAGTTGGCCACCAAGATCATGCGATTTGACGCCATTAGACTATTTTTTGTGGGGCTACGTCAAGTCTAAAGTCTACAGAAATAAGCCAGCAACTATTCCAGTTTTGGAAGACAACATTTCCGAAGAAATTCGGGCTATTCCGGCCCAAATGCTCGAAAAAGTTGCCCAAAATTGGACTTTCCGAATGGACCACCTAAGACGCAGCCGCGGTCAACATTTAAATGAAATTATCTTCAAAAAGTAAATGTCATGGACCAATCTAACGTTTCAAATAAAGAACCGATGAGATTTTGCAAATTTTATGCGTTTTTTTTTAAAAAAAAGTTCTCAAGCTCTTAAAAAATCACCCTTTAGCAGGTGCGTTCTCTGAGTAGAAAATACGCCGGAGCCACCTGGAATTCTGTGGCAACGAAAATTTATGCAAATATAACACATTTCCGAGGATCACGAGTACTTGTCATCAGCTTGAGAGGAAAAATCCCATTGCAAATGGCGATGGGATTGGCAGAAGTGGATCTTAAACGACGTCGCTTACGACGCTGTACCAGTCCTCGTGATCCGTCACTCTTCGTTACAGTAATTAAAGAGTATAGGAAACAATTCAATCATACCACTCGGCGGGAAATTAAAGAGATGAAGAATGATAGGTTAGGAAACACGTGCTCAACGATACGAATTAGTAATAAAACCGCTGTTATCATTATTAATTTTCCTCTAAATATTTTCTAGAGAAAAAAAAGAAATAAAAAACATTGGAAACACTCAAGAGAAAAATACTTTCAGAGAAGAAGATCACATAAACGAGAGCCTCATAATGGTCAATTCGGTATATTTCTATCACAAACAAACTTTTATCAATGAAACGAAGCTCCAAGGAACGATACCAGTGACCAACAAAACTTATGTTGTTATTATAAATTTTTTACGAAATATTTGCTACGAATAAACCTTGGAAGCACTCAAGAGAAAGATACCTCGACGGAATATCGGATAAACGAGAGCCACCTAATGGTCAATTCAGACATTTGTTTCACAAATAAACTTTTATCAATGAAACTAAGCTCCAAGGAAGCCTTGTGATGTCTACTACGAAATACTCTATGGTCTTTAAGTGAAGTTATCGACTTTTTTCTTTTACGAATGAAAGAAAGGATAAAGATATTTAAAAAATCGAGGAATGTGTTTCACGACACCTGGTGGCGACTTTTGGAATCACCGTAATGGCGGCACGATAATCTAAATAATTGGAACTCTCTTTGCTGTGCAATTGCGGTCGTATGGTAACTAAAAAAAAATTAATTAAAATTTAAAAAATTTAACTGGTCTCGTACTACTGAAAGTTGGAAATAAAAAACGAAGTCGGTTGATTTTCTTGTCACATTGGCACCAAATACAGTGTGAGAGGTGTTTGGTACAAGCTAATCAAAAAAAGATTAAGAAAAAGAACCAAGTGCACGAGTTGGAGAATCAAGAGACAACAACGGTTCCATGGGTGCGTGTGTCGCGGAAGGTATATTTATATATATATTGTTGAAAGTGAAGGGATTCGCAAAGTATCGTACAGCATTGATCCGACCTCGAAGGTAACTCTCGGCTTCGTCGAGGTCGTACAATTTTTCGGATCCGAGACGGTGCTGTTGCACTCGTTGAGTAGTGTTTGCCAGACATCGACACACAGATGCAAAAGCACACAGACAGACGCGCAAAATGTTGTTGGAGAGAAAATAATTTTCAAACGGATAACGATTCGTATAACACAGAAATTATTTTAATCTTTTACCAACGATATTTTAGTTATAATGACATCATTTAGAGGCAACCATGACAGAATCAAATGAATTTATTTAGAATTTCTATTTGAAAACTCACGAGATACATAATTAAATAAAAACTTATTGAGAAAATGATTGTCAGAGTAGAAAAAAAATATTATATTTTAGCAATATTTCAGTTTACGTCGATAAGCAATTGTAGTAAAAAAAAAAAAATATTCAAAACCTTCAGCGACGAGAATATCGGAAGAAAAAACAAATTTAACATCCGAAGGGCAACGATTCGAAAACTAAGACAATCGAGGTACAATCCAGATGTTTTTTTTTCTTCCTGTTTTTGTAAATTTCAGAAGAGATATCGTCTAAAACTTATAAAAGCTGGTTCTACGCTGTTATAGGTAAGTTAGGAAACGTTACAAGTAAGGTATCTCGTGAAGCCCGGGGAAATTGCACGGTACCAAATACAGCGTGAGAAACGCGCGACGACACTGCCGTGTCTTTCGCCAAACTTTTTCCCCCACCCACGTATTTTTCGATACTATAGACACAGGATAGCGTAAAGTGTTACATCGCGTTAAAAATACATTATACCTATGACATATCCTTCTTTTTTTTTTCTAAAAATACAAGATTTTGAAGAAAAACATTAAATCTTTCTTCTAAAACTATTGTTTTTTTTTTTTTACCCACGTGGATACTACGAGATACTTTAGTATCGCTTTACAGATCAACGAGTTTAAATTGCCATTCAAACACTTAAGAGGATCATTTCTAGTCACAAGTTTTTGTTATTATCTTATAATAGCTTTTACGAGACATCACGAGTTTAATTGACGCTTATATCAACACTCCGATGCCTCAGAATTGTAAAGATCTAAGAGACGATATTTGATGACCGATAGTTGGTATTTTTAAAATCTTTTTTTTCTTTCTAGTTCTAAATATACAAAAGAATAATTCCTCGAGTATAATTTTTAACTATATAAAATAGAATTGTCAAATATTCTTTAGAAAACAATAATTACAGTGAGCTCGAAATTTTTCCAAGAATGGAAAACTCGGTTTGTGCAATGACTCAACAGCGGATATCGTGTATCATTAAACCAGTATATGCATTAAATAATGTAACAGGGGTAAGGCAGCACGCTCGACGATACTCAAATACATCGTGAATAATGACTCGAGTTGAACTTGTACTCGCTTGCGGATACACATTCGACTTAATCAAAAGTGAGTAAAAAAGGTTTTGGGAACGGCTGACACGCGTTTATAAAATTGCGAGGTGAGAAAAAAAGAAAGAGATAGAGAGAGCTCTTTCTTTATCGCGTAGCGAGAAAGGAAAATATCCTTGGCCTAGAGCGAGAACCACAAAATCCAGCGGTAGCTACTGGTGCAACGGCGATTTTGTACGGATATCGCCGTGTTCGTTTCCAAAGGCAGACGATATAGCAGCCGAAGCGGCAATAGGAATATCAGTGAGCCATTGAAAAAAGATTATAGAATCGCCGCAGCGGCGGCGGCGGGACACAGAGTGTACACGGTTGGTGTGTCCGTCAGTAACCTAGAAAGCGGGCGGCCATTCAGCAAGAGATTACGGGACTCGGTCCGTACGTCCGAGCGTCCGTGAATAAAGGCTAAAATATATAGATAACTCGGGGTTTCTCGGATTTGTCGTTTTTCGGAGCTCCAAGAGGAGCAACGAGGGGAGGCGCGCACTGTGCGTTCGCACACGATGCGTTTCTTATAGGTGTGTCGGCCAATCGAGGGGGGCCACCCTTACCCACCGTCTCTCGCTCTCTCAACGAGCAATCGCGCCACACATATTATTAACACCCCGACAATATCGCATCTCGCGAGCTACTTTGAAACCGATGCCAGCGAAGGTCTCGAGGAACACGCGTTAACAATAATTGACGATTAACGTAACAGCAACGACCACGAATAATAGCCACAACGAAACAACAAAAAAACGTTAAAACCAACGGAGAATTCACGATTGACACAAGCCTCTGGTTCACTCGCGATCCAACTATTACTACCGCCTCTTGGGCCTCGTCTCCTCTTACTCTATCACCAGCCACGCGCACCAACCACTTTACGCACGTACGATTCTCTATCCACTAGCTTAGCGACAATGACATTTATTCCAAAAGATATTTACCCATTTGTGACAGATTTCCCGATCGAAATGCACCACATTAACAACCGTCCCCCACCTATTACCACATGCAGACATTACACACTTCAATATTTCAAGATGGCTACCGCCGTCAGGGCGCAGGGACGAGATTTGCGGCGAACAGTAAAAGTTTTAGCGCTGGCTACGGCTCTACCGAGCTCCTTTATTGTTGTCTCTGTCGCTCAGCTCGGTACGACCCGGCTACGCCATCCCACACCCGTGCTCTGCGAAATACCTTTCCGGAGTGTCGAGGACGCCGAAGGGCTTTCACGACTTGACGAGAGTTCGAAAACTCATCGGGTTTGGAGCGCTGCGACGGACGTAACGCGGACTACCAACGCCCCGCGACAGGTGCATTGAAAATCTTTGCAAAGCGGACACATCTCGAATCTTTTTAAACAATTTTTAAGAGAGTACTACGAAATATCCCTCATTATAATTCATACAAAACGTACGCACTGTCTATAATTTAGTATTAACCAGATATAATTGTTTAAGTTGCATATCGAATAATTTGAAATGAAATAATGTCAGAATTCGGTCATTAGACCTTTGTGAAAAATTACGGTCATTTTCTCCGTTGCAGCTACGAACCATATTCGGGCGGTAAAGGGTTTAATTTTTGAAGCATACAACATTGAGGAATTTCTTGTTATTAAATGAATTCGAGTCTTGATGGAAATAAAAAATGATTTTATATAACAATTAGACAAGAGTCGAGGCTACAAAATTAATTTACAATTACATGCTCGTTATCGTCGATTGGCGAGGAAAATTATTATGAACGCCTTGATGATTGTTCAGTCGAGAGCAAAATACTTTTGGAGCAATTCCTCGTAGATGTCTCTGTCGCTCTTGAGAAACAAGCAGAATATCACTTTGTCGATCTTGGTCGGATTCTCCTCCAGGAATTTTTTTACGGTTTTCAGAGCAATCCTTGCTGCTGGCTTTTGAGGATATCCGTAGACTCCAGTTGATATGCAAGGGAATGCTATGGTACGGAGATCGTTCTTCGTCGCCAGGGCGAGACTTTTCTCGTAACATTCGCGCAATTTTTCAGGTTTCTCACCCTGTGGTCCCACAGTATGGATTATATCTGCGAATTACACAAATTTTTCATTTCTTTTCATATTTTATAAATAGATATAACAGTTTTAATACAAATATAAATAATGAAAATGAATAATGAGAAATAAATACATTTTTAAAAACGAATATCAAACTGCTCTAATATTCTTAAACTCCAAAAAACATGAATGGTTGAATAAAATAACTAACAAGTAAATTGTTAGTATAACATATTTTATTTTTATAAAGCCATAGTTTAAATTATCTTGCCCAAAACTTACATCTGGCTGGCAATTGGTATCCTCCGGTGATCTTGGCATTGCCAACCTGGCAGCCACCCAGAGTAGCACATTCTTTTTTCAGGCTCGATCCAGCTGCCCTGTGAATAGCCCCGTCGACTAAAAAAAGCCTCAATATGAGCTAAAATAATATTTTTTTTAATATTTACAAGATATAAGATTTTGTACCTCCGCCACCACCCATGAGACTAGAATTTGCTGCGTTTACTATTGCATGAATCTCCAGAGAAGTGATATCGCCTTGCCACATACAAACTTTGCTTGCCAATGATTCGTCAACCTTCTCGGCATTCTCCACCGTCGGCTTTGCGATGCTCGACTTGTTTTTTTTCCAGTATTCGCACCAACTCGTTATCTCATCGCTGGTAGTTGCATTTATGTGATAGTGATTTCTTTTTTCTTCCAAAGTCATATCTAAGAATTTCTCTGTAAATTGTTTCAATTTAATTAGAAACATTTTTATTAAGTAAAAAGAAATTTATAACGATTACTCACGTTTCTCTTCTTCGACGGACATCGTAGCAGCTAGATCGGCGGATGTTGAGCTGTTTCTACAGAATAATCTATCAGTTGCGCCTTTCAGAAGATTCTGAGCCAATCGATTCGCCAAAACTGTCTAAAACATTGCCAAAATTATACGTGAAACATTTTTTTGTCGTTTCAGTACACAGGACCGTTCTTACTTTGAGTCTTAGCATATTTTTTACTCAACCGGCAATATCTGTCAGATGAACGGCCGTTCGCATATATTTGTTTCGTCTATTTATAACTAATTTTTCGGAGCTTACGTGTTGGCGATGCAGCGCAGTTTCGATTGAGCGATGACGACAATGTAATTCGTTGTTGTTTTCGTTATTCCTATCTCGTAAATTACAACTCAATTGGGAGTCCAAGAAGCCTTTATCGTGGACTATTGACAACGGTGCAAAGTTTGATCGTTCGACCCAACTCAACCCCTTAATCAACCCCCACCACTCCAACTATATCGCGAAATCACATCCGCTACTCTTTCTTGCACCTTGCATCCGGCTAGCCGGTTGCGCAGCAAAATCGTCGCGAAAAAAAGATTCCTTTGCAAAGTTATGTACACGGTAGCTTAATTAAAAAAATTCTTGCAGTGTTTATATAAAAAACACATACCGTAGGATCATAATTGGGCACAATCCTTACTCTTCATATGTAATGCAGACATAATTTTTCTACAAAATGTGAATAAATGTTTATTTGGACAAATCTTATAAAATTCGTGACATTAGGTTCCTCCTGTAAGCCCGTAAATAACAAAAATTTGTTCTTTATGCATCAGCGATTTTTTAACATTTTTTAGATACACACAAGAAACCCTTTTCCCAGAACCTTGTAAAGGGTTTACGATAAGACTGTTTCCTTCGGAAAATCTTGTTTTTTCATCATAACACAGAACAGAAATTTACTAAATCGTGTTCTGAAGTTTCTCCGTGAGAAAGTAATATTGATAATGGCGAGCGGTTGATTAAAATGGAATTTTATTGACAAGAAAGTAGAGACAGAACCATTTAGGTATTAATGTGTAATAACATCATCGGTATCTAAGCTTAATTATAGTAGCGAGGGAAAGATTAAACGTTATTCAAGTCCGTTTGCCGAGGGCCTTTTGAGTAAGTTCGGTTTTTTTTTGCGCCGCCATCTCCCGCTGTTTCCTTTCATCCTCTCGGCGTTTGGCTGCCTCTTCCCTTTGCTGTTTAATTATGGCTAGTCGAGCTAAATCGGCACGAGCTTCATCCGTTTTACCCGCCGCATGCAGCTTCTGATAATTAGCTTGTGCCCGCTGTTTCTCCAACTGTTCTCTGCGAAAGACCAATAATTATTATACCTGCAAATTTTATTGCCTAATCGTTCGCTCGAACCTTTGACTTACCTTTCTCTTCGCGAAAGTTCAGGTTTCGGTGATGTTTTTGCTAACGTCTCATTTAGTTGTGACAATTTTTTAGCTTTTTTCTGTACTCTGTTTGGATTTTCTACTTCGATCAAGTTTTCCACTCCTTTTGCCTTTCCCTGCAACAAAATTTCATGAAAAATTGTTATTCGGACTAAATTGAAGGTTCTAGAAGTTTTAGGTTTACTAAATAGAACACTTTTTAGAGCATGAATAATTGTTAAAGACAAGTCGCTTAAAAATATCTATTAAATCTGTTATGCTATCCAAAATCTGTGAATAATCAATAATATAGGATTATAAATTGATTTTAATTAGAAAATTATCTTCGGAGCTACAATTTTCATATGAAAACATTCACGTGAATTTTTTCAATAAAATTTAATTCCAAATAAGCAAGCTATGCATTGTTTTATGAAAATTTAAAACCAAGATAGATGATTTATTTGTGAAGATAAAACAATTGGAAAAAATAGAAACATAAATTATTTAGTAAAACATTGTTTTCAATGATTCTTAAAATGATCTTTTACACAAAAATTAGTCTTCAAAATAGAATTACCTCGGTTTCAGAATCAGACTCGGATTCGCTGTCGCTATCGGAGTCAGAGCCATCACCCTTCTTGGCTTTGTCTCCACTGGCCTTGGGATCGTCGTCTTCGTCGCTGGTCGTATCTTCGCCTTTGGTTTGCTGTAAATTTCAAACGACTCGATCGTACTCCGAATCACAATTATAAGCAAAAGCGATAGAACCAATCTCACGAAAATATATAAGAAATTTTTTTTAAAACAAACAACGTTAACTGAATAATTATCATTTGTTTTAATCCACGAATTGACCTAACAAAGGACACCCCGACCTTGATACTTTACGAAAATAATCCGCAATGCCGCCGTGTGGTCGATATAACCTATACAATACTGACTCTCCACTTCCGTTTCTCTTCGTCCTGTCGTCGCTGCTCCTCGAGTTCCTCGGGGCTCGTGAAATGACGATTCCGACCCTTGTGATTTACGAATTTTCCTGAAACACCGAGGCGATCGCGCGATCGCAACGCGAAAAATCAAGACGCAATATTATCATCGACGAGGGGACCTTGAGCGGAAACTGTACGACGTTTTTCAATAAAAATAAAAACGTGGTAGACATTTGCGTGGTGTTTTAAGCTTATAAAATAATCGTCGCCGAGGCGGTATCCGAATGGCAATATAAACTTGTGTTTTTCGTATACTCCTTACCGCGCGGCATCTTTCGTCGTCCGGGCTTCCGTTGAGATCAGCCGGAACTCTTAAGACAAAAAAAAAATTTTACTTCTATGTACCGATTGTTTGTGACGAAATACGAAAAATGTTCACGTCAGGCGAAATTCACGCACACACTATGGTTATCAGCTCTCTCTCTACGTCAAGATCGTACTGCGGCCATTGCTTGAATCGCGTTGGGTCATCTACTCTGCCTCGCGAGTAAGTTTTTTCTGTGCTCTGCTGATTGTCCCGCGGAACAGCCGCGAAAAACAAACGTCGCTGTTTATTCAAACGATTTCGCGATAAATACTTACCACCGTAACAGAAAAACCGAAAACTCAATATTTAATAACTCTTAATTTTTTTTATCAAGTGCTTGACGATGATAAGAATTTGAATTTTCTGGGCACAGAAATCGATGAGTATTTTAAAAATTACAAATATATTTACTATTCACAATTTTACACGGCAAAGCAATTTAATTATATCTTTCAGGAGTCTATCTTCTAAAAGATTCGATACGCTTTATTTTTCGAATGATTTTACACTGCGATACCTTTGATAAGAAGCTAAGACGTCGTAGTTGAAAAATTATCAAAATACGATGAGTCAGAAAACTTATAACGACAATCAGACATCGTTAAGGATTATTGCATTTTTTTTGTTATGTAAGTGACGGACAAATCCTTAGTACAAATACTTTTTCTAAATTCATAAATCACAACAACAAATCGTAAATCTTTCGAAATTATTTATTAAATGTACACGCCTATATATACTATCATCCATGATATATAATATCATTCTCAATTTTCGCACTTAACCTACATCTTACTTCTCTGTTATAGTTATTTTTTTCTCTAATTATATAAATATGATATCGATATCACAATTCAATAGATTTGATAAAGCGATTTTTTTTTTTACAAACAAAAATAGCACTTATCGTCAGTAATAAAATTATTGTCTACAATCCATTGAATGCATCGTATCTTTCGAGGAGTATAATACTTTGTTTATTGTATAATAATGTTTGCACAGTGTGATAAAAATCTTGTATCTGAAATATCACAGATCTCTTGGCTACTATTAAATCGGTAAATGCCATTTGCTTGTAAATGACTCAACAGCATAATAACGGTAAACATCGAGGGAGAGGGGGAATAACGCAATTACGTACAGAATAGGCTGTACGCGCGCTTTACATCATTATCGGCTGATTCATGAGACAGGAATGTCTCAAGGTCCATTAGAGCAGTCTGAAATCTCTGGTTTTTTTTTCAGTCTCTCTTTTTTAATCGTTGTTTTTGCAGCAATTGACTTATTTTTTCTGGTGTAATTTTTTTGAGATAAAAAAAAACACCTGCGATTATACTAATTGGAATAAAAATATTAAGTTTGATTTTCGGTCGTAAGTACTTTCGGATGCCTTACTCGATCGGATAACGATCGGAATGATAATAATTGTCCGTCGTTTCGTAACGTTACACGTTTCTTTGAATTTATTTTTTAATGTAGCCTTATACGTCGGTAAAGAAAATCAACTGATTTTTAGTAAATCGGCACGAATTCTTAAAATCAATATTTAGATTTAAATGTTACTGCTGGAATTAAATTTTACGCAACATTTGATAGTAACATAAGGTATACCGAGTTCAAAATCATCTCGCGGCCAATACTTTAGTACCGGCGACTGATGTGGCTTCTCGTCTTTTACTGAGAAATAAGCGAAGAGCACGGCTGCTGTGTAGCTCACAATAAAGATGAAGAGATGCCAAAGGGCGTGAAGATACGGAAAATTGAGATTTAACCATGTGTCGCAAAAGAGTCTGTCGTTTAACCAGCACGTAACCGCGAGAATCCAAACGGCTCCGCAACGTAATCCCAAGCGGTAGACTCTCCCTGATTTTGTTCTAAAACGTAAAAAAATGAACTTGTAGACTTATCAAATTTATTTATTCAATCGTAATCTAAAGAATTAACAAGTAAAGTGTATTCTGCTTACAACGATAAAACGAGTAATGGTTTTTTCTATGAACATCCAACAAATCTTTATTATCGTATAGATAAAAACTTTTAATAACTTTCAATAATTATGTAAAGCAACATTACAAAAAATAAAATCAAATCAAAATGGTACTCGTATCTTTAGATAAAAAAATAAGATTGGAATACCTTTTTAACTCTAGCACCATAAATCCAAAGGCTGGAATTCCAAGAGTCATTAGAGCAAAAGCATTGATCGCCGGATATATCAGAGCTAGGCCTGTTGCTACGGATGTGGGAAGTACTACAAAGAGCGAAAATGTTTTTCTATTGTTTCTGAATACGCTCGGAAAGTATCTTCTGGGAAAGAACATGCAGAAGCCAGCCATGTAGACCCAGAGTATAGTCAATTCATCCAGCAATTGACCTTTGAGCATAGAAATTAATTTTACACAAATGTTACAGAATTGGAACGTGAAAAATATTTTATTAAGAGTATTTTCTGCGCCTTACCTATGAGCGAGAGAGTAGCATGAAAGTAAGCGCTGCTAATGCCTACGACCATCAGCAAAACCCAAATAACATGAATACCAGGATTGACGAAACGTCCATAATCTTTAAACAGGTGCATGAGGATCGGCGGAAGCAAGAGAAATAGGACATTGCTCAACTGAAGCGACGAAAGAAAAAAAAATTGACAAGAAAAAAAAATTATACCAACGAATGTTGTATTATTTAATTTTTTTTTCTAAATTTGACAAACCGTATTCGTGAATTCGGCAATGCTGGACGAAATATTGTAATTTCCTTCGCACCAATCCACAGGTGAGCTTCCAGGTTCAAAGGGTTTCCACATTTTAAAACTCGATTCTATTTCATTTATTTATCGACACGATACGCAGCTCGTTGAACTTTGAGACAAAATGCGAAGTGTCCAACGCGATTACTGTTCTAACCAGTAGATAAGAGGCAACTAAAAACGATGTTGTTGTTCGATTTCGTAACAGCAAGAATAGCTCCGCGTTTTATATCTTTTTACTACACCCCACGTTACTCACTTCTTTGTTAGCTTCGAAACAATGCGCACTGAGAAAAGTCAAACACAGATGGCTTTGGTTGAATTTCCAATGCACGAATTTTACGACATCGTACGGTCCGATTTTCATGTTACGTATCGAGAAACGGAGCCGATGTGCAGCTCGTCGTCTGTCTTTCTCAAATCGCTATATACATGAGAGAGATAGCACAATTTTCCCATCGTGGATCTTTGATCCAGAGGCAGATCCTCCGGATAAAATAAAAGAACGGTAAACTGTAGAATTGTGAGACACAGATCACCGTTCCCTTGTTCTACACGAAAGATAAATTCGTACGGAGAAAAGAGCATTACAGTTTTTGTTATCAATCAAGTGGCAGCACATTTACATATTACCTTACGAGGAGGTGAACACTCAGGGTTGTTTCCCCATACCGCGTAACTTGCGTAGTGCGTACGCCTGCGTACGCGTAAGATAATCTCAACCAATCGGAGCACCTCATTTAGGGATTCAAGTGTCCTCTATTCGTTTTACGCTTTTACGTTGTTATGTTTACGCAGAAACTAATTTCAACGTTCTCGGTAAAATATTAAACATCGCTACTTTTCATGAAATTTTACAAATTCTAATTGTACAAAATAAACACGTGGTACATCGATTATGATTGCGATTTAGAAGCGAAAAAGTACGTAAACTGTGCACGGGAACTAATGTTGACAATCTAGAACAATGAATTCGCGAGACATGGCCGATAGATCAGCTTTATGAAGCAGAGGCGAAATATTCATGAGTGCCAAAGAAATAGAACTAGTATAGTTTCACCTCACCTGAATTCCGCGAGAGGCGCTGGTAGTAATTCATATAGCTGTCTCTCTCCTGCACCAGCGCAGTGGACAGCTATTGTTTACAGTTTTTATTCCCCACTGAGTAGATGTTTCGCCTCGCCTTAAGGGGCAGTCGACAACGAAAAGTGGAACTTTGATTACATATACCATCGACATTTCGAGGGAAAATCTTAGATGTTTAGTTTGCGTATCGCGTACTCTCGCCGCTGATCACGAATCCACAGTTCCATCCATTAATGTATTGAAAACCTAATGCTGGTGTATGACTAGTTGGCGCAAGGACAACTCGCCCGCACATTTTGTTGTAGCTCAGTTAGCTGCCGTTCCATAAACGTTGACCGAAATTTAAACTCTGGTTACCCTATGCAAAAACTAGGTAACAAAAATTGAACCACGTTTAAACCGCATTCATGGAACCGGGCCGTAATGTTTAGCATAGCCTAAAAAGCTTCGATTGTCATCAAGTCATGAGATTTATTTAATTAAATAATATAATATAACATTTATATTTATTTATTATATAATATTTAATGACATTCAGTTAAGGTGATGTGCTACCCCTCGGTCGGTAACAAAAATAATGTAATAAAGATTTCTCTATCACGTTTGATCTTTTAAATGAACGAGAAAAACAGTGAATTGAGTATTATGATTCTACAGTTCATAATTCTCATTTTTTTTCAAGACAGTGAAAAGCGCCAACGGAACAAGCTGCTACAACGAGTCTGCCTTCCCCTTGCGCGCCTCGCATGCGCAACGTGGTGGGGCAGTGAGGGAATCTCCTACCTTGCCGTCTGGCACTCTGGCCGCGAGTACGATATTAGTTCATATTCGCGAATGGTGTTTCTTTATTGGTTGTATTCTGCTTCTGATCAGTCTAATCCGGGAAATCCACTGTTTTATGCATTCATAGGTTTGCGTGCCAACTATCGACGAATACTCGTAAAAAGGGTTAATTTCGCTGATCAGGTATTGATCGACAAACGATTGAAAGCGATTCGATATCACGTTAAGCTCGTCCATCAATTTCTTCAACTTGTGCTCAAACGTAGAGGAATTATATGCTTTGTTATCTTTGCTCTATTTAAAAAAAATAATAATTTCAGTCACATTATTTAATGGATCATTTTCTTCGTGAGTTTTGTACATCGCTCATTTCACAGCATCAAGAAATGGACAATTAACTCACTGTTCCAGTGCACTGCATAACTGTGGTAGAGAATTTCTCATCTCTAATATTCTGATGACAGGTTATAGTATTATTCCAGTTATTCAACCGTATAACGTGCTCCTCTGCATATAACTTGAAGATGTTTATGATGTGAAAAAATCCATAGATCATCCAATCTTGGATGCCGTCGTTCAAGCGTATATGACCAGTAAATTTAATGTGTTTTAGATTGTCGATCGTTTGCAAACACTTGGTGATATTGACATCTTTGGCATTGTCCGCTAGCATACTGATATTATAGCTGATCTGTTAAGTTTATTTACGTCAACCGGTTATAAATACATTGATTATATTTAACAATTCGATCGGACTGGGATAAATTATTAATTTGCTTATTAATTCATTTACGAAACATTACTAGACGTTACCTCCTGATTGTGTAAGGTGATATTGATCCACGACTCCTGGCTGGTTTTAACCGCTATGTTTATGAATTTTTCAGCCTCCTGTGCAATGCTTTCTATAACATCTTTGAATTTTTTGAATTGGAACTCAATGAGTTCTTCGGTGATCTTACACACACTCTCGAGTTCGTGCTCTATCACCCTGGGAACTAACCGGGCACTAGCATTTGATCCCTAAAAATTGTTTACATAATTAAAATTATTAGATGTAAATTAAATAAAATTTCCACATGTCGGTTTTTGATCATAACATTCAGTGTTTCTTCGTTTCTTCATAAAGAGAATTTTGTTTTCATAATACATTTTTTTCATGTCAGGATACTCAAAATGGTGTTAAAAAAAGTATGTTTCGATTGACGTGACAAGCGTGCGTGTGTCAAGTTCTCAAAATATTGAAACCTCTCTATCATTAGAATGATATGCGGTAATGAAGCTAAGATTTGTCACATCAAACCCCTCCGTTTGGTACAATTTTGTATAAAAATTTAAGATTTTCGCAAAAGTTAGAATGTTAGGACGATTTAAATTTTCTACAAAATGTCTAAAACATTTCAGAGTCGCACAACTTCGATCATCGAGGTAATTATTAATAACTACAGTAACGTTCTAGGATTTGATGCTGAATTTTGTCGGTATCGATAAAGAACTTTGGACTTTATAAGATTTTTTTAATTTATCGAAAAGTTAAAGTCACCCTAACTAACGTAAACTTTGAACAGTTGGACTTGAATTTGCTAAAGATCGATAGGATATGGATTTAATAGCAACTTAAATTTTTAAAACTGCTTCTACTTTCAAAAAATTTAACCAGATGAGCTAAAACTTTTGTCAACTGCGTAAAAAGATTAAGGGATATTTTATGAATTCTATAGAAATCAAGAGAGGCGTGACAAATATTACAGAACTGATTTCTTTATATTCACGATAGCCAAGACTTGAAAGAACAAAAAGCCAACTCCTAAATAATCTGAGCAACTGATTACAAGTTTTTTTTACACCAGTTACGCAATCAGTTCTCGTTATTGGCTACAATTTTCATTAATATATATAGATGCCGTGAGTTCTCAGAATACTTTCATTTTTGTTTAAATGTGGATATCTAGTAGAACACTGCACGTTGCTTCCTCATTATTTTCTTGCTTTTACGAAGTTTCCTCTATCGGGAAGTCAAAATTTATCAACGTCCATCATATAGAGTTGAAAGGAAAAAAATAATGAGTGAACAATGCTAAAATTTCGTTCAACTTGAGTTTCTACAATTTTCTGAAACAAGAATACAATATAGATCTTTTTCACATTGCTTTCTTATTATTTTAAAATTTTCGCACAGCTTCCTCTGTGAGGAAGTTAAAAATGATCAACGTATTTCCTCATAGAGGTAACTGTGCGTGTACCAGTCGTTCTATTCTGGGTGTGGTAATACGAGCCCCAGCGATCGTGTGCTTCACGCATTTTTCAGTTTTTTCCACAAGTGTCAATGACTTCTGGTAGAAACTATTAATTTCGTCGTTGATCAGACATTTATCGAGAGACGATTGAAGATCTTCCAAAAGTAGATGAAACGCGTTGTAACTCAACTTGTTCTCAAACGTAGAGGAACTCCATATTTCCTCATCTTTGGCCTATTGAAGAAAAATAACTTTTTAGTCCTTTAATCTCGTAGATCACTTGCATCGTGAGTCTTGTGCATCGCACAATCCACATCTGTCAAGAAATATTCAGTAAAATTCAATTCGAGTGACACCCCGAATCACGCGTACACTATTGCTCATAAGTATTTGTCCACCTGTCGAAATTTATAGCTACACTAAAAGTTAGATAGCGGTGTCAAAAACAAAGGTAATCGAATTTTGTAAGCGGTGTTTAAAAGGGTACAAATTCAGTTTAATTTTGCTTTCTTAGAACATTTTTTACGATTTATTTTTGACCTGGTATGTATCTTTGAACGTGGTCGTTTTTAAGCTATTATTTGGCTGTCGAAAATTCGGTGCAGAACTTGTGGAACATTTTTTCATCAGTTTTCTCCATGACAGACTGAAAAAGGATAGAAAACCTTCATTTTTTGTTTTTTAGAAAGTTTCGTGCGATTTTTTTTCGCCCCAGTATTTCATTTTGAGCTAAAAAAGACATATTTTAGTAAATGCAGCGTAACCGTAGAACTATAAGGTTTCGGAGGAAATGTTAAGAGAGTAAAAACTTGCAGGGGTTCGTACTGGATTGGCTAGAATTTTTTCAGAATTTTTTTTTGACATTTTTTATTTGACCATTTTTGGTCGGAACTTTTATGAGTGGAGTTGCTTATTTAAAGGATTATGGGGCTTGGAACAAAATATTAAGAAAAATCGTAAAAAGATAAATGAAGCTGAATTTATCATCTTTAAAATTCTTTTATCCGCTTGCAAAATTCGAAAAACTTTTTTTTTTTGGCACCGCTTTCTAACTTTTAGTGCGGCTATAAATTTTGACAGGTGGGCAAATACTCATTAGCGGTAGTGTAGTAAATCATAAAAATGGACAATGGACTCACGCTTTTAGTGCACTCGATAATTTTGGCATTGCGTATGTCACTACGGTTCTCTTCCAGATAGCAGGATACAACTTCATCCCAGATATCAACAAGTCTAATGTGTTCCTTTGCCAATAATTCAAACATGTTCATGATGTGTAGAAATGGAACGAGAAACTTATGTTCGATGCAATTGTTCATCTTTACAAAGACAGCAGTTGCGGTGTCTCTTAGTTGGTCGAACATTCCTAAACAAATGGAGATATCGACATCTTTGGCATTGTCGATGAGCACGCTGACATTATAGCTGACCTATTAAGTTTATTTACGTCACAATCCATAATTGGTCAAATTTGACAATTCAATCGGACTGTGATAAATTATTAAATTGTTGATGAATACATTTAAGAAGATATTACCTGCTGATTGCGTCTTACGATGTCGTTCAACAAGTTCTTACTGGGTTTGACCACTGTGTTTACGACTATTTCAACTACTCGTGAAATATTTTTAATGACGTCTTTGAATTTTTCATGGAACTTGAAAAAGTCACCAGTGATCTTACTCGACGTGATAAGTTTGCTCTCCAACTCGCCGAAAGGTGACCGGACGTTGGCGTTTGATGCCTAAAATTTGTTAACATAATTAATATTATTACAATTAAATGTGATAAGATTTCTACATATCGGGGTTTGATCTTAACATGTCGTGCTTTTTTTTGCTTTCTCATAGAGAAAGCTTTGTTTTCGTAAAACATTTTTTTTCAGATTCTTTTTTCACGCTACTCAAAATGGTGTGAAACGTCCAGAATAGTGTTTTAAAAAAAAATGTTCGGATGGATGCGGCACGAGTGTGTGCGTGGGTGTGTAGGCATCTTTTACTCACAATGCTTCCTCCATAAGTTTTAATTGATCGACATTGATCTTCCTCATGGAGGTTGCTTTGTGAATAATGGATTAATGGAATATAATGAGTAAGCATACGACGTCGCATTAATATTATGGATACCATGGAACTTAAAAATAAAAATAAATGATTAACAATTGATAAAGATGAAGAAATCGATGATTTCCATTTTTTAACACATACCTGAACGAGCATGGCACTAATAAGCGTGTAGCACAGAATTTTGATAAACATGTTTCTGAATTAAGGTTTATTCCGTGTAATCGAACAACGAAAAATCAACCTGTCGTGCGAAAAAGAGCGCATCTATTGTATATTAAAACTGATACGTGCAAGTAACGTTCGCGCGTCATGGCTTTGTAGTTAAAGTAAATATTACCTTGCGTTCGTTCGAAGCCGACAGAGACAACGTGTACAAATACCATTGATCCGGCTCACACAGTCCGGCTCTTCGTTTTTATATTTTTATGTCTACAAGATAAGCGTTATTAATAGCTTTGGAACCAGCCTTTCTTTTTTTAGCAGCTTTTTGAAGCAACCATACGATAGAGAACAGCGCTTTTTTATGATGAAGATTATCATTATTCCGTATAGGATTTTGATGTATTGGACTACGAAATCATGGAAAATAATACGAAATATTTTATCATGTTTTTCTTCCTCAAGCATAACGGCTTCTCGATGCTTATACACTGTGGGCGATATGAAGGTGGCAATGTATCTGTATAATATAAGAGTGATCTGTAAGGTGATTTCTACGTTTCTCTTCAAACTTACATTACGTAAGTTTTTTTTACCACATTTATTCAATCAGGAGAAATCAGTATATATCAATACGTCAATACGCTCCGGATGTGCTTTAAATTGTACAGGACTGTAGCATGAACATAAACGCTTCGACATCTAATCGAATTTCGGTTGAGACCGTGCAAAAAATGATAACAATCGTATATTACTGACGCTTCAAAAATTCAATATGGCCGCTCGAAATGTCAACAACATCAGTTTTGTAGAAAATAAACCATTCTGGAACTCCCACGCGTCAAACCGGATCGGATGTCGATTCTCTAAGGTTTTCCAAACATTTCAATATCGACAATAATTCGATCACACAAAAGAAATTAACGTAAAGTGCGTGCACGTAGTGTTTCTCTAATCTCGTTGCCGTAAAAGCAGCCAGATTACGTGAGCGCAGCTCGTATATACACTCTACGTTAATTTTTTTTGTGTGATCGACCTTTTGACGATATTGAAATGTTTGGAAAACCTTAGAGAATCGACATTCGATCCGGTTTGACGCGTGAGAGTTCCAGAATGGTTTATTTTCTACAAAACAATGTTGTTGACATTTCGAGCGGCCATATTGCGTTTTTGAAGCGTCAGTGATATACGATTATTATCATTTTTTGCATGGTTTCAACCGAAATTCAAGCGCACGTCGAAACGTTTACGTTAATATTACAATCCGGTACAATGTGCGGCATATCCGTGGACTACGAAATTACCTATTTTTACCGACCAAAGTCGATAAAAAAATCTACTCCAGCATCGATCTGTCCTACTCCTCGGTTGGGAACGAAAACTGCAATACAACAAATTGCTCCGCCACAACAGATCTTTCGGATAAAAAATAAAAAAATAAAATGCTGCTTATAATTTTAATACAGTTCACCGTTTTTATATTTTATCCGAAAGATCAATCGAGGCGGAAAAATTCGCGACGGCTAAATTTTATCTCTCTTGCACACATAGCGATCTTTATAGCTGTATGGAATGAAATGTATTAGAAATTGTTAGTTCGGTCTCTTTTGCATTTACGCGTTTTGGAATTTTTTATCACGTAACTTGAGCCTCATCTTATTAATGTATTATATATAATTATGTAAATGTAAGACTGCTTTGAGAACCCGCTAGAAATTTTGCTTGAAAAAGCGTCCGCCGGGCGCCGGCCGCCGCTACTATTCAAATAAACATGGTGGGTCGCCCGTGTTTATTGTCCGTGATGACTTATTATACGTATACCATGTGTTAATAAAATATATATTAATTAAACTGTGACAAATATATAACAAGGTTCCCTTAAAAAGTGTCTTAATTTTTTCTTTCGATACACCGCAGTCTCGAGTTTTCAGCGACGTAACCACAAAAACTAACCTCAACTAACAATATTAATGAAGCTCGTGAATTAGTGAAAAAAAAGCTTTGAAAAATGTACTCGATTTGTAAGAGTACGCATCCAGCAACCGGCGTAGAACACGCGATAACTTGCTACTTCTTCAATCGAAGTGAAAAATGTTTAGTTGTCGCTGGAGCAAACATCATAAGGGTCTTCCGACTAATCCCTGATGTCGACAGTACAAAAAGAGAAAAGTTTTCAGGTATTTCATTTATTTTCATCAAAATTTGACTCTGTTTGTCTATTTAATCGATGTATATAACTAAAGATAATTTTTTTTTTGTACATAGATACACGTTTACCAAAAATGAAGCTCGAGTGTCTGGGTCAATATACGTTGCATGGAAATATCATGTCGCTTCAGGCTGTTCATTTGATAGGATCGCCGAGAGATTCGCTGCTACTGAGCTTCCGTGATGCCAAGTTATCCGTAGTCGAATACGATCTGGAGACTCACGATCTCAGAGCTGTATCTCTGCATTACTTTGAGGAGGAAGAGATGAGGGTACGTTCGAGTTTACTATTTTTACATCTTGAATTTATAATTCGGAAAAAGTGTAAAAAAAATATTCCAAGTTTAATAAACATGTAAAAAGTTTATTAAGACACGTCGAAGCCTCTTTCCTTACACTCGTTAGCTATTTTTCTCTCACTCTGGCTCTAAACATCTTTTAGTTTTATTTCTCTCGCGCCCATATGTCTTTTCCCTTGAAACTTCTAATTTATTCAAAAAGAAAAAGGAAAGTCAACTTAAAAAAAGAATATCCGATTTTCTAATTAACAAAACTAGCATTGTTCATTCGGGCTTAATTCATTATTCAATTATTTCAGTTGAATATATTTTTTTTCTTGGAAAAGCAATCGATTGGTTATAATTGAATTAAAATGAATATTTGTTCTTGTTTTAAAGTCGTTCTGCTCAACATATTTCGTTATCGATGAGTTAACTCGGAATCACGAATACTCAGATTTTAGTTAACTGTGAACTGAAACATCTATGTCCTTAATTAGGATGGATGGACCCATCATCATCACATTCCAATAGTGAGAGTGGACCCAGAGGGAAGATGCGCAGTGATGTTGGTCTACGGTCGCAAATTAGTTGTTCTGCCTTTCCGAAAAGACCCCTCGTTGGATGACGGAGATTTGATGGACACTGCGAAAATGAGTTCCTCCAATAAAACTCCAATATTATCATCCTACATGATTGTTTTGAAAACTTTGGAAGAGAAGATGGACAATATAATTGATCTGCAGTTCCTTCATGGTTATTACGAGCCGACATTGCTTATCCTTTACGAACCAGTTCGAACGTTCTCAGGGTAAGTTATCTATCCACGTTTTGTCCTTTTGCATAGAATCCGAGATTTTATATTATTTTATTTCGATAGACGGATTGCAGTCAGACAAGACACGTCCGCTATGGTCGCAATATCATTAAACATTCAACAAAGAGTTCACCCGATTATTTGGTCGGTTTCTAATCTTCCGTTCGATTGCGTACAAGCGGTACCAGTTAAAAAGCCTCTTGGCGGTACTTTAATAATGGCCGTGAATTCTCTGGTCTACCTCAATCAAAGTATTCCACCTTACGGAGTGTCCCTCAACAATTTAACCGACACGAGCACAAGTTTTCCTCTCAGTAAGTACGATACTTCAAATATCTCTCGATTTTGAAAATATTTTAAACGAATAACATTATTTCGATTCTCGCAGAACCTCAGGAAGGTGTAAAGATGAGTCTCGAAGGCGCCCAAGTCGCCTTTATCTCTGCCGATCGCTTAGTTATTTCTCTTAAGAGTGGTGAGCTTTACGTTTTGTCTCTCTTCGCGGATAGTATGAGATCCGTGCGAGGATTTCACTTCGACAAAGCTGCAGCGAGCGTCTTGACCTCCTGTGTAAGTTCTTCGAGTCCCAATAAGTTCATGAAATAAAAATAATTCATTTTTAATAAAAACAAAACAAAATTTGGCTTTACATTGAAATTTTTCGTAGGTATGCATGTTCGAGGATAACTATCTGTTCCTCGGCTCTCGTCTCGGAAATTCTCTGTTGCTACGTTTTACGGAGAAGGAACCGGAGGCCGTACACCAGATCGAGGATGATGACGACGTGGAGATAACGCTTGACGATAACGACAGCGGAGAAACGCCAGCGAAAAAAGTGAAACAGGATTCTCTCGGCGATTGGATGGCATCCGACGTATTAGACATTAAAGATCCTGAGGAACTCGAGGTCTACGGAAGCGAGACGCAGACATCGATGCGCATTAGTTCATACATTTTTGAGGTATACATTTATTAATCTGTCGTATTCCCCAACAGTCATATGCCCAAAGTGCCTTATTTCCCATACTTCAACCCATCATAATCGTATATCCCAAATGTCATATCCTCCAGAATCTAAACCCCAAATGTCGTATCCTCGAGCAGTCGTATACGACAAATATCACATGCTCCAAAAGTTACATCTTTCAAAATCGTATAACCCAAGATTCAAATCCCCCGTCGTATACCCCAAGTCTTATCCCCAAAAAATAATTGTCTGGAATATCTCTACGAGAGAATGAAAGTTCACTAGATTGTGGAATAGGTGCAGAGATTTATTTATTTATTTATTTATTTATTTATTTTACACCAAAACAACAAAACTATGGAGCTGTAAATGTCGACTCCGAAAACAATTAAGATATCATAAAAACTAGCCAGCAAAAACTATGGAGAAACGAATCTTCGTTTCCAAAATCACGAACTTGTAAATCCGAATTGCAAAAGAACTACGGAGGGACGAGTTTAGACTTCAAAAACGGTGACTCCCAAAACTACGAAGCGGGAAACATAAAATTATAAAATAATCCGATCTGTACTTCACAATTTGTTGGATTTTCATTGTCATGCGACAGATTTTGTGAACATTTATTAAGGCGAACATGATATTGAAGAACACGACATTTGTGGCTTACGATTCTGCAAGATATGACATTTGAGATATACAGGAATGCGAAATAAGATATTTTAGATATTTTCTACGTACATGACCTTCGGTTCGAGCCGAAATCGATAGCCAACGTTCCTTCATTATTGGATCTAAAAAATCACAATGTCTCATCTATTCGTGCAATTGCATGCCATCTGAGATGCCGATAGTACGAAACTGGCCTCAAGCGACTCCATTTTACTTCGCGCCCATAGCGAATAATATATTGCGAAATAAAACATTTGGAGTATACGACTGTTGGTGGATATGACAGTATAACATGAATTCCTTCGATTCTCCTCTTTGTCATAATTTATTTCCATCGAATAACAATTTTCAAGCACTAATTAACAATTTTTCAAAGGTATGCGACAGTCTACTGAACATTGGACCCTGCGGAAATATTTCCATGGGCGAGCCGGCTTTCCTTTCCGAAGAATTCTCGCACAACATCGATCCGGACGTTGAGTTAGTGACGACCTCTGGATATGGAAAGAACGGAGCGCTTTGCGTTCTTCAGCGATCCGTTCGACCGCAGGTTGTCACGACTTTCGAATTACCGGGATGCGAAGATATGTGGACGGTCATCGGCTTGGCGAGTAGCGAACAGCAAGCAAAGGGAGAAAACGAGGGCCAGCACGCTTTCTTAATTCTCAGTCACGAGGATTCTACTATGGTACAAATAAAATAATAAAATCACATTACGAATATTCCGAATATTTATATTATAAATTTCGTAGATTCTGCAAACCGGGCAAGAAATAAACGAAGTGGAACAAAGCGGCTTCAGTACCCAAGGAACAACCATTTTCGCTGGAAATCTCGGAGCCAATCGTTACATCGTTCAAGTAACCCAGATGGGTGTACGACTGATGCAGGGCGTTGATCAGATACAGCACATGCCTCTGGATCTCGGCTGCCCGATCGTTCACGCAAGTTGCGCTGATCCTTACGTCACCTTGCTCACGGAAGATGGTCAAGTGATGCTACTGACGCTTCGGGAAGGTCGAGGCACTCCGCGACTCCATGCACAACCCGCAGAGCTTTTATTCGTAAGAAGTTTACAACGCTTTTACAAAATCTATTTATTTCATCCAACGCAAAGTGAACATCGAAACAAAAAAAAGAGAGAAATTCGCAAGAATGCGAAAATACTAGATAAATTAAATATTTAAACGTTTGATATTTCAGCGACCGCAAATTGAAGCCATCTGCGCATATAGAGACGTAAGCGGTATCTTTACGAAGAGTTTTATCGGCGAGGCAGAAGTCGTTGTGCCTCAGGAAGAGAAAAATACCGAGGAGCCTGCTGTGGTCGGGAACGTCGACAACGAGGACGATTTACTCTACGGCGATGCTCCAGCATTTCAAATGCCCATTATTCAACCAACAAAAACACCAGAAGTACCCACGAAGAAGCAGCCTTGGTGAGAAGATTTTTAATTCAACATATTTTTTCTTTTTTCGGATATTTTTATACCCGTTGAACGACAAGACTGACTTTTCTCTAATTATCATTTCTCTAATGTTTCAGGTGGCAGAAACACTTGCAAGAGATGAAACCCACGTACTGGTTACTCGTTTATCGAGACAGCGGTACCCTGGAAATTTATTCACTGCCCGATCTACGTCTCTCCTATCTTATCCGTAACTTCGGCTACGGACAATACATTCTTCACGACAGTATGGAATCCACATCGTTGCATTCGACTCAAATTAACGAGATTCCTAACCGCGAGATGCAGGTAATTTATTTCATAATTACTTTACACATTCGTCAATTAATTAACGTTTAAGGTAGTATGGGTGGAGGCAATAGCTAAATGAAAGTTGCATTATAATAATGTTCAAGTAGCGCTGTTTCACTCTCAAAAAAGTATTAATACGATAAAGTATGATTTTACAAGTGCATCAGATAACTTGATTTCATTCTTTACGAACCGGTAAATATTATTATTAGTTTCTAACGTCATTTTGATCCTTCAAATCTCCGGAACATTATATATTTCTTGCTCTTCTATACAATAATGGTGACATACAAATAAAACCTGAAGAAAAGAGCGGTAGTAACACATTTCCCATAATAGACCATGCTAATTCAGCCGATTTTAGATTTATTTATTTATTTAATGTAAATAGCCGACAACTTTGCTTAAGCTTTTATACGCATGCTCTTCTATGCATTATTTATAGCATATTAATAAGGTAACCAGATTGTCAAATGAGAGTTGCATTATAAAAATGTTCAAGTACCACTGTTTCAATACTTAAAAAAATATTAATACGATAAAGTATGATTTTACAAGTGCATGAGATAACTTGATTTCATTCTTTACGAACTGTAAAATATTATTATTAGTTTCTAACGTCATTTTAATACTTGAAATCTCTGGAACATTATATGTTTCTTAGCAGTAAGCTGTTTCTACAGGATTCAACTCAAGACAGCAGTGATTGTACGTGCATCAACTGCACACCTTGTACGATTTCGATTGAACAGTGTCCAGCTGACGCGCGTAGGATCGCTGTTGTGTTGAGTTGGAACCTGTAGAAACAACTTACTGTTATGTTTGTTGCTCTTCTATGCAACTAAACGCGGCCTATGAGTAAAACCTGAAGAAAAGAGCAACGCCTTTTCCATAAGAGACCATGCTAATTCTACTTATTTTGGATTTATTTATTTATTTAATTTAAATAATCTTGCTTGAGCTTTTGTACGTGCTCATGCTACCTCAATGTCGAATCTTTATCGCTATGGACGATTTTTAGGTACGTGAAATATTGATGGTGCCGCTGGGCCACCATGGAAACAGGCCGATGCTTCTGATCCGTCTAGATTCCGAATTACAAATCTACCAAGCTTATAGATATCCAAAGGGTCATTTAAAATTACGATTTAAAAAGCTGGATCACTGCATCATTCCTGGACTATTGAAGTACGAGCGTTTAGCATCATTGACAGTTATTATCGAGCTATATTTTAATAAATTGTAACGAGACGTACATTCCAGAGCAAAAACAAAGCAGGAGGACGGACCGAGCTTCTCGGACACCCGAACGAGCATGTTGCGATACTTCAGTAACATCGCCGGCTACAACGGAGTATTTATTTGCGGCGACTATCCTCACTGGATATTTCTGACGGGTCGCGGCGAATTGCGTACTCATCCAATGGGAATTGACGGTGGTGTCACCTCCTTTGCGCCTTTCAACAACGTCAATTGCCCTCAGGGTTTCTTGTACTTTAATAGAAAGGTAAAAACACGATAAAATTTCATTTAGTTTTTTATTTTCAAATTGCAAAATCATTTTCAACGAAGCTAAATTAATTATTCGGTAAGAAAATGAGAATATTCTCTTCGCGTCGAATGACGATTAGACGGTTTTACTGAAGGCAGAAATTATCCATGAATTTTTTTTTTTTAGGAAGAACTGAGAATTTGTGTTTTACCGACACACTTGTCCTACGATGCTCCCTGGCCAGTTCGGAAGGTTCCTCTGCGTTGCACTCCCCATTTCGTCACCTACCACGTCGAGAGCAAAACTTATTGCGTTATTACCAGTACTGCGGAGCCTCTGAAGAGTTATTATCGATTCAATGGCGAGGATAAGGTGAGAAATTAATTCTCGTAACTCCTAATTGCCTTCAGATTTATATTCTTCGTGACTATATTGAATATAATATTTATTTTTAGGAATTTACGGAGGAAGATAGACCCGATAGGTTTCTCTTTCCATCCCAAGAATTGTTCAGCATCGTACTGTTTTCTCCTGTATCTTGGGAAACTATTCCCAATACCAGAATCGAACTTGACCAATGGGAACACGTAACGTGTTTGAAAAACGTTTCTCTCGCTTATGAGGGCACTAGATCTGGTCTCAAGGGCTATATCGTCTTAGGAACGAATTATAATTACGGAGAAGATATCACGAGCAGGGGAAGAGTAAGTTTTACTTTGTACTTTTGTTCCAAAATAATGTTTCCTTCTTTTCTTATTGAAATATTTATTTTCATTGATAACACTTAATCTTATTGCAGATATTGATATTCGACATAATCGAAGTTGTACCTGAACCTGGTCAGCCCCTGACGAAAAATCGTTTCAAACAAATTTACGCGAAAGAGCAAAAAGGTCCGATCACGGCGATTACACAAGTTTCGGGTTTTCTAGTCTCTGCCGTCGGTCAAAAGGTATTTCAACTTTTTCTTAAAGAATTAAAATTATATCAGCTCTTATTGAATATCAATCCTTTTCCATAGATTTATATATGGCAGCTAAAGGACAACGATCTCGTCGGCGTTGCCTTTATAGACACTCAAATCTACATTCATCAAATGTTGAGTATCAAGAGTCTCATCCTTGTGGCTGATGTTTACAAGTCCATAAGTCTCTTAAGGTTTCAGGAAGAATATCGAACGTTGTCGCTAGTGAGCAGGGTAAGCCATTTCTTTTATTCATAATTATCGTTCACAAAATGACACGATATGTCAATTGTAGAATATTTCTGTAACAAAAATACCCTGAAAATTGAGATTTTTACAATCATTTGAAAACAGTCATTTTAGCTTTTCTCGTAGAGAAAGCATCGTAAGTAAAATCTACTCAACTCAAGATTTGTTTAATTCGAGAACATTTGAGTAATTTGTCTTAAAATTAAAAAAATCATAACATTCAAACGATTCGATCGATATACTTGGTTTTCAATACCGATAATCAGCCGATGATATCCTCTTTGTGTACAAAGTTAAGCCCTGTATCTCGAAAATTGTAAGAGGTAGCGTTCGCGAAGTTTTGAAGAAAAAAAATGCAATTTATCGCGTAAAATTTGAACGACACCAAAGCATTTACCAAAAATTGGAACAAATAATGAGGATTCGACTCTCTACACGCGTGATAAGCTTCAGCTTTGTATTTCAAACTGTGTTCAAACGATCGAGATTTAAGTAATATGTCTAAGAACATTCTGGACACGTTTGCATGAAAAACGTGCAAAAAAATGTCTTTACGAAAGCAAAGTTTCCTTCACGAGGAAGGAAAATTGCTAATTTTAATAAATATATTAATTTTTTTTGTATCAATATAAATTTCAGGACTTTAGACCAGCAGAAGTTTACACGATAGAATACTTGATCGATAATAGTAACATGGGTTTCCTTGTGGCAGACGGCGAGAGCAATGTAGCTCTCTTCATGTATCAACCAGAATCGAGGGAGAGTCTCGGTGGTCAAAAACTCATAAGAAAAGCCGATTTTCATTTGGGACAAAAAGTAAATACATTTTTTAGAATAAGATGCAAAGTGAATGATCCATCAAACGATAGAAAACATTTTAGCGGGGCTGATAGGCGTCACGTCACGATGTACGGTAAGAAATCTACGAATTTATGATTTTTTAAATAAATACTTTTGATTGTTAACGAATAATTATTACTCGTTATGACAGCCACTCTTGATGGAAGCCTCGGCTACATTCTACCGGTGCCAGAAAAAACTTACAGAAGACTTCTCATGCTGCAAAATGTTCTCGTCAGCCATATTTGTCACATCGGTGGATTAAATCCTAAAGCCTACAGGTCAGCTGTTTCAACAAATAATAACAACAATTCAATGAGTTAATAAACTACAAATTCAACCGTGTAATGTATTTCAGTTAAATTACACTTGAGATTATGTAAAACACCTCCGAAAACTCTAATTCAATCTACTCGGATTGATATTCGAGATAGAAATGAAATTTTATAATGTAAAGTTAATTAATTTTTTGCAGAACTTACAAGAGTCACGTCCGGATGCAAGGTAATCCAGCGAGGGGGATAATCGATGGGGATCTGGTGTGGCGTTATCTTCAATTACCGAACAACGAGAAGGTGGAAGTGGCGAAAAAAATTGGAACCCGAGTTCAAGAGATCGTTGAGGATATAATTGAGATCGACAGGCAGACAGCTCACTTTTAACGACAAGTGAACACGGAGAACTCACGCAATTGTTTTCGACTCAATGATATTGGGAATTGTACAAAATGCGAATGTTCCCATTGGACGTTTTACCGTCAAAATTTTCTTTTGTACCATAATGTATTTCTAAGGACGATATATCCCAGTAAAAAAAAATATACAAATTTCTTTTAACGAATCAATGATTTGAATGATGATCGCATAAATGTTAGATAATAATCATGAGTATCGCTCCGGACACTAAACAAGGAATCAGCCAGAGATTGAGCCGAAAAAGTATTGTTACGAGACGATTATCAAGCGCAGTGGGTCTACGAGGTACGTCCTGAGCGATATTGATTTAACAAATTAATAAAACGACCCTAGGTCTAACAAATCTACAGACGACCTGTGAAACAGTTTGTATTGACATCATTTTTGCTTTTTCATAGAGAAAGTAGTTCGTGGCAAATTTTTTTTCGAGATTTTCATATACAGAATCGTCTAAAATTTTGAGACGAGTGGTTTAAAAAAAAAAAAAAAGTCCGGACGTGTGTTGTGCCTTTTCAATTCAATTTGCTATATCTTGATAACACAACGACCAATTGTAGTCGGTAATGATATACAAGGCATCACAATCCTATTTTTGGCGCAATATTCGCAATTGTTGGCAAAAAATTTTTTAATGAAATTATGAATTTTCTCTAAATTAAAATTTTTTAAAACTTTTGTAATTAATTAGATATCGATTGAAGTAGTTATTTACAATTGTAGATACGTCCTAGATTGTTTGTTATTAAATTTGGGACCGAAGTCATAAAAGTAATATGGATTTTAAGGGATTTTTAATTTTTTTGATAAATCAACGTTATCGCCACTGACTTTCGTAAAACTTGAGTCGACGAGCTTGTAGTTTTTATACAAATGAAATAATATTCAGTGACGTTCGTATAAATCTGTAAAGTCGTTCAAGTTTTAGGGAATGTTAAATTTTTTTATTTGTCCGTGCTCCAATTTTTAAAAATATTTAGACAACGAACATAAACTTTTTGCACATACTTAATAGCGTTGAGGGATATTTGGTATAAAAATTTGGCCAAAATCGGCAAAAGGGTTCGAGTTTTACACTAGATTAACATTTTTTATTTCGATATTCTTCTTATTTAAAAAAATTTAAATGTCGATTGACAATCAATCGATCGATCGAACAAAAAATTTGGTACACAAGTGAACCATTAGAAACTCTTAATCTCTTGTAATTTTCGATCAAATATATTCAAATTTTAAGTTTTTATGGAATTTTGAATGTTAATTTGAATTTGTGTTCGCGATCGTCGTCGTCGTCTTTTATATATCTTGACCACTGGTATTTCCTTCAATTTCAGGTTCTATAATTTTTCTAAACAATGTAAAACCTTGTACATCTCTTCCTCATTATTTGTCAGTTTGCACACATCTTTATCAATGAGGAAGGCTACAATTGATAACATACTTCCTCATTGAGGATGCTTTGTAAATAAATAAACAATAATGAGGAATAAATATGTAATGTTCTACTTTTCATCTATGATTTTCTAATCAAACAATTAAACTAGAGTAGTTAACATGTATTTCCTTCCATAGTGTCGACGTCTTTAGAGCCAACGCTTCTGGAGAAACGAATAACCGACGCGTTCGACGTATTCGATAATGCTAGAAGTCACGAGGTCGATGTCAGAGAACTCGGAACGATTATAAGATCGTTAGGTAAATTAAATTCGCTCTACCATTGGAATTAATGAATTTTTAAAGAGAAATGTATAGAACGAAAGCTCAACATTTTTTTTCAGGATGCGTTATAACCGAGGCCGAATTGCAAGAGATCCAAGTGCAGGTGGAGGACGTGGAGAATAATTGCGTGACGCAGGAACGATTCGTCGCTTACATGTCGAAAGCGATATGCGAACAAAAGTTTGTTTATCAATAGCAAAATTCTAATCTCGATTGGGATCTTTTTATAGAAATAATATTACCTCAGATTCAAGCCAGCCGATCCAGAGGATTTGTTGAAAGCCTTTCAACTCCTGGACCCAGAGAATCACGGCTACGTGATGCGCGGAGAACTTGAAAAAGCGATGATGGAAGTAGGCGAGCCGTTTACCAAAGATGAAATTGAAGAAATGATGGTCATCGCTTGTGATCCGTGCACCAACAAAATCAACTACGAGCACTACATTAATCTCCTTATCGTGAGTAATAAAGAAACAAAAATCCTTTCACAACCTACCCCGGACACTTCGTCTCCTTTCAGATCAAATTTCCCAAAGAAAAAAATGTTTATAAGATTTTTGAAGAGATGGAGGCAGCCAGATTGGCGGCAATGCCCAAGAAACGAAATCTCTTCCAGGATTTCACTTGATATGGAAAAAAATATATTAATCACGCTTGAAAGTTATCGACCAAGTACGATTTACAGAAATATATTGTTGTGACGCTTGTGGATAAATCAATTTTTTAAATACATCAAATAGATTGGTTAATCAAAGACCAAAGACAAAATTATAACTTGGAATAGATTGGTGGATCTCCTTTAGTCGCTAGCGCGACTGCTGCGTTCGTAAAGTCTTCGCTCTGTAGCATTGCTTCATTTCGTTGGGCCTGAAAAAAAGTAAAAAGAAATTAATTAATCATACACCGTACAGCATATTATCGATTAAACTATTTTTCTTTTAGGTGGATTGAGTTGCCGACATCGTATTACTCACAATATGATCGAGTCCTTCTTGGACGCTGTGATCGCGCGAGTAAACCAAATTCAATTTCGTTCCTTGTACCGCCACGGGACTCTTCTTCGAAATTTCTTCAGCCACGGCAATCGATTCCGTTAAAAGTCTACGGATAAATTTATTCGTCAGTTAATTAAGAAACGAAAGTCGCTTTTGATTCTTTATAAACCTTAAGTCTCTGTTTATAATTAATATTTCTACGATTCTGAGTTCAAGCGACTAGAGTTATCTTTGATCGGAACTAACATTCCGAAAAATGAGCGAATCCTTAATTTATTGTTTTTTTAAACACAATGCCGGATGTACAGAATCCAAATTTGGAACAAAGGAAACGTTTTTTTTCTTTAATAATTATGTTTAAACAAATATTTTTTTTTTAATATGAAAATCGGTTTTTAAAAATTGAATCTTTTTTGTTAAAAAAAATCCGGAAACAAAAAATAAGTTTAAAAAGTACGTAAATCGAAAAAAAAAACCTAAAGACAAGAATAGTGTTATAATATAAAGATAACGAACTCTTTAAAATCTATACAAACAACAAACTTGACGTTTGAAAAATTATAATTATTTGAATGGTTGAGGTCGTACTCAACCGTCACGGATAAATCGGAATTGCAACTACGCGACGTTACATTGAGGTAGATAACATTTTTTTGACCCTCCTATTAGATCGCTCCGATACCAACAGACTGAGTTTTACGCACTTGGATCCAGCGATAAATTTGAGGATTAAAAAGATTAATCTAATACAATAATATTATTTTGAAGTTAATAAAGAATCGTGAAATATTAAGACCCTTTTTCAATATTTAAAAGCAACACATAGGATGCCTAGAAC
This sequence comes from Cylloceria caligata, assembly GCA_963942595.1. Lineage (NCBI taxonomy): Eukaryota > Metazoa > Arthropoda > Insecta > Hymenoptera > Ichneumonidae > Cylloceria > Cylloceria caligata. The sequence goes on along the minus strand of OZ012707.1, from coordinate 12,594,542 downwards.
ATGACAAATACCGAACACAAGATGTTGTAGATGAATGCGTTAATGTTTAAATGTGGCATGAAGTTGTATGAGATGAATGTGCGAGTCTGATTCGTAATTTAAATGGTAATTGCTGAAGTACATGTTTGGTATGAAACTAAGTAAAATATTGGCAATTGTGTATTAGTCATTGATCGGCGGAGATCCTGAATTTAGAATTAGTGGCTTCCATTAAAAAGGAGTTTAAACAAGATCAGAAAGCTTGCAATTGTAACGATGCCTGCCTTGCATCGATTCAAGTAGACGATTCGTACGAGAGGAATATATAGACGACACGAGCGCAATCGAATCAAGTAGACGATTCGAATGAGAGGAATATATAGGCGACAAGAGTGCAATGGTTAACACTCTTACTCGATATCTGAACAATCCGGATTCGATATCCTGTGATCACCATATATTTTCTCTTTTCGATACTTCGGCAGGCCATCGTCACTACCATTCTACACGGTTCCTCAAATTCTCCGTCCGGTAATGACACAATGTATTAGAAGAACATACCAGTGAGGAGTTTCACCTAGTTTTATGCTGGTTATGGTTTATGGTTAATGCAAATTATTATTTAAAGTTGTAGATTTAGTTGAAAAATTTGCAGTTAAACGTATGTTATCGATGAAAGGCTGATTTAAGGAGTTTCTAACTTTTCCTTATTCTCGAATACACGATTGACAAAACCAGACTGAAGTGCTTCCTTGGCAAAAAATTTTCTTGCGGTGTAAGCGAGCTCGCGTGCCAAACTATCGGATCCTATGACTTTTGGAAATCTCTGAAGATTTCCACCGTCTGCTGCCATACCCATATCTATTTCTTTGATTTGAAACCAAGCATCGTCGGAACAGTAGCGAATATCCGCCGCTGATATCATTTCGACTCCTCCACCGATGCAGGCACCGTGTATAGCCGCGATAACCGGCTTCTCACACTAAAAAAAAAAAAGAAGAAACGATAAATAAAACATTTCTTTTTGTTCTTTAATTTAACGATTAAGGAGAAATTTAATTCAGCACCTTTTCGACAGACGTTAAAGATTCTTGATAATTTTTTATCGTTTTTTTGAAGAATTTACATCTTCTAGCAACATCATCGATCTCGACGAGCGTTTGTCCAAATTTCATTGCATCCTGTAGATCTATACCTGCAGTGAATATCTTTCCAGCTGCTGATAGTACAATGACTCTGCAGTCTGGATCATCTCCTAATTCTGTGAAACATTCCTTAAATTCTCTGAAAATTTATTCTTTTATTAAACATTTTTATTTTTAATTTCTAAGCATGAATTTTGTCGCTTTTAAAATTACTTTTGGGTTCACTAAATTCATAATATTCTTCCAATGTTTATTCTTTCTGGTTTATTAACGAATAAACAGCTGCAGTCAGCAGTCAGTTTGAAACATAAATTTTGTTTGCCTTTAAAATTACTTATTCACTGAATTCATTATGTTTTTTTCAATATTCATTCTTTCTGCTTTATTAATTAATAAGCAGCTACAGTCAGCAGTCAGTTTCAAACATAAATTTCTTCACCTTTATGATTATCTTAATTAATTATATTCTTCCAATATTCATTCTTTCTACTCTATTAACTAACAAGGAGATACAGCTACAGTCAGTTTCAAACATGGATTTGTTCGCTTTTAAAATTGCTTTTCCATTCGCATAATTCATTATATTTTTCGAATATTAATTCTTTCTGTTTATTTATATAATCTGTAAAACAGTATTTGAAACAATATATGTTGCGTAGGTGGCCGTTTTGATTATACAGTAGTTTTTGAAACATTTATTTTTATATAAGTAATGATATTTTCAAATATTAATTAAGGAGGTTTACCAGGTATAGAGAAATGCAGAGAAATTTTTTTAATTTGTATCACATGCTCTCAATTATTGTAGAAATATGTTTGAATTATTTGGGAACATTTATTTACATGATTTATACAGAACTTTAGCATCTCATGAGATTCTTTTAACGTGTATTCTTATGGCGTATGTACAAATTGGGTGTATTATTCCCATTGTTGTTGTTGTTATTATTATTATTAACCACATAATGACTCTGAAGAAAACATGCAGTGAAAACAATTGAAACAAGGATGCAATGTAGAATCATGCGCAATTCTTTCCTCATTGTTTTCCAACTTTTACAAAGTTACCTCTTTGAGGAAGTATGGACGGTGTCTCGTTTCTACAGATCCCAACTATACACGTTTCAATCCCTGTACAGAGTGTATAATTATTCGTACAAGGATTTTGGTCTGTGTACGGTTGGAATCTGTAGAAACAATTAGGCACTTGCCAAGCTTTGCCGAAAAGATAAAAAATAATGAGGAAATCCCCGAGCTATCACATTTCGCTAGTTAATATATTAAGTGAAATTTGACAAAATGCTCTAAAATTTAATTACTTAAATATTTAACTTTAACAAAGGGTTGACCCCTTGGGGGTTTGATATATATTTTAACAATAATTGACTAACGATGATTGAGCCAATAACGACAACTTATCGGGTAACTAGTGTGAGAAATTTTAGATCGATTGCTCAAGTAATTCTCAAATTTGAGACTTCAATCCGCAACGCCTGCATCGGTTTTAATCAAATTTTACATCAAATGTCTCTTAACTTCCTTAAATATGTCCACAAAGTTTTAGTTCAATTTCTTAAAATTTGTCAAATTTATATCAACGAAAACATTGAAAATCTCACTAAATCCGAACTCTTTTACCGATTTTGTTGAAACTTTAAATACCGAGCATCGTTGAACGTTAATTCATCTTTGTAGAAATAACTTCAATCAAGTTGTTCAAAATTTACGAAAATTAGGATGACATTGGCTGTGCTGTATAAGTTTTGTACAAAAATTAGAAGAAATAAAGCGGTAAGGCTACTGTAATCATTTATGAAACTGGAGCGCTGTACCTCAATCAGTTTTCTATAGTTGTAGATGTTCGATATTTTCAGAGCCATTACACACACACACACACGCTCGTCGACATTTTTTTTCTAAATCTATTTTCTGTACTTTTTCGTGTATTTTGAACACGTTAATGCAAAAATTCTATAAAGAAAAAAACAAATTCACCATCGCTATACCTCTCTATGTGACGAAGCAAAATAACAGTTCAACAAAGTCCAGATTAATAAAGCAACACTACAAACAAGAGATCGATTGTGCATTTAGTTTATGAATATTATTCAATATTAGCTACTGCACTTGCAATTGTTTGCATTTAAACGACGTCGCTCTTTTGCTCATCCATTTTACACGATAATGCCTTTCCCCATTCGACCCACCACCTCTCTGCCCAGATAAAAAAGCGAAATGTAACGGCACGTTGATACCGATTGGATTAGCACGACGGTACAGCGGAGTCGTTTATATCCTTGTATGATTGCTTTCGCCACGACATTCCGACAGCACCGACGTGCAAACATCGTGTCCGTAGGATTAATGCACGTTATAGAATCTCACGAAATGCTTGAATGGTGTAATCATAATCTTGGCACACCGAGACGTCAACAATCGTGCAGTCGCAATGTTTTTCATGCATGGAACGTACATGATGGCATTCTGCCGACACAGAGTGTCATCACTTACCATGACACATTTTTCTCTTTGTGTACCTAGGGAACCTCCTTAAATATAAATTATTGAAATAATGAAATTTATATTTTAAAAAAATGTAATTATTCAAAGATTCGATATTTAAAATAACTTAATTATTTCTTTTAAACAGATACCTTACCGCCACATTACAAAATTAAGAGCATTAAGCTTTTCTGGTCTGTTCAGTTCTACATGGTAGACAAATTTCTTAGGGACAGACACAGAGAGAGTCTCGTACTTTCCGGATGTCATTGCAGTGGATGATAATCGTGATGAATTGATTCCTTGAAAATCTGTAAATTTAGTAAAATACATTTTTTTTTAATTAACAAAATCTTAGATCGTTTCTATCGTTGACAGGTACTCACGTCTGTATAATTTGTTAATTGTTGCTGTGATCACTCGTCCGTTGTTCATTGTTTCGAGTTAATCGTTTGTTTTTTTTTTTTTTCAAACAAATCAATTAACTAGAAGTATATGGGAAAAATGAAAGAATGCAGATTATTCGTAAACGATGAAACAGCACAAACTGACGTTAATTATCAAAGTTTACTGGATAACGAGCAAGCGTTATCGTACTTTTACATTTATCTTGCAAAGCTGTCCGGCTTCTTATTGCTCTCCACATTCGTCGAGTATCAGGAGTACAAAGTCCAAAGTTTCTGTTCTCAAATACGCTCAAATCAATTGCGTCGCAATGTTGTTATATAAAATGTAGTTAATAGAATTATTATTAATTCGATATTTTCCTATCCTTTGGTAATTGTCAATTGCAACAAGTATCTCAAGATGCATGATAATGCATATTTTTATTAATATTTTTATTCATTAAATAGTTTGACTTGTTTAAAATTTTCATAGTACGCCATCTTACAGACGCGAGATGCGAAACTGTAACATTAAGTTGATCGGCAGTGCCATCTAATTTATCTAAAAATAATTTCAATTATTATTTAAGATAATTTCTTTAAATTTCCTTTTTTAAATATTCTGAAATATACATTTTTCATTTCACACATTGCTTTCTACATGAGAAAACTTTCTTTTGTCAATTTGTGAATTCTTTTATTGTGAGTTGACCCCCCCCCCCCCCCCCCCCACGTTCAACTCGGTAACTCAACATTTGTTCATTGCGGAAGCTTTTTAGTAAATTTTCTTAAAATTTTGAAAAGTGATAAATCCCATGAAATTTAAACGGTTCAATGGATTTGCTCCTCGTTCAATATCGATGATCGATCGATCGATAATCAATTTGTGCACAAATTTTTAGCCTGATATCTCAAAAATTGTAAAATTAGAGTGCGCGATAAAAATTGTTGGAAATAATAATAATAATAATTAAAACTGCGTCAAAAACCGAACGACTCTAAATATTTTGCCAAAAATTGAATCAAACAATAATGATTAAACCCGTAACATACGTCACAAATTTTATCTTCGTATTTCAAATCTTTTTCAAATTATTAAAAGTTTAAATGACATACACGTACGTTCAGACATTTTTTTTAAAATCTGTTTCGTTAATGTTTGAAAACATTCTGAAGAAAATTACATAAAAGTTTTGCGATGATCGGACGGAGAATTTGGAGTAATACGTAAAATGGTAGTGACGATGACCTGCCGAAGTATCGAAGAGAAAAAATATATGGCGATCACCGGCGGTTGGCGGGGGGCCCCCAGTACTTGAACAAACCTGTGTTGAAAATTTGTAAACTTAGTACATACAATACATTTTTTTTAACCCTCAAAATCTTAGATCGTGTCTACCGTCCGGTACTCGAACAATCCGAATTTCCGGATTGTTGAAGCACTGAATAAGAGCGCTAACGAATGATCTGATGTCACCTATATATTCTTCTAACGAATTAAATGATACAAGTTTATAATAAATATATAAATAAATATATAAGATATAAAGACGGAGAATTTGGAGTAATGTGTAGAATGGTAGTGACGATTACTGCCAAAGTATCAGAGAGAGAAAATATATGGCGATCACCGGCGGTGGGCGGGTGGCTTCCAGTACTTGAACAAATCCGTATTGAAAATCGAACAATCCGGGTTTCCGGATTGTTCAAGTACTGAATAAGAGCGCTAACGAATGATCTAATGTCACCTATATATTTCTCTAACGAATTAAATGATACAAGTATATAATAAATATATAAATAAATATATAAGATATAAAGACGGAGAATTTGGACTAATGTGTAGAATGATAGTGGCGATGACTACCGAAGTATCGAAGAGAGAAAATATATGGCGATCACCGGCGGGGCGGGGGCCCCCCTGTACTTGAACACACCCGTGTTGAAAATTTTTAAACTTAGTGCAATACATTTTGTTTTAATCAAGAAAATCTTAGATCGTGTCTACCGTCCGGTACTCGAACAATCCGAGTTTCCGGATTGTTCAAGCATTGAGTAAGAGCGCTAACGAATGATCTGATGTCATCTATATATTCCTCTAACGAATTAGATGATTTTCGAATCATCTACTTATATACAAGGCAGGCATCGTTACAGTTTCGAAATTTTTTTCACAACATCCATGAAAAAGCTCAAAAAAAATCTAGTACAAGTAGACAAAGAACCTAAAGAAAGTAAAAGAACAATCATCCTCAGCACTGATATTTTCGATAATAATATTTTCTTGGTACATAAACATTTAGACTTTCTAAACTTTACTTGGATAAAACTGAATTATTTTAAACAAAAAAAAGTGGATGAATAAATATTTTGTTATATCTTCATTTTGATAAAATTTCGTTGATCGAATACATAAAATTGAACTTGTACCAAAACCAAATCTTAACTCTGAACACGAAATGTATAAAATTTAATTACACCTAACGTCATAATTAAGGGTCAATGGACGGAGGCATTTGGACAACGTAAAAGTTTAAATAATTGTACGGTCATTGTTCAAATTGTACATAAAGACGATTTTTATTTTTAAATACTTCTTGGACACCGATACTTTTGTTTGTGTATGTGTTGTGCAATTGTGTACGTGTCGATTGTAAATGTATATGTTTCCTTGTTCTTTACGTTTTCAACCTTGAAATACGTATCCGGAGTAATTGTTTTCGCGTTTTATGTCGATTGTGTTGTGAATGTTATTATGTTTAGGCGTGTTAACTTCATCATCCGTTCGTAAATCACCAAGTAGGCGCTATATGCGTTCGTTTATTCGGCATTGTTTTTTGTTTTCTTTTTTTTTTTCGTTTTTTAAATTATTTTTATCATTTTTTTGTTTCAGAGAGTTAGAATTTGTTTTTTTTTCTTTTTGTTTTTACTCTTAGGAAAAATGGATAGCGTAAAACAGCCGCTGCGAAGATAATTTTCATATTTCTTTCTCAATGTTTTACTACGCTCGGTTAAGGGTAATGGATTTCACGAATTGTGCTTCTCGCGCGACTTGAAATTATAATAAAAAATTTAGATAAACAAAAATTAATAAAAAATTACATTATAAAATAAATAAATTGATACAAATTGTTGAATTTTTTCATTTAGAAATGTGAAAAAAAAAAAAAAATTATCAAGATATCCATCCCCTCGAGCAGTTTGAATTTCTACGTTAGAATTGTTTTTTTTTTTTGTTATTTCTTTCATTATCTATGGAAATTGATAAACGGGTTCAAAATTTTAACGATGATTTCAAACATTTTCTCGTATTAACATCGATTCCGCGTAAACGCATGATTCCTTTATTAATTCTTCTTCTCTGGCCATTCTCCGCTTACCAAAAATGTTGTGCTTGAGTTTAATTAATGAATTATTTTTCTTGTTTGGTATTTCGACCTTAAAACACTTTGCGCTCGTCGAGCTATACGTGGAATTACAATTTAAACAAAGAATAAAATTTTAAAAAACGTTATGTTTGAATGATTCAACGAGGATGACGAACATTGGCGAAAGTCACTCAAGATTTTCGCAAACTTCGCTTCTAACAGAGAGAGTATTACGATTCGTGAAATCGTTTTCGTATCGCTCGACGAGTGAAATCGTAAAATTGCCTTTATTTCAATCTTCGTATCCGTAGGCTGAACCAAGATCCACGGATTTTCAAGCGTGATCTCTCGATTGGCCAATTTTTCGTCGGTCTCCGTCTTTCTTTTTTCCATTCATTTTTTTATTTTGTATAATTTAATGCGGACGTCGCGTTCGACCGAAGCGTACGAAGAAAACGCGACGACAATTTATTCGATTGCTGCTCTCTCTCTCTCTTTCTCGCACAATTTCTCACAATACGCTCACATACACGCGCACATACACACAGACGCGCGGACGCGAAATTCATTCAGTGTCGCGGGCCGCTCGCCGTGACTTTACACATTAATAACTATAATTATTAATCGGCATCTCCGATACGCACGCCGACCGAACGCAAGCAACAATATATACACATTAAAAAGCGTCGTTACAATTATTTAAAAGGTATCGCAGGGGACGAGAGGATAGAGATTAAGGGAGGAGGGGCGCGTGACTCCTCTTTCTTCTTTATTAAATTTTTTAATCAGACCTTTCGCCTCATTCTCATTTTGTGCTTGCTCGAATTGACAATTTGGCCGCCGTATCTTATAATTCTTTTCATATTCAATCCGTTGCACTGCAGACCTTTTCATTATCTCGCGTACCGTGCTTTTGGCCTTATTTCGAAAAAGCCGTCTCTCATCAAAGGACACACGCCATGTTGGATGTATTATATATATATTTATTTATTTATTTTTTTTAAATATTTGTATACGTAAACGCTAAGGTTTTTTTCTTTCATTAAATATCTAGAAAAGCCCTAATACTGCACATATCTTCAATTTTACACGAAATACGTTGTGTTTCCCAGGCGTATCGCATCGAGAGCGACTCTCCCAATTAATATATTCGTTCTCGGGCCGGTAATAAATAGCAAATACGTTTTTTTCGCCGGTGAAAACGTCCCCGCGCAGTCGGTTGAGATATTGTGATTGAAATATGATAAGAAATTGTTGGTTTTGTTTTTTTAAATGTTTTTTTTTTTACTGCATTTTAGGCTTAATTCCAATCAGTGTGAGTTCTCGACGTGATTGAGGGGAAAAAATTGAACGAGACAAAAGTCGTCGTTCGTCGAAAAGGCTCACGATTGAAATATCTCGATAAGTGACGAATGGGCGCTCGCGTTCGGCACTGTTTTATCATTTTCTCGTTTATTTATGAGTTGTATTTTATTTTTCATTCACAATTATTTTATCCCAGCCACACACAGCTCAACGGGGGTAACATCAGAGGCTCAACACCAACTCGTTGCTTCGATTACAACGTTATACAATAATTACGTACGAATGTATAAAACCTCGTTACGGCTAAACGGGAATGAGTTTGTAGCGAAATTTCATCGCTCACTGACTTTTAATCGCGGTAATATCATTTTTTCCATCTCGTTGCTTCATCGTCTGTTTCGTTTTTTTTTTTTTTTTTTTCTATATAAATATGACACATACGAAGCTCCGAAAGCGTCTACGCGCTCTCACCTTTCGGACATCGAGATCCCCGAGTACTTACACGCGTTACAAAACGTGTTTTCTTCCACACGAAACATCGATTTTCGTCGCGCGCCTGTTATCCGCATAAACAATAATAAAAACAATAATTAATTATTTAATCAAAGAGACACGTGTGTCTCGTGAGCGCGTTAATGGAGTTGGCAATTTGAAAAAGCAATGATTCGAGTCGAATATATTTCGACATTGAAAACAACCGGAGAGCGTTAAAAAAAAATGTCTTCTTTCTTCTCTTTTCTATGACACCGAATAGACGAGCAGATAGTCGACAAAAAGTTCATTAGACATTTTTAAAACCCCACATTACGATACAATGACAAAAGTTTTTTAAAAATAGATTAACGACAAATAGAAATATGTTGATAAAATTTTCATTTTTAAAAGTATTCGTTTTAAGTTTATTTCATTATTCTTTTTGGTATATTTTAGCAAATACTTTTACTAATTTTTAGATGGAAAAGTTTAATTTATTATCTAAAACCAATAGATTCAGAATTACGCAATTTTTCTTCACAATAAACAAACTCATATCTCATGGCGTTTTCGATTCGCTACATCGGGCTACAGTTCACAAGGAAATATTACGAGTTGGATCCTTTCGATTTCATTGAGCTTTGGATATGTTGCAGTCCTTGATACAATAAGAGACGTTTTTTTTCTTCAGGTAATCTTAAGTGGTGAAATGTACCCTCAAAGTTGGGGATTATAGTCGGCAGTTACGCTGTTTAACGTAGAAGTGTTCCCGACATAATATGTCAATTGCAAAATGTTCAAGTTAAATAATGTAATTTACATGTTTGATTTCACATGTTCCATTGTTGCGAGGGGTTAAACTAGCCCATAAAATGTTTATTGTTTATCCTTTTTTTAATGTTAGGGAATGAAACAAAACGGATTTTAATTAAACGAAAACTAAATTGCTCCTGAAAAAAAGAAAATGCACCCTCGCAATTTATCATTGGATCTCTTCGATTCATATCATTGGCACCTCCTCTTCCGACCCTATCATTGAACTCGTTGTCGCTTGGACTTGATAAGAGGGTAAGTTCTAAGGGAGTTCCCCATAATTAGGGGTGGAGGGAGCTGTTAGGGAGAATAATCAGGGTCTGGGTAGGGAGTTTATTTATTACAGATACTCATCTCGTTGAGTATCTAACATAGAAAGATAATGTTTAACGTAAGAATCATTTTGCAATTTGTTTCATTTCAATCGTAGCCTTGCTTCTGTATGACTTCGTAACTACCGACTGTAACCCTAAACTTTAGGGGTGGGTTTCTCCTCTTTAATTCGCTTAAGGGCACTAAAAAAAAACTTCTCTTATTTTATCAAGGACTACATATCCAGCGCTCATAGAAATCGGAGGGTAACTCCTAGCAATGTTTCTCTCGCACGAGAACTAGAACCCAATTCGTTTTCTTATGTTTCTTTTGCTGTCATTCGATAGATACACCGAGTGTAGATCAATGCAGCAAATCTAAAACACCATTAAATTGCTATTTGTCGAATGTATCGGTAAAAAAAAGAAAGTTTTTCGGTTACAGACTATCGTTGCAGTCGATTGATAGTTGATTTGAAATGATCGTACCGCAATATTTAATTTCGTTGAAATAATACGAATATCTGCTCCTCTAGGAGTTGTAAAAGCTATGGCACATCTATAGGTGGCTACATTCAAGGTGGTTACACCGATCGAGCGTCTGTCGAAAACGACGTAGACTAAATAAAATAACTCGATTGGATTGCCACAGGGGCTTTTGATAATTCGTGCAACATCGGACAAACCAATGTATGTACACGAGCTTCGTGATGTACCGCGACATAAAAAATGCATCCCCTTTACTTATCGAAAATAAAAATCTCGTTTTCTAAATAAAAATTCATTCAAAAACTATTGGCAATTTGATTAATCTCGCGTGCTCTTGGATCGCGCCGGAATGAATTAAGCATATCACTGCGATCGAGAGAAGGAAAAAATCGCGAAAAATATACAAAATAGAAGTTTTTCTACCCGGCCATGGCACAAACTAACGTCTTCTATGATGATTTAGTGTCTTTTTTTTCACTTTTAAATATTATAAGCCTCCCTTGCTCTTCTTCCACTTTTTTTCTTCTTTTTACTTAATAAAAAAAAAATATATATATCGTGTATACGAAAAGAAAGCAACATTGATTCGACTGGCGGCATCGCTTATTCTCTACGCTTCAAATATCAATAATAAATAGGTCGCTTTCCGATACATCCAACATGACACACGCATACATTTTTCTTCTTCTCTATGACACATGGATTGACTCTTGCTCTGTTATCGATTCTTTTGACTCGTATAAGAAAAAAAGAAAAAATAAAGAAAAACGAAAAGTACAAAATGAATTCATCGGCTCGCGACGAAGTGCTTTTCTAAGTTGGTCAATCGTACAAAAATTCATTAGATAAAAATAAAATATTTAAAAATAAAACAGATTTGTTCGTTAATTTGTTCAATTCGATCAAAAAAAATCGCAGCTCAATCGGTAAACGGCGCGACTACGACGACGAATTATCATTATATTAAATTGTTACAATTAAGGGTCAAGCACTATGCGTGATTGTTAATTAACAACTATTAAAAATCTTCTCGAAGTTCCCCCGTTCCGAAGTTCATCGCGATACTTGGAATTTCAGCGTCGAAGAAATTGTGAGAACTTTGCTCAAGTTTTTCTTTTTTTTCTATACACTCCAGTAAGGTCCTCGTATCACTGGGGGAGGGAGGGATTAGTCGTGCAATCCTCTACTAAACCATCACGATTGCCTCCTTATCGCAGAATAGGAAAGGATATTGGTCGATCATCGTCTGCACTACGTCCTCCAGGTACGGCCTCATTGCCTCGAACCTCCCAAGGTCGTTGAACTCGATCGGCAACAACGTAGGCCACCAACAAATCGCCAAATTCTTGCTATCCATACTATTGAGCTTGCAATTCTCGGCAACCCTGTGATTTTTTAACATTTTTTTATAAATTATTTATTCATATTAATTCAGTTGTTTGTCAAAATTATTTTCAATTCCATTTGAATTCAACTTAACATTGTTAATATAGCGAATACAATAATTCACTGTCTACAAGGTTTAAAAAATAGGACGAATATAGAACGTTCAGAATTACTTACTTCACAAAGTGTTGAAAGATAAATTTGAGAACGTCAAAGTTTACGGGATTTAGTTTGTTGAGCATTAGACGAAGTGCGAGTAATCTGCAACTTCGATCCTCCATATTCATACAAGTAGCGGACATGGGTTTACTGATGCCTCGAGCACCTGTCAAAAGGACCAAGATTAATATCGAAACACGTGTTAGACGATTAAATAGATTTAAAAATTAATAAAAAAATTAATTCGTACTTTAGAGCAAAAAAAAAAAAAACGTTAAAAAAATTTTATTACTCAATACATGGTCTCAAAATTGCATTAAAAATGATTGAGCCAGTCATTGGTATCTTTGAAAATACAGTCGCAATCGCTAGCCGAATTATTCTATCGAGTAATTCGTATTTTAAAGATTTTTACTCACCAGATATGTCCTCGAGCTCGGACATGCGTTCCTTATCGATGAGGGGCGGTAGCCTCTTCGAGAAGAAGTCTTTGAGAGCGGTCGCAACCGCATTTACCGGAATGTCCAAAGAGTGTATATCCACATTGCCATCTGCGACGTAAAAAAATTGCGAATCAAGGTAAAAAAAGATATCGAACTCTCGTAATTGAAAAATAATTAAATAAATTACCTTCTTCAAACTTTTGGAAAAGTAACTCAACGTGCGCTCGATTACCAGGAACCCTGTAGATTCCTTCAGAGTCCAAACCTTCATCCTCGATGAAACCCACGCATTTCTCGAGAAACAGAGGTATCCGATTGGTCTCGCTCTGCGCAAAGTCCTCGATTAGCGACTGTTGCGACTGGCCCGTCATCGTACCACTTGCCCCTTTCGTCTGTTTTATCTTGTCTTGCTTTTTCTTCTCTCGTTCCTTTTCCTTCTCTGCATGTTTCTTTAGCTTTTCCTCCTTCTGCCTACGCTTCTCTAATTTCTCATCTTCCTTCGCTTTCTGCTTGTCCTTCTTTCTCGAGAGCTTGTCACCGTCCTTTCCTTTGGTAAGGATACCAAACTGCAAAAAGAAGAAAAGTTTTTTTTTTACATTGTAGAGCGGTTCTGCATCGCAATTTTTTAATTTTTCAAAAAAATGTTTAAAATATCTATCACAATCTATAGCAGGGGTCTCCAAACTACGGCCCGAGGGCCACATTCGGCCCGCGGACAGATTTTGTCCGGCCCTAATCTAGAAATTACAGATAATGACAGGAAAATTAATAATATGCAGTGTTGCCGTTTTGCGGACTTTAGTCCGATTTGCAGCCTTTTTTAAACGTTGCGTACTTTTTCGGACTTTTTTTTTCATCAGTGGACTATTTCACTTTTTACCACCGGCAACAATGATAATATGGTTTTGGCCCTCGGAACTTACTGGAGTAATCAGTATGGCCCTAAGGCTGGAAAGTTTGGAGACCCCTGATCTATAGAATAAAAATATTAACGAAGCTCGATAATAAAATGGTTATTGCCGTGTGCAATCGTTTCACTTACACTCGGTGAATTTATTTCCCTCGGTGATGAAACGTCTAGGCTGGATTCGTCATCTGGAATGTTACCGAAAGTATTGTCACCCCTCTGCTTGGCTAAAAGAAATGCAAGTCGAAAGATTTATAGAAAAAATAAATAAACAAGCGCGTATCGTACCAAAAATTCTCAAAATTCCCTATAAAATATCACGGGATAATGGAAAAAAAAAAAAAAAAATCCCGCATCGCGATAATTTTATAACAAATTTTTGTTTGCTCGTTTATATTGTTACTCACAAGAGGCACTGAACATCTCCTGCGTCATGTGTTTAAGGTTGAAAGGATGCTGTAACGTTGCGGCCAAATGTTGCTGTTGGAGCGAATTCCCGAATCTCTTTCGCAAGCTAACCGCGGCGTGCTTGTTCTGTTTCGATCTTGGCCTGGTTGAGTGTTCCGGCTCGCTCGACTCTGAACTATCTGGCGTTTCACTCGATACTATTAAATAATGGACTATCTTGACAATACTGAATATCATCAGGGTAGCAGATAGCCATCGAATACAACGACAAAATGGAAAGAAAGAAAGAAGGAAAGATAAAAATATAAAATATATAATCTGTACCTCGTTCGAGGGGTTCGATTCGCCAATTCTTGTCATCCTTCAAGCTGTAATTGAGGCCAACGATACCGTCGCCGCTTCCCATGCTCGCAAGTGATGGTACCTTCGGCGTCGCTACCGGTATCGCAGTGCGTTTCTTCCGCGTACGCTTGTGAGTCGATGGCTTTTTGTTTGATTTACATATGACGTCCGCTAACCTCAGTCGCTCGGGCGAACTCCATTCCGAGTCTGAATCGCTGTAAGCTGCGAAAGAACAGAGAAAAACGTACGTCGAGAAGTTGATTCATTGAAAAATGTTCAACGTAACACGAAGAAATTTCACCGTTTGATGTCAAAAGTTATTTTCTAGTCGAATCAGTATCGAGTTTAAAATTATTATTTATAAACGTTTTGAAAAATCGACAAATATTAAAAATTCTGTATTTCGATCAAATAATGTGTTGTTTTAATGTAAACAATTTTAAATGTTATATTTATCAAATGATACTTAAATCATTTGATCGATTAGCTGAAAATTCATTTGATATTTTTTTTTGAAGCTGGTTTGTACAAAAAAAAAAGAAAAATACACTAGATTATATACAGTTGTTTTCAAAATTATTAACCGACTAGTTTTTTCTAGCAACGTATGCTCAAAGTTACGCAGTTTCATGTGAAAGTCGGGACACTAGCCTACGAAAATACACTTTTCTATGTCAGTTTTTTTCTATTTGAATATAAAACTAATAGAGCGGAAGAGCTTTTAACTCAGTGGCGCGGCGGGTGCTTCTCTCTTGTACACTGACTAACGCGATGAGCGTAACGCCTCTCGCATCTTTGGTCGAAATATCCTTAAAATATATTTTGTCATCGCCCGACCTCGTAGAGTTATGCAAGCCTTGAGTCAGGAGCCACGACTTTTGGCGTCGATAGCAATATAATTCTTATTTCTTCCGAATTATTTATAATTCGATAGCAATTATTTCTACCGAAAAGATCGCTTTATAATTTACAACGGCCGCGAGTAAATCGAGACAGCGAAATTTAGCCCCCGGAAAGTTGGCCTCTTAATTTAAGAATGGACGCGAGGGAACCGAGTATATCGCGTGAACAAAGTTGGGGTGTAGCGTGTAAAATCGAGGGATACTGGATCAATTATGTAATAATTAGCTCGTGATAATAGTTAACAATCAATTGAACGGAGCCAATTTGCCGGGGGTTAAATAATTACCGGGTATGGGGCTAATTTAATATTCCTGTAACCGTAAAATCCAATCCCTCAACTTACACGGCTGTCCCTTTTCGCGTCTATGACGCAACTTAGACTTGTTGTTCGCGATCGAGTCCTGCACGAGGGCGTAAGTGTAGTCGCCGTCGTAAGCGGAATAGAGATTGGGTACGACGTCCTTTGGATGAGCGTACTCGGAGCCGAGATCAACGAGTTCTGGAATCGCGAGTGGCGCGTGTCCGAGGCTCATCCTCGATGCGTGCTCGTCTTTCTCACCGATAGTCATCCGCGCTATCGCATCCGTTACGTTTGAGAAGTCTTTTAGATTTATTTTACCCGGTTGCTTCAATGTCTGACTGTTTCCCTTTGGTCGTGGCTTCATCTGCGATATATGCCGTCTCCCCGTTGTAAACGCTCGGTGAGAGTAACTGTTCGTCACGCCGTCTTGGTGCATGAAGGTGTCTTTAACCCAACCTGCGAAAATTCATTAAAAACCTCATGAGAAAATTCAGCCTAATGAAATATTTATCAAAACTCTGGTTTAAATCAATTAAATAAATAAAAATCTTGTACGTTGCAATTAAAAAATAATAATGAATAAAATAGATTAATTACCGGACAATTTATTAGCAAGATCTCCGCCTTTGAGCAATTCCCGTTCTCTCTCTTCGCGATGAAAATCCACCTGACTGTAAATATCGCTGTCGTCGCTGGGTGTAGCTCTGTTGTCGATGAACTGCTCGTTCAATCCGGTTTCCCCGAGATCTCCGTCCGGTGTGAGTTGCTCGTAAGACTCCGAGCCACTCCTAAAAGTTACAGACATACTACTTCGCGTTAGATTTTTCGGTTTTTCGAAGACCTCGATTCTCGACATTCTCGTCGAAAAACTCAGAGTTTATTGACGAATATATTCATGTTGAGATCGCTTACCCATCGTCCGGTGTTTGCAGATGATAGCTCTCGTGACGAGGTGGCGGCATCGGATGTAGCGCCGAGTATTCGAGGGTTCCTTCGCCGCTGTCGTTCAGATTACCGGGCTCCTCCATATTGAAGGCTTGCTCGATTTCTGGCTTTTTCTCCCAAACCTCTTTGAAGAACGGCGTATAAAACGCGGCTGGAAAAAGAAAACAAAAAAATTTGTTTTAATGTTTTTCTCCTTCTAAGGTTAATAACAATAATAATATATTTACTTTTTTGCTGGCAACTCGAGGCCGAAGTCATAAAGTGCGCCTGCAATCGATCAGCAGTCGCGTTTCCTTCGGTGATTAGCAAATGACTCAACTCGCTGCTGAAGAAAGCGTTTGCTCCTCCTGTGTCTGTCACTGCCATTATCTGGATCGGTAGGTTTGGAATGTTCATCGAAAATGCACTGAAGATGAGAAAGAACAAAATATTAATGACGATTAGACGTGAAAATTCAAAGATTACAGAAAATTTTGATGAAACATAGAGCGAGTCGTACTTGAGAGTGGCGAGGGAAGCTTTTCTCTTGGTCGAATAAACGAGAATAAATCCGTGAACGAGCTCGTCCCGGAAGGCATTGGCTCCGTGAAAACTCGAGATTATCACTTCGACTCGTCGTTTAGATTCGCCGAGGTAAGTCTCAAGTACGATGGATTTTTCACCGCTCAGAAAACAACACTGGTGACTCAGCAGAGGACCCAAAACGTTTTCCACCGAGTATGGATCGCCACAGAACATGCACATGATTATTCTGGAATTTTAAAGAACACAAGTAAATCTCTCTTTATCCAAAACAATTCGAAAAGCTTATCACTTCAATAAACTCTTAATACATTTTCTAAGGTAGTCATATTGTTCCTGCAAGTATTAGATAAACAGTTAAAGTAGTATGAGCAGAGTGACTAGTCAAAGTCAGAGTTGCATTATGAAAATGTTTTATTTCAATTTCGAAATAATATTAATACGATAAAGTATGACTTTACGTGTGCATGAGATTACTTAATTTCATTCTTCGTGAACACATTGTTTGACCGGGAGAAAAGTTTGAAACATGAATATAACCCATAAGATGCATTTAAACAAAGCAGATTTATTACCTTAAGGTAGTATGAGCAGAGTGACTAGTCAAATGAGAGCTGCATTATAAAAATGTTGAAATTCCACTGTTCATATTCAATATGATCAAGTACGTGCTCGTACTACTTTAAATCTAAGATATATCCTTCATTACGCCTGTAGCTTTGCGCTGACAAAAATATTTACTTTTTTATCAATCATATCAGACCGCAGACAGTTACTGAATCACAAATGTGTACGGAATTTCATGCATATTTCGATCAGATAGTGTTAAAGATACAAATGCTATTTGCACATCAGATTATGGGGATTCAGACTCAACCGTAAAAAACATGATTTAACGAATATTTTCAATGAAATTTTCGATACACGACACAAGAGAATGACTAATTCTCGAACAAATCGGTAGTTCAACCGAATCAGAGTGAATGAAATTATCGACAAAACTTATTTACTTAAATAATTTAATCTGGACACTATTAAGTACGTTCAAGATAATTAGTAAGCTGAATGATCAATTTTCGAGAACTTTTATAAATTTTTCTTTTATACGACAGTTGTGCCTAACCTCGACTAACCTTGACTAGCACGTAACAGAACGACTACCTTAAGAAGTTTTCACTTCAACCAATAATACAAATCTAGTAAAATTTTAAGATTCTATATGTATCTTACTATAAAATAACGTTAATCGACTACTTTTCAATGTAGTGCTAACGTATAACCAATCAATATTAATCGACTAATTTTTTATGTATCGCTGGTTATAATTTTTAAGCATCCAAATTTGATTAAATTTACTAAAATTGCGTGCACAATATCATTTTTACCTGATGTCCGGCTCCAGACACTCCATAACGCTCTGAT
Source organism: Cylloceria caligata (assembly GCA_963942595.1). NCBI lineage: Eukaryota > Metazoa > Arthropoda > Insecta > Hymenoptera > Ichneumonidae > Cylloceria > Cylloceria caligata. The sequence goes on along the minus strand of OZ012707.1, from coordinate 12,576,032 downwards.
AGATATTGAGAAAGCCAGCTCGATGATTAATGGACTGTATGAGCTGTTGAAGAGCGTCTTTGATAAGAGGAGTCGGAAAACGTTTATCCTGTTCGAGATCCTCGATGCATACATCGATGAATGGACACTGTAGGCTGTCGGCAAGGCTCTGACCTTCCTCCCTCAGCCGTATAGCCTCCATCTCATCGACATTCGGATCGGGAACGAACATAATAACGATCGGCAGGCCTTGAAAGGGCAACCGATCTTCTTGCTCCAAATTCGATAGCAAAGTTTTTTCCAGCGACGAGCGTATGTATTCGAAGGAATCCTCGTTAGCGTAAATGCAAAATGAGCCTGTAATTAATGAGAAATAACAATTACGTAACTCGGCACGGTGTTACATATTAGCGGAAGGTGTGAGTCAGTTATCGGTAAGCCAAAAGGCGGTTATTAGTTGAAGATGGTAAAAAAACGTAACATGAAATGCGGTGACTCACCGTGCGGCATAAAATCCGACGTCGTGAAGGAATTGTGCGGTAATCCGACGTCACCGTCGATTACTCGGTAGCCGAGAGTGTACAATTGACAATCAATTTCCACCTCATCGTCCTCTGTCTGAGTTTTTATCTCGCGAGCGAATTCGCTACCGAGACCGTTGCTCCCCAGTATGACGAGATTCAATTGATTGTTATCCGACGTCAGTTGCCACTGACTACTGTGATTCCACGATGAAGGTCTATTCGCAATTTTTCGCACAATTAGTTGTAGTTTTGGGTAATTTCATCGAAAATGGAAGCTGAACTTTTTTTTTGCGTACCTGTGAGCTTTTGTGCCGAGTATTCGTTCGATGAGAGCGTCCATGCAGTTCGGATATGCTGGACAGTGTTCACGTCTTGGACAATGAACAAAGCCGAGATGCTGAAAAAGCATCAACTTTCTGTCCTGGTCCAATCTGTCCAGAGCCTTGTATCTGTTTTGTTAAGTTACCAATTATACATCAATTACAAAAAGTTTATTTGTAGGAAGAAAATTTTTTTTTTAAGTTTTCAAGAACATCGACTCCTTGAGCGGCAGAATTGTCTCTAAGCATATTGTATCGGCGCACCAGTATGTCAATACCTCTCAATGGGGATTAAGTACACTAGATAGTCCATAGATTTTCAGAAATATTGCAATTGCAACGTCGTAAACGAAACGTGAATTAAAGGTTAAAGAAAACCTGAGCCAAAGTTTCTTAATTCGCAACCTTAAATCTGTCGATTTTAGCGTTAAATCGCGTTATTAAATATTATACTTAATAGTCACAAAAAATTAACAAGTAAATTTACCTAAAGTCATCGAGCAAAGCGTCGGTAATTTCTTTAATGTCGTCCTGGGTGATGGTACCCGAGGGTGCTATGCTCTTGAAATGATAGAAAAGATCCGCGTGTTCCAAAAGCAATTCCTGAAAGAAAATTCGCGTTCATTAAGCAATTTTATTTATCGGTGATATATTATTTCCGGAGACTTTCTAGAACATCATATCTTACTTGAAAATTATGTTTCGCTCTTTCTATTATTTCTTTCTGATGCAGATCATAAATCTCCTGACAATCGTGATGCGACAATGCCTCAAAGCACTCGCGACCCATGAACAATACTCTCACTTCGGACAAATGTTTTCCAGGTGTAACGTATCCAGTTTCCTCGAGCAATTGCTTGAACTGCTTCTTCCATCTGACAAATCATTTTAAAAAGCGTCAGGAATTGATACTAAATTATTTAACAGAAACTCCGCGGTGTCGCGTGTCTTACTCTATGTTATTAGAATGTTTTCTTTGCTACAGTTAAATATGAAACAATATATTGAGGAGATTAATGCGGTGTAAGTAGTACATCAGATAAAAATGTTTTTTAATTTTCACAAATATCCCGACAATGGACAAGATACCCTTTTGAAAAAAAAAAAAAAAAGCTCCATACGTCCATGTTACAAGAAAACTGAATGGCTGTTGTTTCTCCCCCATAAGAGCGGTACAAGTTTTGACAATGTCTGAAACGCATACAGAAATAAAGAAGTTTCGTACATTGAAACTATACAAGCCCCGGTTACGAGGCTCGTGTAACGTAATTACCGCAAACCACCGTAAAATATCGTGTTTCTCATTCATTATAGAGCGTTGCTGGAGGTAGTTGCAATATTATCGAGTTGCTAAACGAATAAATTGGTCACGAACAAGAGCACATCTTCCCAACGATTCTTGTTGACCCGTAAAAACGCTTTGTGGTATCTGTACGTCCTTTCATATTCTATTATGCGCAATTTCACCAAGTTTAAAAGTAGGTAAGCAAGTTTAGAAAGAGTTTCATTACCTTTTTGGAAGTCTGCATTAAGATACGCCACCCAGAATGAAGCAAAGCATTAGTGTATCGTTTTCAGATCAAGAGACGCGGTATCGTCTCGAGACAAGTACATATTTACGGTTATACCATATCATGTGGGTACATATAACAAGAACGAGAGACGGAACTGCGCAGCAATAGATCATTACTCACTCGAGTCGTCGTTGTTCCTGCTGCAAAGCATTTATATGATTCTTGAAGACGGTCTCAGCCTCCGGAGTCTCTAGTACATCGTACGGTATCTTCGGGCTATTGTTTTCCCCAAAATCGTAGTCTATCCACGATATATCTTCCGGACACTCGTAAAAATGTTGGTGAAACTCTGGATGCTCTTTAATGTATTGCTGCACCGTCGACCACTCCCTGGCAAACGTTTTTTTTTACGACAAGTCATTAGAAAAATCGTAAATTAACTAAGGAAGATTGATTTCGTGGAAAAGTCATTAGAAAATTTAAGTAAGGAAAATCGATTTCATAGACAAGGTTTAAGAAAATATAAAATAATTCGATAGCCGATCGATGCTAACGCAGCATTTAGAATGTAGAATATATCCTCAAAGTGAAATAATTGAAATTTTGCTACTTTTACGTCCTTAGAAACTGCCGAATTAGATTCATCGAGTAAAATCTATTTGTTTTCGCGTAAAAATTAAATGATGGAGAAATCTCCTTCGTGAAAACTCACTCATTTATCAAATTTGATATATCCGGACATATTTCGTGAAGAATCTCTGGCAGCATATCGAGATAGCCCTGAACCTTCTTCGCGACTTGTTCGTCTTTGAGCTTTTTAATGTGTCTCCTAAATAATCTTTGGGTCGCGTCGATGCCGAAAAGCTCGACGAAATTAGTAAATTCTTTGTGTTGACCGAGTTTCTTCGAAGCCTGTGACCAGAGGGCTCGGTAGTCCGTTACGTGTATTCGTATAAGTCGTTGGAGAGATTCGGTTGAAGCGTCCAAAAGTTCTTTTCTCGCTCGCGCTGCCTCAGCGAACGGAACGACTTTGCTACGGATTTTAGTCTTGTCGATGATCTGCGCGAGTATCAGGAACGCTAGATCGATGTTTATGTTCTCGTGGGCCGATGTTTCAATGATGAAGATCGAATTCTTGTACTCCTTTCGCATCACTAATTTTTCTGCCTCTTTTACGTATTGCTCGTTGGCGTCGTCGTTTTTCGTCGTTACCAGGACAACGGGTTTTTTCGTTTTGACCAAATTATTGAGAATACTCGCGACCAGCTCAATCTGCTTCTCCACCGAACGATTCGGAACGACGCTCACGTCGAACACACAGAGAAAACCATCTATGTTGAGCTTACCCTCTGGCAATACCTTCTGCTCGTACTCCTTCTCTATTCCCAATTGATTCTTGCAGATGTACATGAGCTTCTCGGCACTCGTTATTTTTGTGGAAGCGCATCTCTTCGCGTATGGTTCCATCTTACCACCCTTGAATGGTTGAAACGACGCATCGTCTATGAATTCCGTATGCTCTATCACTTGAAACTGAAACTCCGTTCCATCCTCCGCTAATTTCGCTACCTCGCCCCAGTACAGAAAGTGATCATTGTTTACCACGCGACCACTGAAATCGGACTGTAAAATAAAAATAATTAGAATACATTACATAAAATGTCTAAGGCGTGGTGCGCTGTAAGCAAAGCTGCTTGAGAGCAAACAATTTTTTAATTTCAAATTTTTATTATAATCTTAACTCGATGGTTAACAAATTTTATTTGTAAAGGCTGTTATAATCATAATTTAAATGAAAATTTATTAAATTCATGATTTATAAGATAATTGTAATTTTATTTTAAAAAAATTTATGTAACCAAAAGAATTTGTTTTTGTTGATTTGTTTACCTGTGACAAGACGGAAATATGATCGACGCTGTAGTCATCGCTGAGAGATCGCATGAATCTGTTGCAGAGACAAGACTTTCCGACCCCAACTTGTCCCTTGTCCTTCTCAATGCCAGACAAGCCGACAACAGCTATGTTGATGTTCTTCAAATTATCGCTCTTTCGTGCCATCTTGATTAGGACTTTGTTTAGTCGGTAGATGTTATATACCAATGGCCATGAACATATATTAATGTCCCCTTGCTCTCCTTTTGTCTTCAAAAATTCTATTAGATTCAATTACCAATCCCGCAATGAAAATCTCAATATTTTAACTTTTTTAACACTCTGTGTTGAAATTTGTAAACTTCTCCTTTGGCAACGTCATTGCCGTTTCGGCAAAATTCATTTCTACTTAATCTTGCCTCACTCCAATTATCAGTGACATCACAATTCGTCAATCACTTCTACAGACGAGTTTTCACTTTTTGCAGTAGCGCACATAAAAAACATTCGTTGCATTTGATTCTCCGCTGCTATACAATTTATTATAAATTATAATTATCTTTATAGAGCTTCAAATCGATTCATCTTTCAGGACTAACTATATTCTATTGTTTATCAATTGTCGAATATTAGTTTTCTATTCTTTTAATTAAAAAGTTTTAGCACGCCTATGAGCAATGGTATTGTGGAATGGCACTGTACATCTGTAACGAAAGGAAACAAAAAGTTTTAACGTTAGAACTGATCAATGGGATTATAACCTACTGCAATTTTTAATATAAATCAACATATCGTCATATACGACATCATTGCATAACACATCGCTGGTTGCCGGCCATTGTAAAGCCCTATTATGGGTTTACACCATTTTTATTTCATCGGAGTTGCCCCGTGAAATAAATAAATGACAAATTAGTATGAATAACCGTAAATATTCGTTTAACGAAAATTTTACAATTTTAGAGTACATTTTTAAAGTTTTGGACATTGAAGTCCATAGAACGGAATGCATTTTTTAGGTATCGGTGCTACGTTCTTTTCGAAAATTGCAGAATCCTTCTAGAGTCTAATGACAAAAAATTCTGCAGTCAATCGGAGGTCTCTTCGACTGCCCTTCCCCAACCTCTCGATGTAACCTCGTCAATCATAAATTTCTGTCATTTTGTCAAATATCTTGTAATTTTGTAGTAAAATTTTGGCAAACAGACAAAGACTTGAATATTCCACAGAACGAGATAAAAGATTTCTTCAGCGTGCCATGAAAAACTATCAGAGTGTAATATCTAAAATAATTAACAATTTTCAACACAGTACCCATAAAAACATTTGTTGCGATTGAATCTCCATTGCTGTACAATTTATCATAAATTACAATAATCTTCATAGAGCTTTGAAACGATTAATCTTTCCAGATTAACGATATTCTATTGTTTATCCATCGTCGAATATTAGCTTTCTATTATTTGAATTCAAAAGTTTTATAACACGTAAGAGCAATAGCATCGTAGAATGGCACTTTACATCTGTAACGAAAGGAAACAAAAAGTTTAAACCTTAGAACTGATAAAAGTCGATTATCTCTTAATGCAGCAATTTTTTTTTAAATTCAGTTATATCGTCGAGTCTGGTGTCATTGCATAACACATTTCATTTTGTGTACCATTGCAAATTCCCATTATAGGCTCACCCCATTTGTATTTACTCAGAGTTGTGATATAAGTAAATGATAAATTAATAGAAATAATCATAAATATTAATTTTAACTAAAATATTGGAATATGAGTTTACAATTCAACATCGCTGTCCATGATTTTTTTAGGAATCGGTGTTGCGTTGATTTAAGAAATTACAAGATCCACCTTTCTTCTAATTAAAAAAAATTTTGCTGTCAATCGGAGATCTCACTGATCCCTCTCCTTTGTCCCCCTCCCGATATAAGCCCATGAATCATGAATTTCTGTCATTTAATCAAATATCTCGTAATTTCGTCGTAAAATTTTGTCGAATATACGAGGATTTGAATAATTGAAAGAACGAAATTTAAGATCCCATTGGCGTCTATCATAGTGCCACAAAAAAAGTGATATATACGTAATATCTAAACTAATGAGCTATACGGATATTGAGGAAAGCGAAAAATCTCGTAGATTTTCGTCGTTCAAGAGCGACAAGAAATTTTCCACATTAATTCGCAAGTCGTAAAGGTACGTGCCGTGAACGAAATTACGATAAAATATCGAAATGACAGCTATGAATAGATCAATATGCATTGTATACAACACCGGGTGCCAATTTGACGTTGAATAATCGCGATACTTTATATATTTTTTTTTATTGCGACGCCGAATAAAAAGAAAGAAAAAAAGTGTACGAATCGAATGAGAAAGCGATGGTGGATATCTCTCCGAGAGACGTGGAAAACGATATCGCGACACAACGAACCCCAAAGGTAATTTGGTATTGGCGCATGTAGAGGAGAAACGATGCTCTCTTACCCGATGTGGCCCGACAAGTTCGATATTACTATACTGACCTGTCTGGCACGCCAGCCGGCCGTCTCTCTTAATATTTTTTTTCGTGCAAGTAAAAATTCAATCGTTGTGCTCACACGTATCACTCACGCACCTTAAACGAGCAAGCTATGCACTGCTAACTAAAGCGCTCGGTAACAAAGCGTCTAATGCTCGTTCTTACGAGCGTTAAATTCGCACGCGTGTAAATAACTTGACGTCAAATATCGAATACTGCTCCGCAACGGAGCCATCTTGGTGGGTGGGCACACGGCGATTCATGTTTTCCTTTTGGTTAGTATAGGCAACCCCCCTGCGACACCAGATTCGAGCTTTATACACCACCGCGGATTCCTATCGGGGATGTATAAAAAAAAGAAAAAAAAAAAAATAGTCAAACCTACGGTATTATTAAAACGTGAGTTTTCACAGCTAGCTCTGGACGCCTACGATCACTGACGACTAAATCCGATCCAAGTTTCACTACAAAAAATCACGTTCCATTCATTGAAATACAAAAGATGCACGAGATCGGGACTTATAGAATAATTGGTTTCATTTATCGCCTACGAAAAGGGGCGGACCTTGTCTAGTTCTCGAATTGTACTACACTCGGACTCCTAAAATTATTATTGTATCATTGAAAGGATTAATAACGAAAAATGAATAAAATTAGGACATATAATAATAATAATAATAATAATAATAATAATAATAATAATAATAATAATAATAATAATAATAAAAGTTGTTGTTGTTGTTGCTAAAATGATAAGCGTATTATAATGCTAACATTTTCCAACAGCTGTGAACAGAGATTGATCCCCACTCCTCGTTCGTTGGTCGTAACAATAGATCAACATATTATTGTTGACCTTAACCTTAACTTTCCAACATAAACTGAGGATATTTTGTTGTAACGAAAGATCGAGAAATCACATTTTACGGAGATATGGAGGAATTCGAGGAAGACGAGGACGTCGTTCTCGAGGCATGCATTTAAAAAAATTAATTAACTATAGTTACCAATTCGGCGTTACGTTCGCATTTCGAGTCAATGCTCGGCTGATCGATTATTTTCAAAACAAAGAAGATTTGCAATTTATTTATTCTTTTTATTTTTCTATTTACATTTTTACGAAAGGTAATTGATTGAATATTTACAAAATTTTGTAACTTGTATAAAATAGAAAAAATATTATATAATAAAATTAAATAGATAAATTATTTTTTAAAAAATTAATTTTTTACCTATTACGTTTGTTTCTGTACTTATGAAAAATAGTCGATTGACAATTTGTAAGATTGCATAATCTCAATGGAGTACTTAATTATTAATCGTGTACGATTATGTTGAAAAGATCAAATTTGTCTTTGTCGATGCATCTATATATTTTATATAAATGCATAAATATAAAGTCTATCGACAATTTGCTAAGTATTCTAATTGACAAAAGATTTTTAAAAAATTTTCAAACTAGCCAAATCAAATGAGCTAATGCAAATAAGGATTAAGATTTTTATTGAGTTATCTTAATGATTAGGGTAGCGCGTTCCACAGAATGCTCCAGGATACAGGCTACATTGATTTTGAACCTACACTTATACATAGACGTCTATCCTTTGAGGAGTCGCAACGTAGCTTCAAACCGTTTGAAAGACTGTATAATTTTTTGACACGTACAGTCACTACGAACATCTTCAATAATACAAAAGTGAGTTATTTGTCTGGGAAACAAATTACAACGATTCTGCAGGCAGAGACTCTTCTGGAGGATCATGCTGAGTTTGTCCAAAACTTGTTGAACAAAAATGCTCAATCGTTTTGGAAGTGAGTATCGATGATAATTTGTCAAAATTAGTATTGCAATATTTAACAACAAAAAAAAAAACAAAAAAATTCATGAAAAAAAATCATTTTAAGATTGTTGATTATTTAAAACTATTTAACCACTTGTGATTCCTTAAATTTTTAACATTTTTAACTAATTCAAAATGCATCCGAATTTTCCATTGACTCCTTGACGATTGACAAATATATATTTCAATATCAATTTATCGATACTCAAGGGGCTAAGGAGTTGAACTACGTATTTTGTATTTATTATTTACGATTTTTCAGCAAATTAGGAGAGTGGTCGACTCTGATTGCATCGACTGTGATACTAGGCATCAGTTACATGATGCAAGAGAGAAAAAAGACTTTAGTAATGTTACTGGCATCTTCTATAGCAGCAATCGGCATTCATCGCAAATACGATGAATTTTGCGCTATCAGAAGTCTAAAAAATCTCGTTTCCTTGGAAAATGAGTTGCATCAATTGTTCAAGAAGGGTTTGAAAATAATGAGCAAAGTGTATCAAGTCAGACCAAATTCTAAGCAATCTGCGAGCAGATTTAGGTAATTATGGATTAATTCTTGTAAAATAAAATATTTTTAATCTAATAATTATTTTTTACGTTTTTTTAACTAGTACTTTGGAAATAGATCGTCTTAAGTATACACAGCCGTTGATAGAAATTTTGTTAAAGAGTTTGGCAAGCGTTGGGCGCATTTATTATCAAACGTCGTTGATGATTGTTAAAATTGTGCCAAAAAGCGACATCGACGATTTGTTGATGCGTTTTGAAGACGAAGTTTTTAGCACCGACGGTGAGATAATGTACGATCAGTTCAAAGTGAGTAACGGCAGGTAATTGAGAAACTGAGAACATGTAATTATTGATTTATTGACAATAACATTATTTTTTCTTCATAAAGTCATTATACTACGTTTACATGATGGTGCAATCAAATGCGATGCAACTGTTGGCTATTGCATACGATACAGAGACTTGGATAGCGGGTGGGCGAATTCCGCATTTACGTTTGACTCGCATTATTTTCAATCTTTACCGATCGGTGAAAAGTCATAAGATCCAACTGACACAAATTCTCGAGAATTACGAGAACTGCAAGTCGAGACCTATTCATCGGCCATTTCGGTAAGCATGACCTTTAAATATGATGAAGAAAATGCATTTTAAAAGTATTTACCCTTATTTTGTGACTGTTGCAGAGGTTTAAGGGCGTCAAAGTGGAGAGATTTGTACTTAAATTTGGATCTGTTGTCGCGAAAAGTTGCCACCGCTTACGACACGATCGGCTCTATCCTGGAGGAAATCGATAAACGTGGAGATTACGAACCAACCGAGGATGACGATTTTATCGTCGTGTTAACGCCGCGAATAAATGAAATTTACAAGCAGATTGATTCAGCGAGGAATTTCGCGGAATTCAGCGATCTGCTGATGGTGATGTTGAAGAGATCTGGTCGAAGAGAGGAAAATCTTGTCTCCGAACGATCGGCGAACCTTCCAGCAATTCCGAGCGATCTGCCGATTATTGGAGATTCGGACCCACAGATAATCGACGAGGTTTTCGAAGAATATATTACAGAGGAATATCTCAAGCCGTTGTATGACGAGAGCGACGAAGCCGGACCGGGGAACGCAAAGCTCGACAAACTGTTGGCGAAGAATTTTATGAGCGAATTGAAGGAAGCTCTGGTCGACAAATACAAGTCGATGTCGGAGAGGGAGGCGAAAGCATTGTTGCGAAAACATCGCGAAAGCAATGTTGATGCTCGCGGAAAGTTGGAAATTGAAGAATCGTCGACTCCTTGTCCACCATCGTTGCTTCCGAATCCTCCAATAGCCAAACAGCCTCGAATCGTCGCTGCAAAGAGAGAAAAGCGAGAATTTCGATCTCCCGTGCCATTACCGCGAATGAGCGTAAAACCACAAAGCCTGGAAGATATCCAGAGTGATCCCGTCGTTACACAATTGATTTTGTCAATACCTCCGCCACCTCCATTACCACCGCAAATGGAAGTTTCTGGGGAGAATGACAGGTTTTCAATCGATCTGTCGATGATCGGTGTGCGAAAGATGCCGACTTTCGTAACTTTTGAGGAAGAATTTATTGGTAGCGGTGATAATTCAGAAGAAGAACCGGCGAATAACAGCGATCGCCAGGAAGATATAGACTCAACAAGTTACGATTAGCTGTTTAAATATCGTTCAACGAAAAAAAAAACAGCGAGAAATGTTTGTACAAATAAAGAGATTTTTTTTGTAATTAAGATTTTTACACATTGTGTAATTATTAATAATTTATTTAACTGCGAAAAAATAATCATCGAATAATCCAAGCGATTGAAATGACTTAATTCTAAAATGATTGAATAAATCAATAACTTCAACCGAAATCAATCAGAGAGAAAATCAAGGGAATTCATTGAAAAATTGTCTCGATTACTCGGTAGTCGTCATTTGAATTTATGTAACAGCTCGTATGGCGTATACGTCCTATTAGCATTAAGATTGTCGCCAAATCACAATGTCGTCGATATTGCAGTGTGCTGCATTGTTTGTAATTTTTCTCAGGAAGAAACCGATGTAATGAAATAAAAATAAAACCAACTAATCTGTGAAAACAAATTAAAAAATGCCGCTTCCAGTAGCATTAGCAGCGCGACTCGCAAAAAGAGGCCTCATAACAGGATCGGATAAAAATGGTAATAAACAGTTACTAACCTCAATTTTAAATGTGTTTTCAAAACAATATCTTTAAAAGAAATAATAAATGAATCCAATTTATGCAATACTTTCTATTATACTGAAAGTTGGGCAATATACCAATAACAAGCATAATAACACACCTGTCAAGACAATTTGTAATTAATCAAATATAAAATATAAAGTATCCAACTAACTCATCGAACAAAACAAGCAATTTAGCCTTTCAAGCTATGTACACGAAACGAGGAAAAAAGTGTTCAACGAATTAGCAATAACACATCTAGATAATTGATATGAATAATAAAAAAACAAGGATGCAAAGTAAAACCTTACATGTTGCTACTTCATTATTTTTCTTTTTCTACTAAGCCATCTCAACGACAAAGTACGTTGGTCAATGCTGGCTTTCTCATAGAGGAAGCTGTTATGCTTCCGTGTTTAAAGAAAATGCTATGTACTATAGAATCTAATATGATACCAAATCTTCTTGAATATTATTACGTACATATCTGATGTTTTAGCTCGTTTTGTCAAATGTTTCAAAAGTAGAAGCAGTCGCGCATCACTGTGTCTACAATCGTATAAAAAAAAGTTGCCTGTCCATACATCAGTGACCTTAAGAACTTAGATGTAGCTCTGGAAGGCCAATGTCCCTCGGAGCTTGAAATTGGGGTTGAGATCAACACAAATCTGCCATTCTTGGTAGTGCCAATAAGTTGAATTTGAATTAAGTTCATACCATTGAAGCACAAGGCTCTCTCCAGATTTCCTCACTGGCTACATTAGCGCCCAAAGCGGCAAAACTACTATAATCTACTTATTGTAAATAAATTACAAAGCATATATGGATATGAACATATTTAATAAACACGAGTCAATAACAGTAAACTCTGCCACATTTGTAAAGCTTAGTTTCAATAAACTGATGCAGTATTACTATAAATCAATTAACGTGTTTATGGGATTTTGCAGAGAATTCGAAGAAGGAACCAAAGAAAAAGGTTCACGAGGAAGTTATCGCGGAAGATTACGATAATACAAAAGACGATATCAATCAAATTGATCTTTCGCAAAAGTTTATGGTAGATAAACATATCTTACTGTACATTTTCTAGCACTCTTCTATTTTTCTTTAATTATGGCCTTTTTTTTTTTGTTAATTTCAGGGTTTCAGCGGGTGTCCAAACAAATACAATATCTATCATGAGTGTAATAAAAAGTGTAAAGACTTGTGGGGCATGGGACACTTGCAACCATCTGAAAAGTATTTGAAATTGCAGATGCGTATGATTCAGAAATATCCTTTGCCCGAAACATGGAAAGCTGTATACGATCCTGGATCGTAAGTGAATATTCAATTAGATTGAAATAAAATTCTATTTACTCTGAGTTATTTAGTTGCAGATTAATTTAATTGCATGGATACTTAATTCTACAATTATTTCATTGTGATGAAGCTAGGAATAATAATAATTTTATTCCACAGTGGTCAGCATTATTACTGGGACTGGTCATCGGATTTGGTCTCTTGGCTGCCTCCTGGTCATCCAAAGTGCCAGATATCTCAGCCAGCTTCGCAATTGAGGGAGGAATTGCACCTTAAAGCTGCTGATCAGGACGACAATATGTCGAGCGACGAGAGTGGCAGTGATCAAGAAACTATGGAAGTTTGTACAATGTTGCAATTATAAATAACGATTAACTCAAAAATTGTATTTCCCCCAAGTTTAGCGATAAAATGGCGTGAAATAAATTTTTTTTAAATGTACAGGTTGACGAGATAGAATCGAAGAAAGAACAGAAAATCGTCGTCCGCGAAAGGTTCAAAGTTCCCGAGATAAGGAGACCACAGAGATCCGACCTTAATAAAGATAAGAAGGACCGAAATTTGGATCCTATGGATCCGGCCTCTTACAGCGATATACCACGGTAATACGTCGATTATTTATTCACATATGATATAACTTTTATTTAAGTTAGATCGTCAATCGTTATCGTTATTATATTTTACAGAGGGAAATGGTCGGACGGTCTGGCGAGGCACAACGAAGCGAAAACCGGAGCGGATACTACAGCTTCCGGGCCATTGTACCAGATGCGACCGTACCCTAGTCCGGGAGCGGTACTACGATCCAATAGAACTACCAAGCCCGAAGTCGAAGGCACGACCAAGGCAATTGTACAATTTCCTGAGAACCCTGAATAATTCATACAAAATCAAAGATGCGTACTCTTTATCTACAGTCATCTTTAATTACATTCTATTATATTAATGTTTTACTGTCATTAACAAAAGCATTTCATTTTTATTGTCCCTCTATCCTTCAAAGTAATTAGATCAAAAGTATAGTAAATAAATTTAAAAAGTTGTTAATTTTTGTTTCCACATGAATTTATTTTAGTTTTCGACAAGAATTTCTTAATGAACAGAAAATTTTGGATTAGAATTTTTAAACTTATTCAAAGACGATTTTCTCCGTCATTTCTTTTTCCAGATTCAACATTGACGTATTTTTTTTTGCTGATCACGAATGTGGTATCCATGTTCTTGAAAACACCAAAAATTTCTTGAAAAACTTAATATTTGTTGAGGCTTTTCGTTTCTTTTTTTGCTACGTAAAACAAACTTTTCTAGAATAACATTTTTTTCGACATATTCATGTGACAGAATACTAAAGATGCTCCAAAAGGCCGATAAAAATGGTTTAGAAAAAATATCCGGATGGGTGTGTGGTCAATTGAAAACTCTGTACCCCCAGAATTACACGAATGCTCGAATTAAAATTTGCTGTCCAGGTAAAGCAGAAAGGTCCTTCCGGTTTAAGTTGTTTTGTAAAAATTGGTGCACAAATTGGGATTTTATGGTGATTAGCATTTGTGAAAAATGTATAATTTCTCACAAATCTAGCTGACGCAAATTTCCGGCTATCGAGTTAAATAGTTATTTATCAGTAAATTAAGGACGTTTGGGGTTGCATTTAGAGAAAATTCATAAAATCGTTAGGATTGTATGGGATTAAACTTTTTTTTTTATTCGACAGCTCCTACTTACATCAATTGAACTAGAATCAATTGCATAAAAATGTTATCAACAAATTAATATTGAGCGGTCCGGGATATTTTATTTGATGAATATCGGTACAAGGGTCCAGATTTCACAGCAATTTGAATTTTTCAACTTTGGTCCGCTTCTATTTTAAAAATAATTAATGAAACGAACTAGAAACTTTAGCGTCATAATAATATTGAGGTATATTTGGTAACAAATTTTGGCGAAAATGACCAGACTTTCAAATTTGATTGTACATTAAATTGTTATATTCAAGATAGCCAGGATTTGCAAAAATAAAAGGTATGTAACCGGTAAATGACTTGAGAAATTGATTCAAAATTTCTTATGCTACACAGTGAATTCTAGTTATTGGAAACAAAGAAAATATATGAAAGTAAGAAGATTTTAGGACATTTCCTGTTGTTTATTTTCAAACCTCTGTATCTAAAGTGTCAGTGTCGGTTGAACTAAAATTGACTGCATGAAAAACAAATATTGAGCGGTGCTATATATTTAATTTAGCGAAGATCAGTGTAAGGGTTGGGATTATATAGCAATTTTATTTTATCAGTGTTGATTCGCTTCTACTGTGGAATAATTGATGAAACGAGCCAAAACTGTAGCTACGTAATAATGTTTAGGAATATTTTGTAGCAAATTTGGCGAAAAAGATAGCTGGGGCGTGTAAAAATAAAAGATCTGTAACTCGTAAATTAATAGATAAATTGATAGAAGCATAATTGCTACACTAATTACGCAGTAAGTTCTAGTTATTGGATACGATAGAAATATATTAAAGCAACGAGATTTAGGGACACTTCCGATTTTTTTCTATTTCAAACTTGACCCAGGTAGAAAGGTATCGGCACGGTGGCGACACGTTGCGGCTCGTCGTGACGGTATAAGGTATAGAGGAGTTGTGTACATTCGCACATGACTGCTTCGCTGTCACGACATTCTGACAGCACGTCGTCGTGTCACTGTGTCCGCAAGGATGTAGCCGCTGTAGGACGCTATAGGGTCTTGGCACGTTGTGCTGTCACAAAGTCGTCCAAGTGCGGACGTACATGACGACATTCAGTGGGCATGGCACGCTTGTCTAACTGAGCAGTGTGTACAATATTTTAAACAGGGAAGCAAATAAACTAATTAACATATTGCTTCATTATTTCCCACCTTAAATTACTTCACCATATAGATGGTTTGATGAAAAGTGCTAAATAATGAGAAACCAGTATGTTAGGCCCTACTTGGCATCCTTGTTTTAGTATTACTCCCGACAAGAGTATGTGTTTCACTGACATGGCGCGAATATGCCTGTTTCTATGCATCGAATGTTATCCGAATTGGCTAAAGATGTCTTAACAGAACTGGGTATACAGATTGTGTGCATCGTAACCTCCACTTTTGTCCTAGAATGTATATATTAGGTGAGATTTTAGAAAGATAAAAGAGTTTTAAAAAAATGTGTGAGGCACAGTTGTATATATCGAAATGGCACAAGATGGCCGTCATTCCTACTATAATCTTTCATCTGTACCTACCTTCAGAGCGCTCACGATGTAACGCGAGAAAGAGCACGGGGGATACGTCAATATTTGTATATACATTTTATTCAACAACATGTAAATTTTAATCAGTTTCTTCTACATCAGAGATGTTGTTAACAAGTATAAATTAATAAGAACGCCACGCAATTTTCTAACTGCGTTTGTTGATCAAATTCTAAATACACGAGTGCAGAGATAATTGATTGATAAAATGAAGATAAATTGTTAAAAATGATGATCACTTTATACTTTTTAAATTATCTTTGTTGCTTTAATTTTGAATACAAAAGTGCAAAAATGATTGAGTGATTAAATAAAATAGAGTTATCGAAAATTATTTAGCTGTTTTAGTTTTAAAAAATACAAGAACTATAAAAATATATAGCAATTATAAAAATTCTGTAGAAAGTCACATTAAACTATGATAGCAAAAAAAAGTATGAAATAATAAAAAAATCATTTTTAAAACTCCCGACTCCAAAAAACCATAATAAACAGAACTTGAGCTATAAAATTTTTTTACTATACTAGACTATAATTTAAAAGAAAAAATATACACGATATGGACGTTTTCTAACGCAGAAGAAGACGTTTTTCGACTGTAGTGACAGCGGTAAATGAATTATTGTCATTTAAATATGAAGTTAACTAAAATGATATCGGAAGTTATTTCATCATTTTTAGATTTATTTTCATATGAAAACTTTTTAAAGCTTAAGATCTGTTTATAATAGTTTTTTGCAGTCGGGAGTTTTGGAAAATAAAAAGTTTTTTTATAAATTAAGATGATGTGGAACATTCATGGGTTCAAGAGAGACAGAACTAATCTTGTGTTCCTGAATTTCTCCGCCGTGGTTGATGCGTCGGATAAAATACGAGAACGTCGCTCTACAGAATTGTTAGACGGAGGGCAACGTTCTTGAGTTTTATCCGGCAGATCAATCGTAAAAAAAAGAAATTCAGATTACAGTATTTGTTACCGACTGAGAAGTACCACATAATCCAGTAGAGTGAAATGCTATTGTTTACAGTTTTAGTTACCCATTGAGTAGGTGTCGCCTCCCCTCAAGGCTATGTGACACACGCATCGCCGAAGGGTAGCACATCACCTTAAAGCAAGGCGAAACCTCCATACTTACACAGATGTGCTGCTTCTCTTTCACTTCGCCGTGAGCGCTATGCTAGCCTATCTCTTTCGCACTCATAGGTGAAGTACAGAGGTTTCGCCTTAAGGTTATGTGAGACATAGCGCAGTTGGTATCAAAAACTGTTTATCGATTTTTTCAAAGGCGCATGATGTTTCTGAATAAAAGCAAATGGTATCTCTTCGTCCATTCCTTACGCACATTTATTAAATTCTCTCTTGTCCAAAAACATCCTGCATCCCTTTGAAAAAATAGATAAACAGTTTTTACCACCGAATGAGCCCATGAGGACGCTATATTTGTTTGTTGACATAAAATTACGATTCCAATAATCCGAACCTTCTTAAACCTTTTTTACCGACACGATTTCCTGTTCGTCTCATACCCAACGTAGTTACAGCCTCGACCAACGCGTAGCGTTCTATGTGTTTCCAGTGTCTCTGAACTAAGGTAAATGCCTTGGCTGTTGCGCTGCTGCGACGAACGTGAACTTGTGCAGGACCAAGAGTGATCACCGATCACAGCAGCACTGGCAGCATTAGTAGCAGCATAAGCAGGCTGTACGCACATATGTAAGGTTCTCAATACACCGTACGTGACGGTAATCTTCGGTGTGCGTGAGTACCATCATAAGTGTCGTGGGGGTATTGTATGGTGTCGTGATCGCGCGTGAGTAGTGTACTCTCTCCCTTATGACCAGTATCCTTTCGATTATGACCGTTTCCGGGCAACCGAAGTGATTCAGTGCCGAAATATTCCATCCCGGAGGGATATGACGGGCGTAACGGGACGATGTTGGTGCGCGATGCTGATCGCAGCATAGCGTGAAAGCCCTCGGTCCCGCAAACGTGAGTAACACGTTCCATACATACAACTCGTATATTTCTCAACTACTCAACCGGAGTATGTAGATAGCACACGATAGTACGTACATACGTACATACGTGGGAAATATTCCCTGGGTAACTGTACTGTAATAATCCTCGCGCTTTCCTTACATTCTCAGGCGACTTTTTCGAGCCTTACGAGAGCTGCGACGACTATATACTACGTGCAGCCGATTCTCGTGACCGCAAACCAGTTTAAAGCAATTCTTTTCTGCTCCGATCACACATATCTAACTCAGCACGATATTCTGACAGCGCTGATACGCGATTTCTTCCATTATTGGTTATCATCCGTAATTATTGCCTCAACGTACACGCTTTCACACTAATACCGATACCGCTTGGATAATTAGTACCCGATAGGTCTCACCCTTTAATACACGCCCATCTATTTCACATCCGATGGAAAGTCGCATTCATCTCGTCATGATATGTGGGATAAAACGTAGAGGGGCGAGTGCATTTGTGTCTCTTGTGTGTACTAGTGGCCTCTTTCTCTCTCACTCTCTTTGCGCGCGCGCGCGTGTGTGTGTGTGTGTGTGTGTGGTTGTGGTTGTAGCTGTAGCTGTGGTTGCAGTTGTGGGTGTATGGGTTGTATGTGCTCTTCTTATCTTGTTCTTGTAAATTGTACATCTCGAACACCTGCTTACCGAGGCCTAGGCATCGCAGTTCCGTAAAAATTTGAAATTTTAGTCGTTCTTTTATTTAACAGTTTTCGAGACACCTGTTCAATTTTTTTAGGATCTCTGGCAGATGGAATTTCGAATTTTGGGGGAGGTGAAAATAAATTAATTATTTTTATTAAATCGTGGATGGATGAGTGGGACTCGGACCTCTGTTGGTTTTGTTATTCACTTAATTAGCTCGTTGTCGCGATGTTTATTTTACTAAACGTGATTTTATTCGCCTGACGATCTTTAAAGATTCGTCCATACCAGGAAATAACTTTGATGAAACGTGACATTTCGTAATCTTTTTCTTTAACGGATAAAAAAACCTCGATAAATTAGCGAAACATTTGAGAGTTTCCTTATGATGTCGAAATCATTATATTTCGAGTGACGGTTCATTTATTTTGTATTAAAATAATGAATTAATATCCTAAATCATTGGAATTGCGAACATTTTTGTGTCAACTCGTGTACTTAACATTTGATAAAGACGGGTTTGTGCAGTTTGAAAAATCTTTTCTCGAGAATGGTATTTTCACTATTTTACTGTGTGTGTGTGTGTGTGTGTGTGTCATTCGGTGAAGGTAGAAACCTCTTGAGTTTTCATTTTGTCCTTGAGAGCAATCTTTTTTAATGAAATAACATTAACTACTTAATATTCAATTAAAACTGCTTTGGCTTTGTACAATAATTACATACTTAAGGTTGTGCGACATACCGCAGTCGGTATCGAAAACTATTTACCTATTTTTTCAATGGTGCCGAAGATTTCTGAATGAAAGCAAGTTACAACATTAACCTAATTTACTTTTGTCCAGAAACATTCTGCACCCTTGAAAAAATACGTAAACCGTTGATGATACCGACGGGGCCTGGTTTGTGTGAGGGGGAGGGTGAATCACATCGCCTTAAGCATTTTTATTGAGATTTCATTTTATTCTTGAGGGCAATTTATCTTTATGGAATGAATTTTATTACTTTATATCTAATTAAATCTGTTTTAGTTTGTAGCATAATTACATCCTTAAGCATTTTCATTGAGGTCTCATTTCATCCTTCAGGGTAATTTAAATTACTTTACATTGAATTAAAATTGCTTTGGCTTGGAGGACAATTACATACTTAAATCTTTTCATTGAGGTTTCATTTTGTCCTTGAGGGCAATTTTTTTATATAGAATGAGTTTAATTAATTCATATCCAATTAAAAATCCTTTGGCTTGTAGCGTAATTATATTCTTAAGCATTTTCATTGAGGTTTCATTTTGTCCTTGAGGGCAATCATTTTATATGGAATGAGTTTAATTACTTCATATCCAATTAAAACTACTTTAGCTTGTAACATATACTTGGACATAGAAATGTGCTTATACATAGCAAAATTGACCTTCTGGTATTATTCACGTGATTATTTAATCTCAAGGAAGATATCCAGAGATTCATTTTTGCAATTTTTTATTTAACTTACGGTGATGTAACACCCAAGGTTACACACTTAAGGTTATACACTTTCAGAAAAGTATGTAATCGGTAATAGAAATTGTAATCCAATTTACTGAGAGCAAGTTAATATTTGAGACAAAATTGAATTCGATTTAACTCCATCTATTTACTCTGCAGTGAATCCGAATTTGATTTTTTTCTCAAATATCAACCATCTTTTAGTAGATTGGATTATGATTTCAGTTACTGATTATAGCTTTGGAAGGTGCGTTACATCACCTTAAGGGGAGGCGAAACCTACTCGGTGGTAACTAAAACTGTAAAACATTTCGGTCTACTGGTGTGTGAGAGAGACAGTTATATGCATTACTATCAGCGCCTCTCGCGGAATTCAGGTGAGACGAAACTATAGTAGTTCTATCTCGTTCGTATTCATGTATATTTCGCTAAATCTTCATACAGCTGAGCCATCGGCCATGTCTTGCGGATTTATTTTTCGAGATTATCAACAATAATTGCCGTGCACGTTTGAGGCACTTTTTCGTTTCTAAATCGCAATCAGAATGGGTGTACTGTGTGTGTTTTTGTGCTGGCTTGGGGGTGACAAACGGCGTTTTTTTCATTTTGTACTTGAAAAGTAATTTTTTCATTACAGGTAACTGCGGATAATTAATCTGTAATTTTTTTTTCTATTTTCAAAATTCTACGTTTGTCACTAAAAAGGTTCACGCTTTTGCAGTTTATTGATCAAATTTTATTTCATCTGTTCAGTGTAGAACGAGTAGATGTGTTCCGGGAATTATATGCGCGGTGTGAGGTTTCGCCTCGCCTTAAGGTGAAGTGAAAGACTCACTCCACTTTGTTCCACGTGACATTGGTGCGTTCTCACTTGCACTCACGCGATCTCTATGATGCTGTCTCTCTCACACACCGGTAGAGTGGAGTGAGTCTTTCACTTCGCCTTAAGGCCAGGCGAAACCTCCATACTTACACAGATGTGCTGCTTCTCTTTCACTCTGCCGTATTCGCCGTACTATAAGTTCTACCTCTTTCGCACTTATGGATATTTCGCCTCCCCTTAAGGCGAGGCGAAACCTCTTACTCCAGCCATGAGTGCGAAAGAGGTAGAACTAATATGGCAGACACGGCGGAGTGAAAGAGAAGCAGCACATCTGTGTACGTATGGAAGTTTCGCCTTAAGGGGAGGCTATGATACCGATGGTTCGCCACAAAACTTTCAACACCATATCCGACATTTATCAGAAAATGTGGCTCCAAGAAAAATATGTTTTTAATTAATTATATTTTTAGATCAGTCTCTTGCACTTGTGGATTCTTGGATCATAGATCATGTGACTTAAGCTTTTATTAAGGGGCGACGGAACCGATACCACGTTGTTGAGTGAAAGAGCGTCAGCACCATAGGAATCGCTTGAGTGAGAGTGAGAGAGAGAGAGAGAGAGAGAGAGAGAGAGAGAGAGAGAGAGAGAGAGAGAGAGAGAGAGAGAGAGAGAGAGAGAGAGAGCGCGCGCGTCATCACCAGATGTCACTTGGTAGATCGCGGGATGAATTTTTTGCCTCGCCTTAAGGGAATGCTCGAGTCACGTGATCTATTATCCGAGAACCCGCAAGTGCAAGAGAGACAGCTAATTTCCTGTCACATTCTTTTCGGACCTAGACTTTCAGATTAATGTCGGATTTGTGGGTCCACTTCCCCATGGAAAATAAAGATATCCGACATATGGAGCTTTTCATCGGTTTACATATCAGAAATACATTTCAAGTATATTTTTCCTCAAGTATATATCCTAAAATATATCCGAGATATAAAATTTTTTGTCAACATTTATGTGTGATATATCTTTTATATAGCTTTCATATGTCTTGCATATATTTTATTTCCACGGGGGTTCCGTGCTAAATTGACGCAGTAAAAGCCATACAAAACTGACATTCATCAGAAAATCTAAGTCTGAGCAATATGTGCTAGAAATTTTGAGTTCTGTCTCTCTTGCACTTGCAGTTTCTCGAACCATAGATCATATGGCTTGGACCTCCATTTAAGATTCTTTGCTATAGTTGATCTGTCGGATAAAAGCCGAAAACATTATGTCTTTCGTCTAATAAATCTACAGATCGTCGTTCTCGTATTTTATTCGACAGATAATTCGTGCCGAGAAATTTCGAAAAATAAAATAAGTTCTGTCTCTTTCGCACCCATTCATGTTTGACATTTACTTTAAGGAAAATAATTGTTTGCACAGAGAATTTTTTTTCAACAGGACACTGAGCTGTATTAGAGGCTCAAAGAAATGGCAACTAAGCCTGAGGACTCTGTTTCTATGGACAACCCCCATGACGGTACAAATATAAATGTTTATTTAAAAATATAACGAAACAAAACATTTATTTTGTCACGTAAAAAATATTTCGTTCGTTTTTCAGGCAGTTGCATGGACAAAGAGATGTTAGCAATGAGTGAAACAGATAGCTCAGGTCACCGTGTGCCTCCCAACTATATGTACAATACGGGATCTGAACAAGTTACAGGGAATCCCGACCATGACGGCAACAATCGTTGTCGCAATCAGGCCTCGGAAGATCAGTTGGGTCCTCTACCTCCCAACTGGGAAAAAGCATACACGGATACCGGAGAAGTTTATTTTATAGAGTGAGTTACATTTCATTTATATAGAACATCGTATTTGCCGGTTTTTCTTCTTGAATTTTCTTAAAATCTTGCTCTATCTTGATGTTTTGTATACATTTGTATTTTTTTCACAGCCACAACACAGGAACCTCCCATTGGTTGGACCCAAGGTTGTCAAAATTCCAAAAGCGATCTCTAGAGGAATGTTTGGACGACGAGTTGCCTTACGGATGGGAGAAGATCGACGACCAGCTCTACGGAACATATTTCATAGACCACGTTAATCGTCGTACGCAGTATGAAAATCCAGTGCTACAAGCGAAGCGTGCACAGCAGGGTATGTCCGACCGTAAAAGCCCAAATTTCACGAGAAACCCTAAGAAGCTCAAGGGTCAGAGAATACGAACGACGCTACTAAAGAGTTCGCGAGGTTTGGGCTTTACGATCGTCGGCGGAGACGACGCGGTTGAAGAATTCTTGCAGATAAAGAGCGTTGTACTCAACGGTCCCGCTTGGCTGGATGGAAAATTACAGACTGGTGAGCTATGAAGCTTTTTTTCGTTCGTCATGCAATCGACGGTCGAAGCTAATTGACTAATTGTATTTAATTTGATGTTATCATTTCGGTATCGTGAAATTGTGTCTTCGAGAGGCTTGGAGAGAATCATTCTTCGACAATTCTGTAATCCTCCAGCGTCGTTGAAAAAAAAAACATCGTCGATCATTGTTTAGAGAATTTTGTTTACGAAATAATTCATTCGCTGGGTAAACAGATGAATAATCGTTTTTAAACAACGATGTCTATAAAAAATTTAAACGGTGAATCGATAATGTATTCTTCGATGACCAGGATAAGCTGATGCGCATTAAAATGAAACAAGGATTTTTTTTTTTAAATGTCCCATGATATTATTTTCGAAAATTCGACGATTTAAATTTAAAAAATCATATAATTTCGAACAAATGTTTTTTAAAAACGTGAATATTATTTTATAGGCGACGTATTGGTGTACGTAAATGATACGTGCGTATTGGGTTTCACGCACAACGAGATGGTGAATGTGTTCAAGTCGATAGGAAGCGGAGAGACTGTAACACTGGAAGTATGTCGCGGGTATCCGTTGCCTTTCGATCCCAATGATCCGAACACCGAGGTCGTGACGACGATAGCGGTGAGCGCGCCACATGAGATACGCGACGCTCGTATGCACCCGCCTACCCACCAGCCGCACCAAATGATGCCTGTTTCCACAGAAATATTGAACGAAGATCCGAGCCTGTACATGGACCTGGAGCCAGGACTTCAGCAACCTGACGGACGATTCAATTTTCTAGATTCCTCCTTCTTACCAGTTCACAATATGCAAAATGGCGATAATCTCGCCAATACATCGGTAAATTCAATGCCGGATCTCTGTATATCCGATAAAATTAACACAATCAAGAGGCCTAGCAGCACAGATATTCTGCTGTCCGACACTGGTGATTCAAACGATCGTAAAGACTCCCCGACTCCCTCAAAACCTGAATTTCTCAGCATTTCCATAGTCAAGGGAGAGATGGGCTTCGGTTTCACGATTGCCGACTCATCCCATGGTCAGAAGGTCAAGAAAATCGTCGATTGTCAGCGCTGCAAGAATCTCGTGGAGAGCGACATACTGGTTAACATAAACGATGTGAACGTCCGTAATATGTGTCACTCGGAGGTTGTTCAGGTGCTCAAAGATTGCCCGATCGACCAGGAGGCCCTCATTCATGTGCAACGAACCTCCGGAAAGTCTAAGGAGAAAAAAGACAAAACGTCGCAATATTTCTTTCGAAGCAAGACTCCAACCGCTGATATTTACAGCACGCCATCGAAGCAAACTGTGCCAAGCAGACCAAAAACACCGTTGATCGATACAAGAAATCGTACGAAATCGCCGAGTGAGATAAACAGGCCAGAATGGAGCGAAGCTCCGAGTGAAAATGATCTCAATCCCCTCGACAATAGATACAAATACGCTGACTACAATCGTGGAATGTACTACACCGATCCTTACAAAGCGAATATAGCGAATATGACCGAAAATTTCGGTCCCATGACGAATCTGGACGACGATCCCATGCGGCACGGAGGAAGCAAGCGCGATTGGGTTGGATATGACAAAATGAGCCTAAATAATGAAATGTACTCCGTTAATGTCGCCCATCACGAGAATATGATGAAACAAAACGGGAGCATACATTCCGATTACTACAAGGAGCTTTATGCTACCCAATCGCACCCGCAATACGCCGAACACGACTACAACGCTTACACCATGGGACAGGAGCAGAATGTCGATACTGGTGAGATTTGGGACAAGCGGAAGGAGACTACGAGCTTCGAACACGAACAGCCACGCTCTAGCTCAGTTTCTCGGTATGTTATACGATTTAATTCTTTCGAGAAAGTTTTCATTTTATTTTCATTCGTTTATTGAAAGAAAAAATTTTTGAAATAAGATTTATGAAGATAAGAAGATTTTATGAAATATCATGCGAAATTAAATAGAATATCTTTCGAAGAATGAAATGAATATCAAATTGAACCAAAATTACGGATTATACTCCAGAAAATCTGCGATGGCATCATTTTTTCAGACTTGAAAATTTGTTTAAATTCAATGTAAAATATGTATTTTTAAGTAAGATCAATGTTTCGACTCGTGGATTCCCGATTTCCATTAAATTTTACAAACTTTCGCAGATATCCTCAGTACAATAGCGAGCTGGTTTGCCCAACGATACCCGATATCGAATGGATCGAGACTCTGGTGACATTGGTTAAGCAAGACAGCGGTTTTGGTTTCAGAATAGTTGGGGGAACCGAAGAAGGATCTCAGGTTGGTCCAATTTACATCAAAATGAAAGCTAATGCAAAGGGCGCGATGCAAGAAAGAAATGAAAAAATTCGAATTTTTAGCTACGAATTCCATGATAACAATGATAAATAAAGATAAATAAATATGCTCCGTTGTAAAGCAAAGCTACATCGTACTTCTGGCATAGTGTTTTTTGATCTTTTCGTTGACTCGCTCGATTCGTTGAAAAATAAGATGAATAAGGACATGAATAATTTTACGGTCAGCAGGTATCGGTGGGGCATATAGTGCCCGGTGGGTCAGCGGATCTGGATAATCGGCTCAACACCGGTGACCTGATAATGTCGGTGGAGGGTGAAAGCGTGATGAATTCGTCGCATCACCACGTCGTCGAATTGATGAAAGTCGCGTCGCAAAACGGTCGAGTAACGTTAGGCATTAGACGTCGAATAAACGCTCAGGATCATTTACAGGAAAATTTGCAGTTGGCTTACGGTCGTCAAATGAATATACAGTATCCTTACGACGTGGCTGTTACGCGAATGGAAAACGAAGGCTTTGGGTTCGTGATAATATCCTCGGTTAACAAAGCGGGTTCGACTATCGGCCGGATAATCGAAGGCTCGCCGGCGGAGCGATGCGGACGTCTCAATGTCGGCGATCACATACTCGCGGTCAATCACGTCGATATAACGAACGTTTGCCACAAGGATATCGTTAATCTTATCAAAGATTCCGGTTACTCGGTTACGCTGACTATTGGATATCCACTCGACGACTGCTGCAGTACAACTTCTCTCTCGCAGAAGGTATTTACAAGAATCTGTACCAAGAATATTTATTTGATAGTAGTCGATCGATGATATGAGACAAAAGATTTGTTTGCTCTCGTTTGCTTTGAAGGACGAACCGACTGCCGACGGAGACGGGGGACAGTATCACGCTGTCGAACTGACACGGGGTACACGTGGCTTTGGTTTTAGCATTCGGGGCGGTCGGGAGTTTCAGAATATGCCGCTGTTTGTGTTGCAAATTGCTGAAAACGGCCCCGCGGCTGTTGACAATCGACTCAGAGTAAGTAACGCTTATTATCTACTGCCACACGCTCCACTATTTTTCATAAACGCTATTGGAAAGCGAAGCATTTCACTGTAATACGTTAAAAGATTGTCATTTATTGGGAATTTTTTTCGTAAATGAAACATGCAACGTAACTAAAGTTTTCCATATCTATTGATACGCATTTTGAGAGTATAAATATTTTTTTAGCAATCATTCAATCTTTTTTTTCAATAGTTATAGCACCGAAGTGTACGCCGTTAAATAGCGATGGGATGGTTCGTAAGTGATACCATGAAACGCATATATCTAAAACTAAAAATTAAAAAATATTTTTAATCAGAATGAGTATCGTCGTCCAGACCGAACTTATTTGTATTAATGAAAAATTAACAATTTGTCGTAGGTTCAAAGTATAAAATTGAAAGTTTGGTAATTAAAAAAATCATATTGCACGTTTAAAAGTGCAAAAATGTTTCCGTTGAATATTCGGTAGCTCTCGATGTACTGAATAACGTGTAAACATTTTAAACCGTTTGGTCGAACGGGTTTTCTTGCCATCACCTAAATAAGTTAAAAAAATGAAGTCTTTTGAAAAAAAATCGAGTTAAAGTCACTCGTCTTCTGTGCAACTTTCGGCACTAACAGCCAAATTAAATCGAATCAGGCCGGAATACTTTGACCGTACATTTTTAAATACATATATTTACGAAAAAAGCATTTAAGAAAGTCGGTTTTTCCAAGATTTCACAGTGGAATGACCCCATGATTTAAATTTAACCGTCTTTATCGCAAGAATAGCACTATCGATAATTAAATATATATAAAAAAGTACTGCGCACTATATTTCGGATATGTGATACACAGCTTAACACTGGACAATTTTGAACATTTCAGGTTGGCGATCAAATAATCGAGATTAACGGAATAAACACAAAAAATATGACTCACAGTGAGGCAATAGATATCATCAGAAATGGCGGTCCATCCGTGAGGCTTCTGATTCGACGCGGCTGCCAGATGCCGACCGCGGTAGGTGCCTCTCCTCACCTCTACGACATGAACATATGAAACGAACAAAGCAAACAATTAACAAATAACACTCTCACCAACACAAAATGAATAATCGTTTTTAACGACGTTCGTATTCACTTGTCGATTACTAATGCCTCAAAGTTACTCCGAAATAACGTTCGTTGATAAGTTTCTTCTGTTTTTGTTTTTTTTTTCTTCTCTACGAAGAGCTTTAGTGGTGTAACGGCTCGGCATAAGTGAGAGACGCGCGAGACATTACGAGTCGAAGAAACACGTCGGACAAGAACGAGCAATTTTCCAAAAATTAACTAGATTTTTTTTATTGGTTTTTTCTTCTTCGTAGCTATCTCGTAGGTATTCTATTAACGTTGATTGAAAAATTATTTTTATTATTATTATTATTTTTATTAGCATGTATGAGGTTTGGCGCTAACACCAAAGAGCGCCTTAATTATGTGTACATTTATAGTTACTGATGGCTGGAGAGGTCTTTACAGGCTGAAATCTTCTTCCACGGACTACCGTGCATCTAAAGAGTATCGTGTGCTGTATAATAAAATGAAAAATCCAATTTTCCGAAGCTTTTTATGAGAAAATTTTCGGACTTTAGAGAAAGCACGAGGGAGGGAGGGAGAGAGAGAGAGAGAGAGAGAGAGAGAGAGAGAGAGAGAGAGAGAGAGAGAGAGAGAGAGAGAGAGAGAGAGAGGAGCGGTTTGAAGGTAATATAACACGAGTAACAGTAGCTTAAAGTATTGAACTACACATTTAGTTCGAAAAATTGTGCATATTTGTGGAAGAAAAAAATTGCACCTCCTGCTCAACCGCTCGTAGGAGTAACGTGCCTCAACAGCAAATCGTAAACGTAGTTACTCAGTTTTATCTAATTTCGCTGTACGTTTCCGACATTCGCAACGAGTACTTTAAACAGAAATAAAAAGAAAAAACAAAAGTAGTCTACTGGTGCTAATAACGCTCTGTATATTAACTATTAAAAAAAAAAATTTATTAATTGCCGAAGAATAATGAAATTTATCTTAACACTGTGTGATAGTTACTCAATATATTGTGCCTTGCACGTGTTCTAATTAAAACCATCATGAATTTATAATTAAATATAATAACAATTGTCGCTTGAGCCGTGTGTTACACGATTGCTGAAATTTTTTACTCTTTGAAAATTCATTGTAGAATAATATTACGATCGACGAATTAAGTATTCGGCCGATCGATGAGGGTACCATGCACAAGCAATTGCCAAGTGGACACGAGAGAGGTGTACTCCCTGCCGATCGTAGGAAAAAACGTTTTTCCATTCCATTGAGCTGCTGCTGCTCGTCAAGAAACAGACGATGATACGGTTTTATCGAATTTTAAAGAATGTCGAGAGAACGCGTATCAAATTCATTATTTTTTCTTTTTAATAAGCGTTATCAGCAATTTTTATCGATTTTATTAGACTGTCAAAAGCTCGAGGGGTTCCACGACTATATTGTATACACTGTAAGATCCGCGGAGCCTAGCTCGTGCCTATTATATTAAAATTAGCGACTGTCAATGATAAAGCGAACGATTTATTCCAAATTTCGTTTACCTACTGATCAATCGTGTTGCAGCCGCTGTTATTGACTTTAAATATTGTTTCAAATCGTGTGTCCTATTACTGTAAGTCTTTTTATAACTATTTGGTACTTCATTCATACATTTAGTGAAAAAAAAAAAACACGTGAACTTTAAACGTTTTTTTTTCTTTCTGTTCCTTCGTAAAATCTTTCGACGAGATTTCGGCGCAAATTTGCTTAATTAGTAATCTGCGGGAAATTTACAGATCCAATAAGGTCATGTACGCAATTGGTCAGTACTTTGATTTCTAGCTGTCTTTTCGGGGATAAGTCGCTTGCTTATATCGAGCGACGTAAAAGTAAATAAATAAAAATGTCAATTAGTAAATAAATAAAAATTAAAAAGCTATGCTTTCTACAAGCTCTTAGCCACGAACTAAATACGCATTTTCATATTAATAACGTTCAGAGGGTATAATGAGACTTAAATAAGAAAATAAACAAAAGAAAAAAACATGCAATTCAAAGAAATTTAAAAGAAATGGCTCGACATCTATGTAATTTAACGAGAATGAAAAAAAAAATGTACATTAATTATGTAATTTAACGTTCTTAGTAATTCTCATTTATAGAAACGCACGTAAAGTGTCCAGTCTACCAAAGAAATCAGTGCACTCATCCAATAACTTCGTTGCTCTTCTGTTTCTCTTACAAAATATTCACAATCAATTGTACAATAAACAAGGGTAATCCCATTGGAAAAAAAAACAAATAAACAAATAATAATATTTCTCTCTAGTGCTGGTTCGTAGGATCAATTTTTTTTCTGAGCCTTCATTTGCTCACGATTGAGAGACGTATGTGATAATTATCCGAGAGTATAGCGATAAAGAAACGTGTAAATTATCTTGGCAATCGTTTATCCTCATAATCCTTACTAGGTCAGCTTATACTGACTTTATATTCACAAAATCAATCATTGTGATACATTCGCGCAGATACTAATTCAATCGAAGATATATCAGTAGAATAAAAAGTAAACATTTAATCTAAAATGGTAAAACCGATAAATATTAAACATTTTTTTTTAATCAACCATATCTCGAAGTTTTTTTTGTTTCCTTTATTTCAATAATTTTATTAAATACTTTTGTTAATAATAATTTATATATTTTTCAAGATACACGATTTTTGCAAACAAAAATTCATTTTTTTATCAGATAATTGGAATTAATAATGGATCGGCACGATTGTACTCGCCGAGAGATCATTGTTTCAATTTCTGAGTGAATTTATATCGAGTATCAGCTTGTCCCTATCGTCACGTTATCGAAAGAAGAAAAAAAATCTATTTTTTTAACACTAGGTTACATAAAGAGCAAAGAAAAAAGAAGAATCTCTTTCTTCTCGAAGTTATGTTAAAAAAAAAAGATTATTTTTAGATCTCAACATTGTCATAATCACCCACCTATGCCAACAAATGAAATAAAAGAAAATGAAACTATTAAGAGATATGTTCTGTAAAAAAAATACATTTTTTTAAGTAATAACGATAAGAAATAGTAATCTACGTGAACTCTCTGTAAATCCGTGTTGATCGCGTTTATTTTTTATATAAATTTATTATAAGCCACGCGACTCACACGGATGCACAGTCTCTAAATAAAAGTGTATAAATGATAATTAAACCGTAACGCTTGATGTGCATACATACATTATTGTAAATATATATAATATCTGCTCGTGGTAGAGCTTATTGATATAATGATGAGAAGGTTTTACAACACCAAACCGTAAAAAGACAACATTGTCGATTAAGATGTTACTACATAGCAATTATAAGATTTTCTCTGACTCAACTATATAAGTTGGAAGTAATTCTTCAACTTAGTAATTTTTCTACTCGTTTGCGTCGTGTCTTCCAATCGGATAATATTTCTGCGCTCGCTGACCGACTGTTTATATATGTTTTTTAAATTGATTAACTATAACAATCATTAAATCATAGTGTCATTGTATCTAAGAAAGTATATTATTAAAGCTGTGAAGAACTTAAGGACCATCAATATTATGCCTTTTGCCACTCGCCGATAAACGATCGTTCTTTGCGTATAGAATTAATTACCAGCTCATCTGTAAGTCGACAACAGCACTTAATATTTATTGTAACTCGTGTAGATCCATGCCGCCGAGTGTTAAATGTGTTACGAGTCGAATGTTTGTCGCTAACAATAATACAGTGCGAATTAAGAATGAACTTGTTACCGCGAGCATATTGTACTATCATTTTATTGTTGTTGAATTATATTGAAACAATAAATATTGCATTTTATAATGCAGTTGTATCACGTGCGCGTATTATTTCCTTCATTCGTTCGATAGTTATATTTTTTGTTTCAATTATTATATCTTAACCTTAAACTATTATTATAGATATTTATCTTTTTTTAAAAATAATTTTTATTTTGTCCGAATTTTATAATTCGAGTAACAACGTTATCCATTGCGTAAGATAGTTAAAGAAAAATTAAAAACTATTGGTTTTTATACCCTTGATATAAAATTTTCGCAGATATTACATTACAAGTAGCGGTACATTTAAAAATTCGTAAACCGTTGTATACAATATATATATTTTTGAATTGTCAGCTCTAGGCACAGCAGCATCTACAACGTAAATTCAGCGCCAATATATCAACGGATCAGAGAGTATTCCTTAGGAGTGTTTGAAAGTAGCGCGGTGGCGCTAGCGTCGCACGCTTCCAACAATGAAACGTCTCGTTTTCTACAGTTTCTGAGAACGAGGGTACTTAAACGTTGCGTCGTGACGTCAAGTGTGCACGCAGCTCTTCAAAAAGATAAAATTTCACGAAAGCTTGTAACTTGTGACGAAAAAAAATTCTTTACCGTGATAAATTTGGTAACCGCGTAATTGTCTAATAAAAAAATCATCGACGCCGCGTACATTAACTTGAAATAAATGTAAATTTCAACAGAGCTAGTTCCGAGAATCGGCGGCCATAACGTTGGCGACACTGTCGATTGATCGCACGTATATTTT
Source organism: Cylloceria caligata (assembly GCA_963942595.1). NCBI lineage: Eukaryota > Metazoa > Arthropoda > Insecta > Hymenoptera > Ichneumonidae > Cylloceria > Cylloceria caligata. The sequence continues at coordinate 12,543,790 of OZ012707.1, read as the reverse complement.
ACACAGAATGTGATGTATATCATATATTTATTCCCTGGGCTATAGCAGCGAGTAACAGCAGCAGCAGCAGCAGCAGCAGAGCAGCTTGCTGGGCGAATGTAAACAGAATTTTTGCGCAAATATGAAGTGACACAGTGCGATTAACGGGGCTGCGAGGTGGAAGTTGTGATACGTTATCCGTGATCGTAGTTGGGATTATACGACTACCAAGCGGTGACTGCGAGTGAAATAAGCGAGTTTGTAGCCTAGCTCAAGCTAAAACGGGTTTTGTGCGTGGTTCTCGTCCTCGTCGTGTCGAGCCTCGACGAACCTGCAACAGAGAACCAGAGGAGTGTGGATCAGTGTGTAGCGCGAACGTGACGGCCTCCGATTCATGGAAGTGCGATGCCGAGATGAGCCGCACTTTGTCGTACGCTCGATGAGGGTGAGTCTAAGCATGTTTTATCCCCTTGAGTTTCAACACAAGATCGAGACGCTTTCGTCTTTCAACCCCCTCCCTCACCACCTTCGTGGAAGTAATATACGACCATTAAGGAACAACAGATTTTTCTGGCTAGCCGTAGCCGTACCTGCTACTGCTCCTGCAACATCAGGCAAGAGGGAAACGTGTATTTTTCATTCGCCATGAGGCTATGCTGCCCGTCTGTGTGTTTGTATGTCGCATGCCCTGCACGTACATCTTTCCCTCCCTTTCCTCTTCCTCTCTGCGTACACACAACCGTAGTCCCGCATCGGACAAGTGAGAGATGTTTATCTGGGCTCTTTCGTAAGTATACACAAATACCCGTACACCGCGTTCATCCGAAGACATTGCGAGTACGCCGCTTTCGCTAAAATGCTAAATCATCAATCGTTTAGTCAAGAGCGCGTGTTTTTCACTTCCAAAGCACATCGATGTGAACAATTCGGGATACTATTTTCGCTACCATGTTTTTCTCATGCGTCCAACTGAAATAGTCAGTGGTGTGACAAAAAAAAAATCTGTAACTATGGAGAATCTATCGCGCATGTTCCGCGGGTTTATTCTTTGATTATCGATGTATCGGAATAATCGCGAGCCGATGAGATTTTATTCATTCGATCTTTCATTGTAACAGTGCATGTGCACAGTGTCACATTGTTACTGAGATAAGCATTTGATGATTGTGTGCAAATGTCTGTGCGGAAGTTTGGCGAACGTATTTACGAGAACGAAGGGCTCATCGGTCATAGGGTTTGTAACGATTTCTTGCTATTTAGCTCCGACTGTAATTGGCAATTTTTTATAAAGTTTTTTTTTCCCTCGAAGAGACAAAATTTTGGATTTATCGAATAAGCAAGGTACGTGCAACCTCTGAACGTTTGTTCCTTTTGACCTTTGGCTATCAAATTGAAGAATAATCTTCAACCAAAAGTGTAATTGAATGTTGTGAATTGATTGTGAATGTTTGCTCATCGATCTTACAAATGTATAAAGTTAAAAGCAATTGGCTCTGAGCATCGGAGAAACTTTATGATTTTATAAACGTCGAGCTGTCGATCAAGTTTTCTTTTCGGTCATTGAAATATAATGAAAAATTGTTTTTGTTCTGTCATATGTTTCATTTCACTGGCAATTCACTTTATTTCCTTTCAGCTATGTATTATGCTTTTACGAAGAGATGAAATTTTACAGATGTTCTGAGTTTAGCGGCTGAATTGCTCTTGCAGTCGTACGAACGAGCGATACCTGCTTTGAATAATGTTGGAAGTCCATCCTCCTCGTTAGGGGCACAGCATACGATATTACAATTTTTGGGTTCAATTAACTTAATTTGAATTGCTCTTTAGAGAAAAGTAAACAACTAATTTTCCTTTTTGTAAACAAATTTACAGTTTTATAAACATAAGAATAAGTAATGAATCGATCGACTGACTTGTAAACTGAAGAAAAGTTGGTGAGTCGTGTCTCTTAACCGCTATCCTTGAACTTTCCTGTAGTGCAAATTTTAATGCATTATTAGGAACATTGGTGATTGTCCTTCTTTTGTTGACACAATTTGTCAAGTTTTTATGAAACAAACAAAAAAAAAATACTAAGATTTACAGATATTCTGATTTCATAGGAAGAATTGTTTTTGCAGTACAAATTCTTTGTAGGCTTACGCTTATTTTGAATGATTAAATAAGTTAAAAATTATTAAGAGCAAAGTTTACCAAATTATAATTTTTCAATTCTATTTTATGTCCAAGTAGATTACTCTTTATAGAAAAACAAATAAATTAATATAAATGAATATCTCTCTATATTATAAAAAGATCACGTTGCCTACGACGCAACCGTCCTTGCCGCCGTGTTGGAAAACACAGACATTCACAGAACAAGTTCTCCCTGGGAACCTCTCCAGTCCTGATTATTCTAAATCTCTGTACTAACCCCCCCCCCCCCCCCCCCTATATATAATTGGAAGCCCCCCTACGCCCCACCCCCTTGTAGCCAGGATTATTTAAACCCCCCTAACGTAGAACCCGGATTATTCTAAGAACCTCTTGGAGCCCCTCCTAGAGCCTAAATTATTCCGTGTCCAATTTGCCCCTCCCCCCGACCACAATACCTAGTGACAGAAGTTGAATTATAGGAACACAGGGGTATTTGCCAATAACGGGGACATGGGACGTTGAAGATTGTGAGGCCGTCTAGCGCCCGAGCTGATCGAAATCCTAATAAAAAACTTTTAAAAATAATTAATTCTTCCATTTTCTTCTTAAAGACAGAACAAACAATTTAACAAATTGAAATTCATGTCTTTCACCAATATTTTTAAACGTTACTGTAGCGCCAATTTTAATCCACTGTGAATGGAAGCGTCATCACTTTCTAATATGTCAATTATGAAAAAAACATTGAACTCCAGGATGAGATAATTAATGCTCCTGTAAGCAGATATGATTTACAATGATTGCCTGCAGACATAATCTCTCCGTTTCTATAGCAACCATCGTTTTATCGTTATTCTATTTTCTTCAGATTAATTTTCATAATTATTCTGCATTCTGAAATTCTGACATTCAGTTCTTATCCTCAAAAGTAGTTTGATTAAGAAGTTTTATTTATTATATTATAATTGATTCATAAGTTAATTTAAAAAAAGAAATATAACTCATATTTTCCATGAAACGGTTGAATAATCTCTATTTTTTAAATAAAATTTGAGAGCCTCTAGAAGTCTGAGTCAATGTCTATTTTTAATTTTTCATAGAAGGCGACGCGAACGGAAACTTTCTCAATATTTGTGAAATCACAATGAAAATTTTGATAAAACAAACAATAAATCATGTATAATTATTATTTATCACAAATAATGTATTCCAAGTGAGTAATTATTATTTATTATTGACTGCATCCATGGAGTACAATTTATAAATATTACTTAACTTAATGTTTTTTTTTTTTTTTTTGATAAAATCTACTCAGTTATTCCGGTCTAAACTCTTCGGATAAGTAATTTCTCTTGTGACCCTTCAACTACACATTAAATAATGGTATTCGTTGTGCAAACTGAATAATTCATTAAAAAAACCCGGTCTTATCCTACCGAGCTATCTCCCCGATTTTCGTGTGTTCGGATACTCATTCGATATGCGCAGGGAGTACAAATATCTTGGAAGCCTTGGAAGCCAATACATTCTTCACCGTGGTACATGTGCTTGTAGAATTCTGTTGAGTGGGCAAGACGAAGCTCAGTAACCCCGGAGCTTTGTTTCTCACGACCCCGACATCTGAATAAGAGATCTCGTATTCCTCGTTTATCGGAAACGAAGACAAGATTCATTGATTCGTGAATAGTTGTCCGATGCGCATTTATCTCACGCGCATTGAAATCAATCGCCAACAAGCATTCACAGAAATATGCTCACGACGATGCAACTTTTATCATAGAGAGTTCTTCTCTTCCTAATATTGTAACCAATGAAAACTCCGATTCGTTCCATTCCTCCCCACTCACCGTTTTAATACAACTGTTGATAATTATTCAGGACAAGGAGCAGTCGACGGAGAGTCTTTGAAAAGCGATCTCCTATAGCGAGATGCTCTTTCGCTCTCAATATATCAACGTTAAAGTAATTTTTTAAGGAACTTTACACCTCCTGTATAATGATTTCCATCGATATTTGACGTTCGATTATTACAGATGATAAATTTGGACAATATTAAATCAACCTTACGATATTATTCCAAATAAATTACGTTGCGTAAATTTTGCTCCATAAATATTGATTCCTGAAAGTTCATTTCATCCCAAAAAAAAATCTGTTTATGCTGAAACAATAAATAATAATAAAACAAATTTTATTTACGTATTCAAAGATAAAATTATGTTTATTAGAACAATGAGAAATCAAAGCAAATATTTCCTTTAGTACATACAATTTTTTTTCTCTCCTTTTATCAAAAGAATTCAATTAATTGAAGAGATTAAACTTCATCTAAAGATTTAAAAAGAAAAAGTTTATCCTGGGTCTAGGACCGAAAAAAAAAAAAATACAATTAAATAATAGAATTTTTTAAATATATCACAATCAAGTGACTGAAGAGTGATTCGTGATTTTGCAATTAAACGAATTCAAAGGAATGTTCAATTGTAAGTTTTGCGACATAAACAGAAGCTTGTAATTAAATAAAATCAGAGGATTCTCATGTTGTGAAATTAGAAGAGAAGTGGAATTTAACGAGAGAAAAGTACTGATCGATCGTTTGTTTTCCAGTGATGGGACGGCAACATGTTACCAAACGAATTGCGCCCAGGAAGGAACGCTCCAGAAATGGATCATCGTTTGCCGTGGACGGGTGTGCCTCAGGACCGGGAACTCAGTAAATCGTACAGTATTATGGAAGGATCGTGCAACACTTGTCCGCAGTCCGACGCAAGTTGGACAGTAGTTCTTCCTCCAATGTTTGAGAATTGTGACAGCAGAACTTCCGCGAGTTTTCATACCGAGAATTATCAGGACATCGATACCGCTGAGTCACGCTCGATGCAGCAAAACAAAACGCACGCGAAGAACGCGAGTGCTCCAACGTGCAAACAACACGTGTGCAACGCGGAGAACAATGCTTTTACATGTAACTGTAGAAACGTCCAGAGCTGTAATCAAGATTTAAGTACGAGCCATCGTATGGCTTCGTCTGAACACTATACTTCCTCGTTAAACGATTATTTAACGGAGTGCAAACGCGACGACGCTAGTGTACGGTGGTCGAGATGCTCGACGAGAAACATTCCGCTTGGAAATCGAGCGTGGCTTGTGCTTTCGGTCATTTTTGTCGCATTGATCAGTCTCTGTTCCGGGGATTGGAATAATTGCGCTTTGGGCCTTAAGACACCGGGCAGTAAGTATTGCATTCACAGATGTCGACGATGGTCGAATTTATTGTAGTCGATCGAAATCATATGTTTTTCAGTATTCTAAACGAATTTATTTCGTTTGCTGCAGCTGCAGATGGTTCTAGGATAAATGAAATATTTGGGCCTCGATTCAATGTTGAGAAGCATTAATTCACGTTTAAATATTTAATTGAGTATCACCGATAGATGTAGGTGCGCGGTTGGCGCACGGCCCCTGCGTTCCTCCGAGTTAAGCAGCTTCTCGTGCTGACATTACTCGGATGGGCGATCGCTTAGCCGTGCACTGGCTGATTAATCATGGAGTGGGAGGTTTTTTTTCTAAAGACTCGCGATCATTCCCTATTGGAACATCGCATTGGCACTGATTTTCTGCAGTTCACCACTATTTGATAAATATATATTAAAAATCTTTTTTTTTTTTTTTTTTTTCTTCGTTAACCCCTTCAGTGTTGGCATATTGATATATTCGTTGATATATGCGTAAGTGACACTCAAGGCGTTAAAAAGAATGTTTTCTATATTTATGAGGTATTCTCTGTTGTCAATTCAGCCGTTTTCTTTACAACCTGCAGAAATTTGTCATTATTTTCCAGATTTAACTGCTACTCGATAGCACTTGCTGTGAATTTATTTTTTCAGATCTTTAAATACAATAATTTAGAAAATGCTACTTTTTTTTTTTAAGTCAACGTATCTCGAAGACTATGGGTCACAAAAGAAATGTCTCGACATAAAACTTTCATTTTTATATCAGTTTTTCATGATATTTTTCAATAAAATTTATCGACTTGATAACTAAATTTTTTGACAAAAAAGTTATTTCAGTAAACGACATATTTATTGTATTGTAAGATTTACAGAATCCTCAGACATCAGTGTTGATTCTATTAAAAAATTGCCAGACTGTGACGGAACTATCTTCCGTAGTAAAAAAAAAAAAAAAAACAATTCGGACGAAATTGTACGAAACCAACCATCTTCCTGAACATGTTTTAACAGCGGAAAACTATAAATTATAAACCGTCTAGATGAATTCAAAGGAATTAATATTTTTCCGTCGTTAGAACATTTTCAGCAAGATAATTGTCAGTTTCATACGATTTCGCATGGTTAACATTTTTTTTTATTACGGATCGATCGCTTCCACTCTGGCAATTTATTTTATAGAATCGACATAAACGTTTGAACGTTCCGTTAATTTTACAGTGCAATGAAATTTGACGAAAAGGAAAATAATCTTCGTTTTCTGTGAAAAAATCAAAGTTATCAGGTCGGTGAGAATAGTTTTTTTTCTTCAATTTATTTAAAAACTGATATGAAAATATAACTTTTATGCAGAAACGTTTTTTTTCTGGGACTCGTGGCTTTACGGATACCGTGACTTGAAAAAAAATTGATCATTTTCGAAAATAATGGATTTAATAATTAAATTTAAAAAAAAACGACAATAAGTAAAATTATGAAAAATATCTGAGATGGTCGGAAAAAAGTGGCCCAATTGATAGAGAATGCCCCATACTTAATATATTTTACATATCTCATGAAATATATAGAAAAATCTATTTTAAATATGTATTTTAAAGGATTTATTTCGAAAGATATGCAAAATATCGAATTTTTCGTGAAAAATATGTTTAATATACGTAAAAATATATTTTCGTATATAAAATTTTTTTGATAGATGCCTGGCAATTTTTTTTAATGCACTTTTTCAATTCAATAATGTATTTTCAAAGAAATTATGCGATAAGAAAATTTAACAAAAGCAAAAAAAAGCAGATACGCTCACGTTCAAATACGAATTATTCTTGTCAATTTTTTTTTCTTTCGCTTCAGCAATGAAAATAAATAGCCGCGGACGTAGCTCATGTAATCAATCAAAAAGTTAAGAGTACGCTCCGCTGTACATTCGTTGTGGTAATATGTTAAGAGCAAACCGAAATGCCGAATTACATTATTACAAAAGAAATTAAACGCGAAAATGAGATGAAATATACGTGAAAGTAATAGAAATAATTAAACAGCAAAATCTCATAAATTTAATTATGGCAAGCTTTTTGAATAATGAATATGTCCGTCTGATGCTCTGATTCGTTAAAAACATGTATAATTTATAAATAATTGGATTTCTCTGCCGTCGGCTCTCTTTAAAATTATTAATCAACGCATTACTGCCGTTGGAATTTCGCAAATACAGGAAGCTAGAAAAACGACTTTTGTTGATAGAGCAATGACGGCATAGACAGAGAGAAATGTTAATGTCGACAACGAATTCTCGTGCCTTACACGCGAATTATAAATAAAACATTGGTCTTATCTCTTCTTTTGGCATTCTAGCGTCGAGCTAAATGCATATATCTATATTTAATGGAGTAGGGTTGTAAAGAGAGAGGGAGTTGGACGCGTCAAAAAGCTCACAATGCCGCGTGAACACTCGGTTTCTATTGAGAAGCAAAAAATTGTAATCCGGTATCGTATGGTCTTCCATAAACGCGAGCTGCGCACAGAAAAAAAGAGCTGCGCTCTTATCACGCATAGAAAAAAAAATTGACATTGTTACTATTGTCAGATGATGAAGATCATTTTTTTTTTTTTAACACAGAAACCTGGCCGCCAGGTGACATTGTTCTCGAGTTCGGACAACCGCTCTCGATTCTTTGTATGCTGAATAAGACATTCATAGAGACGGAATTTCCCGGTAAAAATGCATCCGATCTCGTATTCTTTCGAAACAAGAAGGAAATCGAACCCGAGTACATTCGCATTGTCAACGACACGACAATTGAGATGTACGTTGAGAAACCACCACCCGCCGAAGACATGTACTACTGTAAATTGAGACTCAGCGATGGATACAGTAAGCAATACGAAGCTGTTTGTCTCAACAAAGTTGTTATCGGCTGTAAGTATATTCATTACATTTGTATAAACATATTTGCGCTCTTTCAAGAAGCTTCCGCGAGTTCTGGAGACGAAATAATGAAAGAACTATGTTCTTTTTTTTTCTTTTTAAATAAACATTTCAATGGAATGTATACATTAACGAAGGGTGTTGTCAAGTAAAGAATATTTACTTCTAATTCAAAAGTTTAAAAAAAAAAACACCCTTTTAATTGTATACCTTATGTCAAATTTATTGTGCATTGAAATAAAAAAATTATTCTTTGTTGGTTGCATTAAAAAAAATCTCTTTGAAATGTGTTGTTTAAAATCTTTTTGTTTTTCTGTTCGTGTTTATTAAAAAAATAAAATAAAAATATACAATTTCGTAGAGTTCACTTTTTGTACTATCTTTACAAAAATTATGTAAAGAATATGTTAAAATTGAAGTACTCGTTTGAGTTACGATTATTACAATTGTCAAACAAATTTTCGAATAGCTTCAAAGTATTTCAATTTCAATGATCGCTCGACGCATTCTCAAGACCAAGAATTTACACGGAATAATGTCATCAATCACTTGTCGTTATCGGCGGAGGTCAAAAGGAGTGTTAAAAAGGCGAAATACTCGACGCACGCGTTGCACTCACTGTATCGTGTAATATGCGACGATCGCGAGTCGCAAAACCAATAAGTCTTTCATTTAGAGCCATTCATTCATTTATCTTTACCTCTATAACGACGCGTGGGTCAAGAGTTGTTTAACGTGAACAAGACGCACTATTCATCGTTTCCTCTTTTTTTCAATGGAGTTTTCGGACTAACCAGTAACTAGTAACCATTCCTGAATCGTAGAAACGACTGATTGAGACGACGTTTTAGATACATCTTGGGATAAGCAGAATCAATATTATTTAACAAGCAAGCAATAATATTTACTGTATTATCGACGAATGTATTACCAATATCCTCTGGAACTTTCCGAGATCATCTCCAGGCTACTGGGAAACAACTATGGTTTTCCCATTTCATGTAAATTTAAATTTACCGAATTCGCAATTGATAAATAAATAACTGGGCTTCGCAGAGAAATTTCTTAATTATCGTTAGTGCGCAATGGATTTTCCACCTCAATTTATTTCGATAAAAAGGATTGAATAAGTGCACAGCTTTTCGTAAGAAAAAAGTCTTGATTAAATATATCTTGGAGATAATGCGATAAAATTATTTTGTACTTCTTGATGGTTAAACAATGTTGATTGACAGTATTCTGGATTTTCTTGTGAAACACTGACTGATTGGCTTAAAATTACTGAAGCGCTAGACGCTTGACGTACACGTGAATTAATATTAAACTAAAAGTATTTACTTATTAAAACCTTCTTAATTACAGTCAAACCACAAGAGCCGCAAAATTTTAGTTGCGTTTCTCATAATTGGGAAAATATGATATGCTCCTGGGATCCGTTACAAAATTACGTGACTACGAAGTTCACGTTGATGTTCAAGCTACCTGGTAGAGCAGGCGGCAGAAAGTTGTATCGATGTCCGGAAGAGCCCCAGGAGCCTCAGAAACCGAATACCTGTCTCTGGGACACCACTACAAATCCAATTTATCGACAACCCTACGAATCTTACACTCTTATCATGAACGTTGTTAACGTCCTAGGCAACAAAAGCATTCAGTACAAGTTTCATCATTTCGCTAATGGTACGTATCTTATAGGAGGCTTGGATGATAAAATCTTATTAAATACGCAATTGTGACTCCATCCGGAAGTAAAGATATAAATCTATACAATCTTTTTTGGTAATTATAATTTTTCTTGTGTTTTTGCTTCGTCATAGATGAAGCTTTGTTTCCGGGGGAAAAAACTTAGAGATTTTTGTCAGATAAAATGTGTTGGCGCGTGCGCGCGTGTGTGTGCGTGAGGGTCAGGCTCGTAAAATTGGGACTTCCCTATTTCAAGAACGGCTTTATCAACCTAGTTGAAATATCGCACTCCATTAGAACACTTACACTCCTTTGTTTGTCACAATTTACGCAATAATTGAAACATCTGTTTGGATAAAATGGAAAAAAACGTTCGTAAAATTGACATTGTGCTTCTAAATTACGTCAACATTGACCAGTTGAGATAAAATTCTCTACATAAACGAACTAATATTGAACGGTGCTGCGTATCAAATTTAATAAAGTTCGGTAGAAGTGTGAAGTAGAAGTTTTGAAAATAGAAATGTTTCTGCTTTCGAAATATTTGACAAAACGAGCTAAAACTTCAGATCCGTACGTAATAACGTTCAGGGATAATTAATACAAAATTTTGTAACATTGACAGAGGCGTTTCGATTTTCTAGAACATGACATTTGTTAAAAACAAGGATGCAAAGTATAATCTTGCACATTTCTTTATTATATTTCATTTTTCACTCAGCTTTATCTATGAGAAAGCCACAATTGATAAACATACTTTTTCGTAGAGGTAGCTTTGTGAAAAAAAAAAGAAAATAACGAGGAAGCAATGTGCAAAGTTCTACCTTGAACCTTTATTTCTTATTGTCCGAGACCCTACATCGTTGTATTTTTTGCCACTGATCACAAATTCGTTTACCATATAATAAAAAAATTAGAAATATTTATCTAAAGAAACCCAAAAAGATATTCTATTTGATCTTTTTAGTTTTTTTCGGAGTAAGCTTTCCGATTATAAATAATCTTAGGTTGAAGTAAATAATGACAACTACTCGAGCCCTGGAACCTTTATCGCGTTCCTCGTACTATCGATTTTTTATTTCAGTACTCGTTTCACCCGTTGCTAACCCCTTCATCCTTATCTCGCGATATGATAAATATCTTCTTGGTAATTAACAGATAATTGACATTTTTTCCTCCAGTCATTCCGTCGAAACCAGCAAACCTTTCGGTCATCAACAAAACATCGGACAGCGCTATGTTACACTGGAACGTACCGTTTCCGATGCAAAACTTTCCCTCGGGTCTTTATCACAGAGTAACGTATCAGCATCAGTGGGATCATCAGAAAACTTGGCAGGTGAGAATAAAGCGCATATCTCACCGTTTGTTTCTCTACAGTGTTTCAGTATTTTTTAACGATATATCAAACTGACAAATACAACCGTTACCGAGTACAGTAGAACTTTCTTGTTCTCGCGATCGATAGCAACCCAAACGCGATAAACGTTTGCAGTTTGCAGCAACTCCATACTCGTTCCGTTAATTTTAATTTTTTTAGAATTTCGATAAAACGCCTTCCTTCCACGGAGGCGTTCTATATCGCTCTTCTTCCTGCAAAACTTTTCCGGGTATATGATCTACGGAATACCGCGCCATTTCCGTGTCTTGATAGACGGTGATTATTTATGTATGTCGAGAGATAGGCGTCAACAAATTCTCGTTACGAGTAATAATACAAATTATACAAATTGTCATTTTCAAACGAATTTAAAACGGCTGGAAAAATACCGAGCCCGTTGAACTTACATTTCCGTTACATTAAATTTTTTAAACACAATGTCAATTTGAATATGATCAGAAGATATATTTCCCGCCAATGAATGTAATTAGAAAATACGATTATTAAAATGAAGAAAATAATTAAATTTGACAAAACTTTTGACAAAAAGGTCATCAACATAACGAGTGACATTCACACGTCTAATCGTATCTTCAATCTGACGGGCTTGGAGTTTGCTAACACGGTGTACGACGTCCGAATATTTATGAAAAGTGCAGTAGCGATAGGAGAAGATAAATGGAGTAATTTCAGCGACGTGACATTCAGGACGGCACCGAGATGTAAGTCATAACCTTTTTTTTTTGTTCTCTTTTTGTGGCGACATTTAGCTCACGGACATTGCTATTAAGTTACTCACGAGTGTGTTTAATACAGTGGAACGTTCGTATCCTTCCTGTCCTTTACAGTGCCTGGCCTGCCACCCCGTACGGACATCGGAAGTTTCGAGATAACGGAGAATAATGTAAACAGAGATGTGTATTTGTACTGGCAAACGATTCCGCCTTATTTAGAGAACGGCGATAATTTTAAGTATCAGATTGCTCATGTGGAGGAGGATGGCCGAAAGCTGTTTCTCTTGCCTAACGAAACAACGCGGACTTACGCCAAGTTCAAGGGTATCAGTTTCAACAGTTTTCGCTTCGAGGTCATAACGACGAACGTCTGCGGCGTAAGCAAGGAAAGAGCGAGGATTTCCGTACCCAGCCGAACGAAGAGTAACTAAGATTTTACCGTTAAATTACGAAATATACATTTTTAAAAATACAAACATTAAAATGAAATTATTGTTTATTAAAACGATGATTTTATTATTTGATAAAATTAATTAAATAAATGAATTTCGGAAATTAAATGGAAGCAACGTTTTAATTTTTCAGTGCCGCAGGAGCCTCTGGCATTCACAAAAATTGCTTTCGATGGAGGTCTCTACGAGCTCTCGTGGAAACCACCGGTGAATAACGCTAACATAACGAATTACACGATATTCTGGTGCGACAACGAGCGGGATCGACCATATCAATGTACCGTGAGTATCAATTTCGCAAGACTTACGGTAAAAAAAATTAATTTCTCGATAGCAGTATCAAAGATTGCGAAATACATTCTACCTATCTTTTTCCTCTCCCGCGACTCGACTATGAAACAACAAAAATCTCTGATTTCAAGGGTTATCTCGATTGGGTGCACGTATCGAGAAACACGACGATCTACAACATGACAACGGATCCAACGAAGGTCTATCAGTTCGCGATAGCTGCGAATACTGCTGTGGCGAGCAGCGGCATGGTCTGGGCCTCGTGTACGGTCATTCACAACACAATTGTTGGCAAAATGAAGTCTGTGTGGATAAATAGTATCGGCTCGGACTTCATTCAGGTGGGCTGGAAACTCGATTGCTCCGATCGTATCGGCATTGTCGAGGGTTTCAATATATATTACTGTCCGATCGTTTCGCCTTACAATCTCGAGTGCAAGAAAGGATCAAAGCTGAAGCGTACTATACACGCGGATCCTCACACGATACACGGCAACGTTTACGGTCTCAAACCCTACACGACGTACAGCATCACCGTTGCCGTTTTGACCAAGAGCGGCGAGGGCCTACCAAGCGATCCGCTTTACAACACGACCCTCGAAGCGGCACCCACTACACCTCCGCTCGACGTTCAAGTGACGAATGTTACGAACACCACGATATTCGTATCGTGGAATTCACCAACCGCGATGAACGGAGTTTTGCGATACTACGAGGTCTACTACAACACGAAATCGCAAAAAGTCGAGGAAGCGAATCACGTTCTTCTCAAGGATTTGGTGTCTCACAGAAATTACAGTATCAGCGTCGCGGCTTGCACAGTATCCTGCAGTGTCAGATCGTCCGCTGTACTTAGGATGACTGATATCGGAGCACCTGGCAAAATCGGCAAAAGTCCGACGGTTCGATTCATGAACTCGAGCCAAGTTATTGTCACGTGGGCTCCACCTTACAATGCCGGTGGATTTTTGGATTACTATCAGATATGGTTGGCAGATGGAGAAATTAGGAATAGCACGACAACTGGTAAATTTATTAATTTTTTGGCTGATGATAAAAGTTTCTATTTAAGGGAAGACTCGAGTCACGTTATCCACGTTCCGAGAATCTGCAACCAAGTGCGAGAGAGACTGCGCTTAAAAAAACACATTTAGTGTTAAGCGAAACGTATCAAGCTCAAATTTTTTATGACAGTTGATAAGTGAAGCTGTCGATAACCGATTATTCTAGTAAAATTGATTAAAATTGACAGTCCTTAAACGATTGAATTATATTTGCTACTGAACTTTGCTTCCTCATTATCGACCACCTTAACATACTTTTGCGTTGATGTGACTTTGTAAAAGGCGGACAATAACGAGAAAACAATGCACAGTATTCTACTTTGCAGACTTTTTTCAAAGGATAAAACGATTTCAAAAATTGTTTCCGCACGAGATTCGCGATTTATTTTCTATTTTAAAAATCCAATCTACAATTACATTGTTTTTCACAGAGGCCTCTCTGCCGATCTCCGATTGCAAGACGGCGGTTGGACGTGAAAGAATGTATCAGTTCCGAGTGCGAGCGGTAAACATAGCAACGGACGGTACACATCTGATCGCACCTTGGTCCGAACCAGGCGAGGGGAATTGCTTTAGCAACGGTTCGTTCATCTCATTCTTTTATCATTTACGCTTTACATTAAGCTTTACTTTAAACACTTGTTATTTATTTTATTTTTTTCTAGGACCGTCGTACCGCGTTTGGGTCGTCATTTGGATCATCAGCTGCATTAGCGGCCTGGCTTTACTCCTTTGTATAGCATACATATTCAAGAGGTAGGAAAAAGCGTTTTATAATCGGGAATCTTGTAATAAGATTGAAAAATATCAAATTTCTGTTCAAGTGCACGGATTTTTTTTTTTTTGCGCGTCACCCTATCTTAAATTTATTTTCACTCAAATCCCCGTTACTGAGAATAAATTTTCATGTACCTCTTATTTTGAATTCCTTCAATTTGAAATATTCTTCCCAGAATGTGGCTAAAGTGCAAAGCGATGCAAGATGTCGAAGTGAAGTTACCCCCGGGCTTGGCGCCAAACATGGTGAGTACTAAATATCACGAAATAAACTCATCAAACCCACTCCGGGGATCGTACTGCTTGAGAAATAATAAAAGTCGTTCGCCTCGTTACAGAAATTGTTGCAAAAAGTTGGCGAGCAGCACATTCGCCAGTCATCAGCGGATTCGAGCGGCTGTTCGAGTGGTCAGGAGTCGGTAACGTCGTCGTTGACATCGGATTCTCACGTATCGAGCGACAGCGGAGCGGACGTTGATCCGGTTCATCCTCCGGTTAACAAACTTCTGGAAACTCCACCGACGTGGGAGGTCTCACGGCTGCGTCAACGAAACGTTGGTACGACGAGACCAGGCGCGACGACCGAATCACCGCGTTGGGACTCTTACGTAAAAGTTGCGAAGACCGGCGAGCCGATCGTCGATGACGTGTTGTCGTTGGCTCGCTCTACGCCCAATCTAGCCGACAGCACTGGCTACGCTGCCTCGCCCCAGGCGTGGTCCTCCACGGGATACATAAGTATGCCCTCATCCGAGGAATTGTCGAGCAATCCAAGTCCAGTGCCTAAAGAACCGACGAATCCGGGCGGCTACAGTATGGTCGGCGTTGCGCCGAAACCCTTTCGATTACAATCCGACGAACAGTCTGAAATTCCGAAGGCTACGATTCCTTATGTCAGTCTAGCTTCGCTCGAGCAAAATCCCAAGGAAATTAAAAGCATCGATTCTCTCGATTTCGACGATTTATCCTTCGTAGAACCCAATCTCGAAACATTCAAGCCTATGCTCGACAAACCCTCCAAACCTTACGTACAGACTGGCCTACTGGGTTCAGTGAATAAACCCTTCGCGGCTCTTTCTACGGAAAGTAAGAATGATCCGAAAACGCCATTCGCTCCTTCTATGATGGATTCGCGGAAGCCCTTCGCCTCTACTTTTACGAGTCCAAGGAATTTCAAGCAGAAAATCCAGGCGGATACTTCAGTTTCCCAGCCATACGTTGCTGTTGGCTCGATTCCCGAGGTCACTGGAAAAGTCCCGGTACGCTTGGACGCTTCGAAGCAGAAAACACTGCCGACCGTCGAGAATACAATCAAACCTTACGTTACCGCTGCCTCGGCTTTCCAGATGCTGCAGCAGCGAGAAAAAGCTCAAGTTGCGCCAACTGTAGGCGAAGAGGAGATCGACAAGAGTCTTCCGCCTCCTTATTCGATGTGTTGGCAGACAGACCCCCTTTCAGAATCCACTAGTACCGGGGGGATCGACGATAAATCGATCGCCACGACGAAACGAGCTCCGAGTTACGTAACCGTCGGGGAAAATCCCAGGCATGAGCCACAGCCCGCCTCGACGACGAGCTCGCCATACGTGCAGCACCAGAGGTTCGAGAAACAATTACCGCAACAACCGAGTGCCGCGACTACCGACGAACAGTACAGCAAGGTGAGCGTCGCACCCAACGTCTTGCAATGAAGTGTTTTGTTTCGTTTTTTTTTTCTCTATTTTGTTTCGTTTCATCGAAACGAAAAACTCTGCTGGAGAGCTTATCTGTGAATCTGTAAATTGTAAGTCAAGTTCGGTGAGTGAAACGTGAGAGTGATAGAGGGCATATGTGGCACCCTGTCCATGACGACATAGAAATGATGTTTGTAGATAGATTCACGATGCCTCGATTTTCAGGATGGGCGAAACAGAGTTTTCTCACTTTTTACAAAATCGCAATTTTCAGGAAAATCGTTTCAGCGAGAATGTCTTCGAAATGAAAATAAAAAAAACGATTCCTTACCGGGAAATTGCGATTGTTGGTTTTTTTTTGTTTTTTTTTTTTTTTTTAAGAGTGAAAAACGAATTTTGCCCTTCGTCGATTGGCACCGACTTGACGAGAAGAAAAGCGTTCCTTCGAGATTCGATGGCGCGAATTTCAAAACGAGCTTTGTATCACTTACTCTCAGTCTTGCCGTAGCATGAGAGAATCGTCTATTTTAAGGAAAGAAACTGAAACGAATTGCAACCGGTATAATGCGATATTAGAAGCAAACAAACAAACAAACAAAACACGGTAAACTCGTTAAATATAATGTAATGTAAGTACGATAGTATCGTAAAGCAACGGAGGTGTATCCTGAATCCAGTACGACACGATAGATGCTAAGCATTATTCATTTTGCGGAGGTATATGTACAAAACGAATTACTTTTGTAACATAATAATCGTGACCGAATTTGATCCACGTGGATAAACACAACAACAACAACAACAACAACAACAACAACAACAACAACAACAGCAACAGCAAAACCTATACACTATGATAGTAAAGAGATCGATAGACAGTAAGTTTAAGTATTTAGCGATACTCTCGAGTAGAGAGCACGACATTTCGTTTGACAGACCGCAATATTACTGTTGGAAAAATTGCCACCGCTTTTCAGTGAACGGATGACAGATTTTCTCATTCACAAAATTGACCTTTTACGCCAAGTGCTCTAACGATTAATCAAAGCTACACATCGGTAGATAAGAAAAAAAAAAACTAAAAATTTCATCCAGTACATCGTTCAACTCGTTAAATATAAACAATCATTGGTAAAAGCATCAAATTTGGGGTTTGTTTTGTTTTGTTTTGTTTTGTTTTTTTTTTTTCATTTCATGTACTTTGAACAATTTTGAGACAGCAAGTAACTTTGAATATTTTTTTATTACAAACTTCAAGCGTAGTCAAAGTCGAAAAATCACTAAACGAAGACAAATTATATGAAAAAATCAAAGTAGAAACAGCCGATGCTTTTGGCAATAAAAATTGTTTCTATTTTTACGTTTACATGATATTGGTAAATTGTTAGTTTTTTTTTCATTGCACCGATGATTCGTTTGAATATCAATTTGTGCGTTTGTGGCCCAACGTTATTTCCATTCGATGCGATATTTGTTCAAATATCCAATTATCTAGTGATCGGTTGATCGTACTCTTCGCAATATTGCGATTTTACTACATTGGGTCCACAAATTGTTATTTTAATTCCGTTGATTACCGATCAATCAACCGTACGTAGCGATGCATCGATGCTCGAAGACGCCTATATCGACGCGCGAATCATTGATACTTCATAAAATTTGAAAGAAATCGTTATCATCGAAATCATGAAATTACGCTTATCAATAATTCGTTTGTATTTTTTTTTTCTTTAAGCACATTATAACTCGTTGTCAGCTGTTGTCGATCGATAAAGCGAGTTTGGCAGTGTAAAATCACGAGGAGGAATGAGGGAGGGGATTTAAAATTATATTAATGTAAATGATAAATTTGTAAAGTTAATATTTCAAGTACGAAATTGAATCGTGTTCAGAAAACAGGGTAAAGGTTTAACAAATAACTAACATTGATTAAAAAAGAAAAAAAAATGAAAACAATTAACGTCCAATTGGTATAAAATTAAATGTAGCAGTACGCACAATATCGCAAGATATGACAAAAGCGGATATTGCCACGCGGCTGGACGAATAATATCGCGCGATTGGTTAAAGTCTAATAATAATAATAATAATAAACGATTAATTGTAGCAATAAATAATAGGAAAGTAAAAAAAATCTGAATGCCATTTCGATGTGCGTACCGATGGCAAGAAAATATTCTACGTATGCATAATATCTTAAGCTAGTCATTGAGAGGATGCATTCGTCTATGCGGCGGGCTTTTTTTCACGCGAAACTTTTATGCATTACGCCTTAAGGCGAGGCGAAATCTACTCGGTCGGTAACAGATCTTTACGAATAATTTATAAAAAAATTTCTTTAGGATCCATCGAGACTTTAGAAAGAATAAAAACGAGTCGAACATAATCGCCTGATGTGTGCTTGTGCATCGTGTAAAGTTTTCTTCTTATCGCTAAAGATCCGACACACTAGAAAAAATGTAGACGGAAAGCTTTGTCAATGACCAAGTTGAGATTTACAAGATCGCGAAGAAGAGAGGGAGAGAGAGAGAGAGAGAGAGAGAGTGGTTTCGCCTCCACTTAATGTATTACACCATAATTTCTCATGTTAGCTAGTTAAACAATTTTTTAACAAGGAAAATATTATTTTTTTTTAAGATGAAAACAATTGTAGAAACAGTGAATCAGCAGAACGTCAATCGTGTCAATGAACTACATTGCTTATTACTCGCACAGCTTCAACAGAGTTGTCATTTATTTTCTTTTACCAACAATATTTAGAGATGCCGTCGCTTAAAAGAACAAAAAAGCCAAAACTTCTACGAGACCGCTGTTTTATAAATCTAAATGAAAAAGAAAAAAAAAGAAAAAAAACTTTACGCATCATCGAACGCACGGATTTTTCGTTTCATTAATTAAGATCTGAGAATCAGGAATGCCTCATGACGGAAATTGACGATTTTTGGCATTAAAAAAAAAATTAGTTAACTTGTACAAAGAATTTTTAAATAAATTTTCGTACTCGTTTGACCTCAGAATTTTCACGAGGCCTCACCGATGGGCTTTACATTTGTCAATATAATTACGCGGAGCTTGGTAAAATCCGCCCAACTCTTATCTAAGATCGAGCTTACGTGTACACGTACATTATATCGTTAACGAAGAATATTTAATACTTGTAAGTTATAATAATGTAAATGGTGCCCCAGTTTATTCTCGCGAAAACTCCAGCTTTAAAATGAGCAAATCCAGGAATAATCGTTCTCTTTGGCACGCCAAGATCTTACGTGGAATTTTTACAATATTGCAGCCTGCGCTATGAGGAATATAGATGATAAGACAGTACGATATTACTCGTTATCACACCTAAGCGTAAATATCATTTAAACGCTCGAGAAGCTGCATTCAAACATTACAGACGTCACGTTACTTTCAAAACATTCTTTGCTTATTTATCCCACAGTTTCATCAATTTTATCAAATATATTAATCCTCTCCACAGCATGAAATTTATATTTAATTTATTTTATACATCTGTTAAAAATTTACTGGCAAAAATATTGAAAAATAATTCAAACGAAATAAAAGTAACAATCGTTACTTTATCGGTTAATCGTTTCATTTTATTTTTAATAAATTTTCCACTTAATCCACTAGATAAAATATTAAAGAAAAAAAAACCCCCAATTATTTAACACTGAATGACATTAAAGAATCAGCATTGAATTAAATAAATAAAGAATGTTTATTTTAAAAGAGAGAAAGAGAGACAATTATTCTCCTAAGGTTTCCCTTGAGAAATGCAACTGGATAAAACGTACGATCGAAATTTTCTAAGAAAAAAGAACCAAGGAAAAATTCTAATTGTTAAATCTACTTGTAGTTATCGTTTCGACAATATCATCATTAACACAAAAAATATCTTTAACGATAAAAAAAAAAAATGATAAATTTAATACAAGAACGAGTTTTAAATCTTTACATTTTAGTAATAAAAAATTATTTCTTGGCAGCACAGGCTAAATTAATAGATTTAAAGAGTGAACGTATTTACATATCTAGGTTTTATAGATTTCCATTGTAAATAGGCCTATTATCGCATATATTTTTGTTATATATTTATAAATAAATGAAAGAAGTACTTTATTGCACATTAGGCTAAAGGATATTAAATTAAATAACTAAATACAGCATGAGATATAATAATTCATATATATATATATGAGTTATAAAGAGTATAAGACATTTTTCTATATAATTACAAGACGAACACACACAAACACACACAGACACAGACATTACAAACACTGTTATCGGTCAATTTGCCTTACGTAGAAGTGAGGAATATCCCTGCTTTCACGCGTTCTCTCCTTGTTTACTCTACTTTTAGTTTTATCTTTTAGGAAATGAAACAAAACCTTTTTGTATAAGTAATTGAAATAGCGGTTAATCGATTAAGCTGCCTATTTTGAATGAACATTAGTTTTAATATTTGGTAGGAAGCTCGGCCAACCAACGGATCTTTATTTATTCGTTAAACCGACATGTTGGTACGAATTATTAATATTAAGATTAATTTTTAAAGAAAAGTAATTGGGAGAACCTCCGTTGCATATCGCAGTGACTTCGATCGAGAGGTGATTCGCAAACGCGTTTTGATACGACTTAACATTTGTTACGATAATGCAATCCTCAGTGCAATTACCAACGATCGACTGAACGTTTGTATATAAAATACGTTTTGTTTTGTTTTGTTTTGTTTTGTTTTTTTTTTTTTTATATATAAAATGAAAGAAGAAAGTAAGAATTGAATATTAATTAATAATTGTCGCTTGAACCTTTGCATTACGAACACAACGAATGATATATGAACGTTCAATTGCAATCTCCCTACGTAGGGTCAATCTTTTGCACATTTGGGTTTACTCTCGCGTTCTTTAATCATCATTTTCGCTGACGTTCACATCATTTCCAATATGTAGAAACGATGAAAAATTTATCTTTAACTCTAGATAACTTACCTGATAAATCACGATTAATATAACATGTATCAACACTGAATTACCGAAGAAACGAAACACTCAATTTATCATAATCAGATCTTGTACAGAATATTGTAAAATATATTTTTACAATTTTGTTTGATTTTTTTTTGTTTTTTTTTTTTTTATAAATTATTTATTCTCGTGAGTTCAGGCACATGAAGAATTTTTTTTCTTTCTTTTTTCTTTTTCCTGTCAATAACTATTTCATTGTTTCAACTGGAATATCATTGAAATAATAAAATATTTATTGATATTTAATAGGGTTTTTTTTCTCTCATTGCCTGAGCTTCAATTTAGTTGACTTTGCGTACTTTTTTCTTTGTTTTTATTTCATTTCTGTTACGCCATCAAGGTATGCCATGAAAACCTTGCCATCTACTCGTTTTTCTACTCACGGTACATTGTAATTATGTTTTATTTATCATACAAAAAAATCGCGAACATAGAGATTGAACAAATTTCCAAGCCCTTTGATTAAGAAAATAATTTCGTTGTTTTTTTTTTTTTACCTTTCGTACAAAACAGTATAGCTCTCTCCCTCTTTGTCATTTATTTATTGTAAAATGTTTTGTGTATTTTTTTTTCTTCTTTTTCGAATCGTTTAATCATCATCGAACCCTCTGTAAACACGAGAATAATTTTATCAAGTACATGCGAATGAGATAAAATGAAGAAATAAATAAATACGCTCAATGTTATAAACTTTAATAACGAAAGTGATAAAAACGAGAGCCCAACAAAATATTGCTATAAAACGTGTGCTTTATTCAAACTCGATATATACATTATATATGTTTATAATGTTTACAATTATACATTACACGATTAAGAGTGTTAATTTTATATATGATGGGAGATATATTTATTTCAACATACACAACAAATAACAAAACAAACAACAACAACAACAACAACTAGTGTTTAAGAAGACCTTTAAAGTGTAAAATATATATTGCTATGCTCGGATGAGATTTTTATTTATTATGGCCCACATAGGATAAAGTTACCAATAAATCAACAACGACCATTGAATGTACGAAACCTTTTTTAGGACTCGTGACAATTTCTAATGATTTAGAGCGACATTGTTCAATTTACTATTTTTTCTATTTATTTTGTGTTGGATAATGTAGTTAAAAATGTATTGCTATGTTCGCATGAGATTTTTTTATCATGGCCCATAGGATAAAGTTATCAATTGATCAACGACAATCAATGAATGGATGAAATCATTTTTTAGAGCTCGTGAGAATTTTTGATAATCGAGAGCAACGTTATTCAATTTGCTATTTTTAAATGTTTATCCATCGACACCTGATTTCGATTGAAAGAATTAGATTTAGTCGTTTAACAGTATTTTAACCCCTTGACATACAATGACGTCTCTGAGACGTCATTCATTGCATGACGTTCCGTTTTATTTGTATGTCAAGGGGTTAAAGAGTTTTCTTTAAAATCTTTACATTATTTATTTAACGATAAAAACACAATTTTTTTCAAGTTTTTCTATTCATTTTGTTGGATACGCAGTTCAAAATTTATTGCTATGTTCGGATGAGATTTTTATTTATTATGGCCCACATAGGATAAAGTTACCAATAAATCAACAACGACCATTGAATGTACGAAACCTTTTTTAGGACTCGTGACAATTTCTAATGATTTAGAGCGACATTGTTCAATTTACTATTTTTTCTATTTATTTTGTGTTGGATAATGTAGTTAAAAATGTATTGCTATGTTCGCATGAGATTTTTTTATCATGGCCCATAGGATAAAGTTATCAATTGATCAACGACAATCAATGAATGGATGAAATCATTTTTTAGAGCTCGTGAGAATTTTTGATAATCGAGAGCAACGTTATTCAATTTGCTATTTTTAAATGTTTATCCATCGACACCTGATTTCGATTGAAAGAATTAGATTTAGTCGTTTAACAGTATTTTAACCCCTTGACATACAATGACGTCTCTGAGACGTCATTCATTGCATGACGTTCCGTTTTATTTGTATGTCAAGGGGTTAAAGAGTTTTCTTTAAAATCTTTACATTATTTACTTAACGATAAAAACACAAATTTTTTCAAATTTTTCTATTAACTTTGTTGGATTCCCAGTTAAAAATTTATTGCTATGTTCGGATGAGATTTTTATTTATTATGGCTCACATGAGATGAAGTTATCAATGAAACAACCGCAATCAGTCAATGTACGAAATCTTTTTTAAGAACTCGGGAGAATTTCTAATGATTGCTTATTCATCATTTAATTTCGATTAATACGATGTACTTGCATATTGTCGTTTGTTCATATCGCCATGCATGCGATATGAGAACAGTCAACTGTAGAATTGTAAGATGCAGTTCACCGTTCTTTTTCATTCAAAAGATCACTCTCGACAGAGAAATTTGCATTACAATTTTGTTACCGACCGAGATATAGCACATCTCCTTAAAAGAATTAGATTTTCATAAAAATCTTAACATTTATTTATTTAGCAATAAAAATACATTTAAAAAAAAATTTTTCTACATTTCCTTGATGTTAAAAATTGTCACAGCGTGTCTGCAATAATTTCTATTTATCAAGACCTACGATGAACAAATGTTTGTTGTTAATTGTTTATTCAATGATGACTTTATCCTGTAGAATGGAAAAAGAAATAAAATTTTAGGAAGGATTTCAAGCGGATGGAATTAAAGAAGAAAAAATGTTTAAAACCTTCTAGAATTTTTTTCTCTTGGGATCGTGTTACGATATTTTATTCGTGTACGGTCGTACCGTTACAAAAATACTAATAGGTTAAAATAAACGTTTATACTGTATACATAATTCAACAGTGCGCTCTAACGATCAAACTTAAAACGCTGATACGCGAAAAATAATAATTAAACATTTATTTATCCCTGAAAGATTCTAAACCCATAGAAATAAGATTTGTTCTTTCTTTCTTTCTTTTTTTTTTTTGGCAATCCCTATTTTAACTGATACTTTGCTACGTTCTCCGCTATATTCTACAATTTTTTTGTTTTCTTACACAGACTATCTTACAATATTTCATGTTCTTATGATTGTAAACGAACGTTTCGCATCCTTTGCTACACGAGTTCTGCCCCCTGCCCCGTAACTCGAATACATTGCGAACTGACTTGTTCGTAAATGTTACAAATGCGTTTGTTCTTTGTCTTTTTCGCAACGTGGATGTCCATGATTCGTTTGTCGATTTATTATTTCTTCTATTTCTTTTTATACAAATTCTGTATGGCAACGGTTTTGTTTGTTTGTTCTCTCGATACGATATACATCTTAATAATACTTCGTAGGCTTATGCGAGTATTCAATTCCACTTTTAAGGTATTCAGTCACTCTTGGAAACGAGCATTTATTTAATTTTCGATAAAATTATTTTAAAAAGAAAGATAAAAGTAATAAAAGTTCTTTCTGTAAATAATGCAATACAATACAGGAACTCTCGTATATCTCGGCCACTTTCTCTCTTTTTTTTTCTTCTATAAAACATCGAATTAGGCCATTGATCGGCTTCGTTGGAAAATCACAATTTTCCAGCAATTGTTTCATTATGAAAATTAAAAAAAAAAAAACACTAATATTTTCACCGATTAAAAAGATAAACTAATTTTGAGAGCATGACTGGCTCGTACAATTGTTATTTAACCGTAGTAAATGGAATTCTGTAAAATTGATGGTAGTAAATGGTGAGACTGAGATCTTTTGAGACAAGTTTCAGATGAATCTATAAAATCGATGATTCTCGTTTGTTGTAATTTTTCTTTGATTCTTTTCTTCCATTTTTTTTTTTAATATACAGACGATGTGCACGTGGAGCTAATTACATGTTTTGTCGGCACATTCTATTGTAATCCCATGGTTAAATGCGAGTCGTTTAATTCTCTGCACCTTTCTTCGATTGTGAAGTCCCGCTAAACAGCAGTTTCCCGCAAAGACAATGATTTCAGTGAAATTCAAAGATAAAATACTCGGCAATTGAACGTAATATAATAAAATTCTAAACTGAGCGCTGTCGTGGGATAACGAGAGGGAAACAAAAGCAACGGAAAGATTTATCGACAGGTTTTAAAGATAAGTAATGCAGGGAAAGTCGATAAATATAACTCAATGTTACATCGAGTCATTTTCTGTCAATACAAACCACTTTTTATTCACCTCTCTCAGATATTTTTTTCATAATTGAACAGATTCTACTACAACTTGAGAGGACTTGTGCAATCAAGATTTTTAAATCCATTAATTTAGAAAATGTTTAATTTATTTTCCTTCAAGACAATGTAACTCAAGAGCTATTAGGTCACAGAAAAAAAAAAAGAAATGTCTCAGCTTAAAAGTTATATTTTCAAACCAGCTTTAAATATTTTACAAAAAAATTATCAATGTTTACCTATTTTACTACAAAAAAAAAAAGTAAAAATGATTTATTTTCTCATTTATTTATTCAAAAAACGCCGTTCTTGTTGTACTAAAATATACAGAATTTTCAGAAGTTAGCATCGATACTTAAAAAAAAAAAAATCACATCTGAATCCGATTGATCTAACGTAGTAAACAAAAAAAATCATGCGAAATGGGATTAAATCGACGACTGTCTTGCTGACAATGTTGTAATCTCGAAAAAAATATTAATTACTTTGGGTTTGCTGATGGTTTATAATTTATACGTGGTTAGAACCTTTTTGCAGCATGACAATGGTCGATAGCGTACGATTTTGCATAATTACTTGTGGTTTTTTTTGTTTAAATACAGAACATCGAACGGTTCCAATCTACCATTTTTTCTTTTATTGAATCAATATTACCGTATAAATTCGGTAATAAAGATTCAGTAAATTTTACAGTGCAATGAAGATAGCGTTTTTTTTTTTTTTTAAATGAATAAATAGATTTTACATTATTTGGAAAAAAAAATTAAGTTATCAGGTTAAGATTTTTTTTTCTTTGAAAAATATCATTCAAAGCTGATAATAAAACACACAACTTTAACATTTTTTTTTCTGACCTATAGCTTTCGAGATACATTGACTTGTAAGTCACACCGACCATAACCGTCTCGGAATGGGATTATGGAGAGCAGAGTGAGGGAAACGTTTCTTATGGTAGAGCCGAGTAGTGAGGACTGTGAAGATTATGACTTATAAAGGGTTAACGGATTAAAAAATGTACAGCGAGTCCTACCAAGTTACAAAGTAATATATGACGAATTGTAAAAAAAAAAATATCTGAGTGGTTTGAAAGAAAAGTGGTTGAATCGACAGAGAATGTCATGATAATATGTAAATAGCTTTAGGTAAAATGAATTCATTTGAGATATAATTAGGGGGGGGGGGGGGGGGGGCTCGCCGTCAACGGGGCAACCCAACATATATTAATACTCGCTAGTTTCCAACGTTTCAGGTGTCCGGTATATTTTATGTCACACGATTTCTAGTCCTCGGGCGCGTTTAATAGCTGGAATATATATCGATAGAAATTAATTGACTTTGTGTTTAACGTCGAAGGATATGGGACATTCCACGCTGAGACAACGTACGCGTGGTCCTCATGTTAAGAAAAAAAAAATTATTTTTCCATCAGTACACTGTAAGCTGTCAGATAAAGAAATTCTTTAAAGCAATTTACATTTTCCAGCTACGTCCACATGAGGGAGGTCTCGGAGAATTTAATTCCTTGAAAATAAGTCATTCGTCTCTACATTGACGAAAATAATTAGCTTTTCTGAAAGATTTTATCCAGACGACGAAAACAAGGTTCAAGAACATTGTTTTCGTCGTCAAAACAATGAAAAAGAAATTCTGATAATCTGGAATCTTTGTTTTTTTTTTCTTTCTACAACGTACTTATCGAAAAAAATTATGGAATTACGACAAGGCACTTGGATCTGGAATGCCCCATATGTATGAGCAACCTTCGATATGCTCACCGGTAGTAGTTAGGCTTGAATGGTCCCGCTTTATTGAGTCCCATGTACTTTGCCTGTTCGTCCGTGAGTTCCGTTAGATGAGCATCAAACGTTGGTAAGTGCAAAGACGCCACGTATTCGTCTGTAAGCCGTATTAAAACGATATTGTGCAATCCTTTGATACCTTAAGTTTCAGTCGAATTGCGGTACTGGAAGCTGTTGATATAGAAAGAGAAGAAGAGGGAGAAAGAGAGAGAGAGAGGATCGTAACAACGTACCCATTTTCTTAGGTAGTAAATAAACGTCGCTCTTATATCGACCGGTTGGCGCATTAAACAGTTCGATAAGTGCCAATGCCTGAGTCGCGGCTGTTATCGACACAACGAATGACGGGATACTCGAGCATGAGAGATTCACGAGACGTCCTTCTGCAAGAAGAACAATGCGCTTTCCATCGGGCCAGATGACGTGATCGACCTGGGATCGAACCTTTTCCCAAGTCAAGTCAGGTGTGCGCAGACTATTCTGTGGAATGAATAATCAAACGTTTGCGTCAGACATACCACATCCTTTATTTTCTATAGAGGTTGCACAATCTTTTTAAATTTCCATTCGCAGCAGATGAAAAGAATTTAAAAATAGCAGATCGAAGATATAATATCGTGACGAATTACCTACAACACTTTTTCAGACGATAATATCGATAATATCGTTGTTTTTTTTGTGTGGCAATGATTCTATGATATAGAGGCCCTTAAGGGGAAGTGAAATATTTATATGAGTGGGATAATGAGGATAGTTAATTGCATACTCCAAGGAAAAGCCCCCTAAGATTACCGTGCAAGCTGAAGAAGATAAAACTAAATGGCATTTCACTGCAAAGTGAGGGAGAATGTGTTTAAGCGTTGAGATTTTGTCACGCCAAACCGATCTTTTACTTCGTTCTTTAAAAAAATGATACTTTGGTTCAATAAACAAAGACAATTCTGTAAACAATGAATGGCAGAGCATAGGAGCGTTAGTAATAAAATCGTGAGACGGTGAAACGTACGATATCTATTTCGGTGTTACTGTGACCCATGTTGCAAACGACACAGCCGTTCTTCATCTTGTCCATGTGTTCTCGGGTTACGACATTTTTATTTCCCGTTGCTGTAATAACGATGTCAACGTTTCTGATGACTTCGTTCAGTTTCATAACTCGGAAGCCATCCATACTTCGAAAATAACATTATTTCGTGGTATTAATAAATCGCCTTTCTATATCGTTCGCCCGTGAAAGACACAGTCTTATTACAAAAGAATAAAAGTTTACCTAGCTTGGAGAGCGCAGATAGGATCGATTTCTGTAATGTAAACGATGCAACCTAAGCCCTTGAGCGCTTGACAACATCCTTTTCCAACTTCACCGTATCCACAGATAACGACCTGTTTACCACCAAACATAACGTCCGTCGATCGTTTAAGACTGTCGATTATACTCTCCCGACAACTGTAAAGACTGTCGAATTTCGTTTTCGTCACGCTGTCGTTTACGTTCATCGCTGGGACAGACAATTTTCCAGCTTTCGAAAGCTGATAAAGTCGGTGAACGCCTGTTACACTCTCCTCCACGATTCCTGCAAATAAATTTAATCATGATTACTTTTTTACAGGAATATTTTATCATTTTTTTCATCGATATTCCCTTGATAACTCTATATACATTCCTCAGCCGACTAAACTATACTTAAAACGAGGATGCAAAGTATCCAAAGTATGCAAATTATGTAAGATGCATTGTGAATGGTGAAAAATAATGAGAAAGCAATGCGAGCAAAGCAAGCTTCTTTAAATACTTTGTAGACAAGCTTATCCGTTGAAAATTTCGATAGTTTACGATTTGGTTATTTGATCATTTTATTATCTTGTAAGATTGATATGTAAACATCGTTCACCACGATATTCAATCCTAGGAGTCATTTTAGTCTTTTAAACATTTGTACATACTTTTAGCTTGATACTTAAAGATTTTGTAAACTGGGGAAGTTTGTAGCAATTTTTAAATCAATTGGAAATATTCGAACGCTCGATTTTGATCAAACTAATTAAAAATACAAAATAAATTTATCGATTCTCGATAAATTTGATACCGATCATCTAAAAATATTAGTCTATTCCTGAAAAACTATCGAGCCCGATACGATAAAAATTGTAAGAGCTAACGTACGAACAGCCTTTTTCTTTTAAAACGTTAAGCGCCACGTTAAGTCCCCAGTAGATTTTTTTCTATTTTGCTGAAAATTATAACAAACAATGAGGATTTACCATTCTAATTGCATAAGAATTTTTAGCCAATAAGGCATTTTTTTTACGCGAGAATTTGTTTCTAAATGTGATTTTTGGATATTTTGAAACATGTTGACATGAAAAAAAAAACTTTATCGTGAAAACAAAGGTTCCTTCGTGAGGAAGCAGCATTCACATGTTAAATATAAAATAATAAAAATGTTCATTAATGAAATTCAAACGACATAAAATAATAATTTTCATTGAAATAAATAATTTAACATTTTTCAACGTACTCGTCGAAAAATATATTGATTTTAAGGCCTTAAATAACATGTTGAAACTTACCCTGTATTAATTTGAACATTGCATTATATTTTTTGAGCATGAGATGCGTGGCGTCTCCGCCATCGTCCAAAATCATGTTGGGTTGCCAATTCTCGGCGGCGACGCATTTGTCGATGCACCACCAAAAGTCTTCTTCGGTTTCGCCCCGCCACGCGAATATAGGATATCCAGCGTGAGCGAGAGCTGCCGCGACTTCGTTCTGAGTCGAATAAATATTACAAGCGGCCCATCTTACCTGAGCCCCGAGTTCTATCAGAGTTTCAATGAGAACAGCCGTCTGAGCGTTTATGTGAGTACATCCAACGATCTTGGCATTCTTCAGTGGCTGTTGAAACGGCATTCGAGTGACAAAAATATTTTTACGATGCATTTCGTTAAATAATCAAAGTATTTTATTACTCTACCATATCGTCTGCGGCACGTTTGCGTAGCGCCATTATTCCCGGCATCTCCTGTTCCGCAATCTCAATTTCCCGACGACCAAACGCATGTTGATTGATGTTTCTCACACAAAAATCGGTAAAGCCCTTGTCGGTTTTTTGTATTTTTTCGCGGGGCGACACATCGTCCTCGTCCGATGAACTTCCTGTATAAGACGCTAAGGTTCAAGCCAAACGTCAGAAAATGGATGATATTAGTACACAGCGAAGGTCCAGTCTGGGCTAGATTGTCGGTTTTTAAATATTTATTCAAATTCAATAAAAATTATTACATTAAACTGTATCAGTGGTTATTACGTCTCTTTAACTTTTATTACAATTACTTTATCACAGAAATCTTAATCGAAAATGAAATATTCGTCAAATCACAAGTTAAGCTAACTATTGACTCGATAAATTACTTTTTTAAAAGCATATTCGTTGCTCAGTATTATTGTAAAAATTCCTTTTGGACCCCTTGGACACTGTCGTTACTGTCGTAAGTATTTAAATGTTGTTTTATTATTTAAATAATTGTGATAAATATCGACTGCACGTGACATTGGCATTTTTAAGCCAGTTATACGTGCGATAAAAATTCTATTTACCGATACAACGGCTTTAGAAATATTTAACTAAGATTCGATACGTTTTCCAATACTGTCGAACGTCCTTCAGTCAAGGGATTGGCGATGGTGTTTTTATGGTGCATGCACAAAAAATTAGTAAGCTTCTCTAGCGTTTAATGCAAATGATAAACATCACAAGAAATATCTGGTGAGGATGAAAAGTAAATCTATCATCGTTTAAACTCATACCAGAGCTGTAGCTATCATTGCTGCTGGCTGACAATGATCGGCTCCGATATCGGCTAGATTTCTTCAACGCTCCGGACTTTGACTCCTAGAAATTAGCAAATTAACGTTAAACCAAGTATACATTGAGTACGGGGAGGCTCTTTAGGATAAGGACAGAGGGCTTGCGATGAATTTAATCAGACTACAAACATAAAAGTGCAAATGAAACTATGTTCTTGATTTTCTTCTACGTGCATGTTTGCAAGAACGATTAAGGTCGGCTACGTTCTTTATGCATGTTAGGTGAGAATTTTATGGACTTCCGATGCTGTTGACAAAGCTTCTTTCCGGTGGAGGAGGAGTACAGGGAAAATCGAAACAGCGATTTTATTTTTTGATTAAGGAAAGAAAAGAATGCTTCAAAGATTTTTCTGTTTTTTTTTTCTTCTGCAATCTCTCCGAACGTCCGCCGTCGTTCGAGTCAAGGGAAGAGGTGTCCTGATTGACAAAGAATTTCGAAAATCTCACGTCGAAGAGAGATTCGAAATTCGAACATGCATTCATAATTTGAAAAAATTCGGAGCCCACAATTAAAAAACAAAAAAATGTTATTGAGGAAGTGTTGCTCTTTGATTAATCACCACTTTCATCCCAGTAGAACCAAAGTTTGTGTAGTCAAGGCCGAATAATTCCATAGACGCATTGCACATTTTTTAAAATAAATTTTGTTTTAAGGAGTAGCGAGCATGTTCTATGGCAAAGGGTTAAAAATATTTACTCTGTGGTTTCATACACAAATATATCTTACTTACTAATTTTGTTCTCGGGCCGTGAAAGGCATTATTTGATGCCTCTAGGCTCTGAAATCACAACAACCACCATTTCATAATTTTTAAAGACAACCGAGATTCTGTATTAACGTTCTTCGTGTTGCCAAGTTGAGAGCTTCCGATAGGAGATGAGTATTAGTTGACGAAGATTGGGGTAGAAGACACTCACGACGCATACACAGCAATTTATTTTGTGCGAGACTCTTGAAAAGTGCTCCAAATAAAATTGAGAAAGAGCGCGAGAGAGAGAGAGAAAGAGCAACGAAGAGCTGTGTGAGTCGTGCACTGCGTTTTGCACACTTGCAAGAAATATTATTGAAAATATTATATTTTTCGAATCTGCTTTTGTCGGTTCGTCTTCTTAAAAAGTAAAAATACTTTGGAAACATGAAATATGTTACGGGTAGAGTGCAATTTGTGACTTTTCTACTATCTATTTCTAGTATTCGTGAAACACTAATGCACAAATGATTTATTTTTTATATTTTTTTTATCTGTAACTAACGACTAACATGAGAATAACGCCCTATATGTTACAAATAAAACAAGCATTTTGAAGTTTCATCACAGTTTTACATTAAATAAGCATGCGATTAATTCAAAATTTTTATATTCTTAGCGGTAACTGTATATAAAAAAATTTATTTGGAGTAGAGTTTGAATGTTAATTCCTATAAAATTGGTTCAGCGGCATCTTTTGAATCTATTTTCCGATAAACGATGACTGATATGTAAAATCAATATTTTATGAATTTTTAGCAATCGTTCGATAGAAATATTTCTCTAAATTTGTTAAAATAACTAAATTAAATTGTTGCCAGTCGTTAGAATAATTTTCTCTGAAACAGAAAAGTACTAAAAGTTGTAATGTAATTTGTCAAACGTTATAATCGTAAAATAATTGTCAGGAATGCTTAATTAACTTTATGGCGATCAATATGATTTTGAAGAAAATGATAAATTTCATTGATACTAACTCAAATTTATTTATAAAATTAAATAAAGTTTTGCCAGTCGTAAGAATAATTTTCTCAGAAATAGAAAAGTACAAAAAGTAGTAAGAGAGTTTGTCAAACGTCATAATCGTGAAATAATTGCCAGGAATGCTTAACTTTATAATGTTAAATTTGATTTTGAAGAAAACAGATAAATTTCATTAATTCTAATTCAAATATATCCAATAAATTAAATAATATTTTAACCATCGAAGGATAAGTGCGAGAGAAATAACTTAAAAATGTATAAACGATTGTAACGTAATTAACAATAAATTAACAATATTATTGCGAGACCCGAATTGTCGAACTGTTCCAAAGTGTGCTGTCTGCCGAATGTCGTGTCACCGTTAATTGTCCAAGAGATTAATCGTCAGACTCATAAACAAGGCCGAGCACAATAGTGAGACACCAGACACGGTTTATTGTGTCTTTTGAATTATCGTAACACGACGGTGGGGGAGGGATTGCATAACGCGTATGCATGTGACAGGAGTGACACAAGGTCTTGAGGGTGGCTAATTATGCAAGGAATAAGAATAACGCTTTATAAAAAAATACCCGTAACGATATTTAACGAGATATACGATTCAAAGGGTTGGCGATTACGATTGACAATCGTCGAACAAGGCAGCAACACCAATTTTCTTTTATATTATCAATAGAACAATCGTCAACACCGAGTGATAGACAAAAATACAGTCCAGTCGTGTGGGTGATATTGTTTAAAATTTTTTTTCAACACTTGTCGCATTATTATACGAGTTTCGAAAGAAATTTTATAAAGTAAATGACGTCTTTACCTTGGAACTGACCGCTGGATCGGTTACCGGTCCGTCAATCACGGTATTTCTACCTTCTTTGCCGGAGGATGTGCTGTTTGGACCATCCCCGCTGTCAGCCATTTTTAATGTAGCCGCATGATGCTCGCAACAGATGTACGATGGCGTTGACGAAAATGTCACGAGATATCCAGGGGGGTGAAAAGAGTGGGAGTCGACACGAAGGAGGAGGGATAGACGTACAAAACATTCGTGGTTTCCGGTTCTCTCGACGCTACTATTGGTCACCGAATGGTGGCATTTCCACCCTATAGCTTATATGCAACGAAATATTTGGCTTGAAAAATTCTCAATTCACTTAATCAATTAGCCCATGATAATTAATTAATTGTGGTTTCGATTGATTAATAAAACAATTTTGTTGCAAGTTGATTGATACAATCGAATCTCGTTTGTAGTTCTCGATGACGACACTGCGCGCGCCGGAAACCTACGACCGTAGAACATGCGCAGCTCCAACTTCCGCGAGTATCCGCGTCTGCGGAGCACGTGTGGCTAAAAATTATTAATAACTATAATAGTTAATCGGTTTTTTACATTGCTATCGACATTATGGGGAAACCAGGTAAATAACATTTAAATTCTTTTATTAATTACTCTTATCAGACGCACGAATCGGTGAGTAATTTTCGATAATTCGAGCAATGAATATACCGCGTCCCATGCCGCGTTGCCGCTTAACCTATAAATCTTGAATGATATCTCATTTTTTAAATTCACGTTTTATATAATTTATTAATTTATCGTACGTTTCAGATTCGTTGAAGTTTTAATTATAATTTTGCCTCGATTTGATCATTTTTTAATTATTATTGCGATGTCCTTTGAGGGATAATACGCAAGTATGCCGACGGCCATAACGCGTTCACGTGTTTTTCACACGTGGGCAGAGTACTTTCGACAGTAAAAATAAATTAAAGTAATTTAGCTGGAGATTACGGCTGCTGTGATTTGGTAGACATTAATTGCGTTTATTGCTGCCAAGTCACAGCTGCTGGCGGACACTGCCAACAATTAGCTTCTCACCTATCTGGTCATCGGCCATAGCATTTTCAATCGTCATTTTAAGGATTGTGGCTACTCAACTGAAAATGTTAACCATTGGTTCAAATGTATTCAGGATATTGATCTATGGCGATCAAGCATCTGTGCAAAATTTCAAGACAATGGTCTACATGGTTGTCCAACAATTAATTATCAAAGTTATACTTTTATATAGAGACAACGTAACAAAAATCATACGATATCCATTGTGGCTCTTAACAACCAAACTAAACAAGGATGCAAAGTAGAACCTCGCACGTTGCTTTCTCATTATTCACCAGATTTAACAAAGCTATCTCTGTTAGAAAGTATGGTGATTAATTTTGTCGGA
The DNA here is from genome assembly GCA_963942595.1 of Cylloceria caligata. NCBI lineage: Eukaryota > Metazoa > Arthropoda > Insecta > Hymenoptera > Ichneumonidae > Cylloceria > Cylloceria caligata. The sequence continues at coordinate 12,508,626 of OZ012707.1, read as the reverse complement.
AAGTTGTAAAATAATGAGGAAGTGACTAGGCTATGACATTCCGCTAGTAATTATATAAACTAAAGTTTGACCAAATAACAATGATCAATGCCAATAACGACAGCTGAATGCGCAACTAGAGTCAGAAATTTTAGATCCATCGCTCGAGGGATTCTTAAATTTCAGGTTTTGACTCTTTGCAGATTCGACTCAAACTCAATACGATTTGTTCTTGAACATAATATTTAGTTTTAAGAAACTAGCCAGATATCTCAAAATGTAGTGACAACTAGAACATTTACAGCAATTTTTTGCATAATTCAAAAAGCCACAAAATCTGAACCGCTGTATAAATTTTTATAAATAAATTACAGTGAATAGAGTTCGTGCTACTTTACTTTTATGTGAAATTTGAGTGCTGTGCCATTACATGAATGCGCACATGTCCAGACATTTTCCTTAATGTGTTTTCTAGATACTTGGGCACATTTTGAACATGTTGACATAGATGTTAAAAAAAAATGCACTATTGCATAGCTTTTTCAATAAAAAAGCATAATTTTATGAAAATGAATTCAAATAATTCTTAAAGTGTTTGAAAAATTGTAAAGAAAAGCTTGGATTTTTTTACAAGAATGTAAGCTCTGGGTCTAGTGACACAGGCCTCTTTCTCGCACGTCGCTGGCCCACAAATCTGTGCACCAACCAACCTTTCTGCACACTTCTCCGTCTGGATAACAGTAGTTAGCATCTTTAACCCTTCACAAGTCACACCACCAGAAACCGTCCTGGAATGTGATTATGAAGAGCAGAGTGGGGGTAATGCGTTATTACGGTAGAATCGAGGAGTGGGGATATTCTTGTGACTTATGAAGGGTTAATTACATTGTTCTTATTGTTTAGAAGCATACATTAGAGCCAGGCTGGTCTATTCTTGCCTACTTGGTGTCGAAGTAATGCAAGATAAATTTATGAGCGCTGCTTCTTGCGATTGGAATATTATTTTTATATCCATTAGCAGTGTTCGTTACAGTATATTATTCTAATTATTATTTTCATAGAATTTTGAATTTCACCTAGTGAATATTTTAAGGATTAGAAATGTCAAAAATATTATAGCTTATACAAAACCATCAATTTAAATTTATTAATCATTCATTAATATTTATTTTTTATGAACAATTTTTGTAATCCCAGCCATAATATTTTTGACATTTTTAATCCTTAAAATATTCACCAGGTGAAGTTCACGAAAGAGTATTAGGAATATCTTTTTAAATACACATTTTTGAAAAAAATGGATGAGATATTTTTTATAGAAAATTTAATTCCCCATAAATTCATACATATGGATTTTTCGCCAAATTGGCATATTTCGCGAGATATTTCCGAAAAACTGCGGATTCGTCAAAAAAATCAACTTTGATCATCTTGCGGCACCTGTTATTTTCATCTTTTCACGAAAAATTAATTTCCGTCACGTTTTTACATGAAACTGAAACTTTTTAGGGGGCGCCTGAAAAAAATTTCATTTTTAACGACCACCATTATATATATATCTATATATATACTATAATACTATAATATATATATATATACTAGTATATTTACTAGGACCGCCTAGAGTGGTCCTTATGTGGGGTTTGGATGAATTTAGACCAGACCCCCCCCCCCCTAGATTGGCTCCAAATAATTAAAAATAAGAGACCTAAAAATTTCAGACCTCTATCTTTAAAATTGGCTATTACCAGGAGGGGTGGGATTTTCTCTTTAAAATACACAGTTTAAAAAAATTTGTTAAAGATGTGCTTATTTGAGTGGTCTCGTAATCTTTCTATAAATTCAAAATACTTCTGAAATTGTTCGTGATACTTATACAGATGAAAAATAACTTGTGGTTTGACTTTGACATTTATATGGGTCATTCTTATATATATATTTTTTTTCTTCGTTTTTTCTCTGATTTCCAAATAATTTAATTAGAAAAAAAATTTATATTGGGAATAACAATTGTAAAATAAAAAATATTTATCTAGAATTTAAATCTTGAAATTATTTCAGATCATTCCAACTAATTTGTCTTTTTTTCTCGAATTTCATGGTAATTTTATCAAACGAAAATTCTCAATGATAAACGTTAATCCAAAGACTAAAATACTGATCTTGAAATTTATCTGGGTCATTCCAACTTGAGATACATTTTTTTTTCTTTGTTTGAGAAATTTTTATCAATTGTTCTGATCTTGAAATAACTTATTTTTTATTTTCCAAATTTTTATCATTGAAACTTTGAGAATTAAAGAAAAAAAAACAATATTACACCCAAAGCAGAATGACTGATGTAACTTTCATAACCGGTATTTTTTATTTTAAGAATAACATCGCTTATCTCGAATTTACTTTTGATAAATTCGTTTGATAAAAAAAATTATTTGCAATCACTCATATTCATTTCAAGATCAGTATTTTTTTATCTAAGACTCTATATTTCGAATACAACATTTTTTGCTGATAAAATTATCCCGAAATAAGAGAAAAAACGAAACAAAAAATATATATCAGGATGGAATGACCCATACATATTTCAAAGTTAGACCGGAAGTTCTTTTTTCATCTATGTAAGTACCACAAACTCATTCAGAAGTATTTTGTATTTTTAGAAAGATTTCGAGACACTCAAATAAGAGTATCGTTAAAAAATTTTTAAAACCTGTGTATTTTGAAGTAGAGGTCTGACATTTTTAGGCCACCCATTTAAAATTATTTTGAGTCAATCTGGGGGGGGGGGGTTACAATCTGTCCATAAGAACCACCCTGAGCCCCCTTCCCCCCTTCATACGCCCCATTTGCTTAAACGGCAACTGCAGGGGTGAGATATTTTTATAAGAGAGACATGGTTTCGAAAAATATAAATAAGGTCGGTTTTTCGAAGATTTCATATTGAAATAACCCTTTAAACGTCCATATCGAGGATAGAAATGAAATGATATATATATTTTGGAGCTTTTATTGTATAATCATTAAATGCCAACAGTATTTGGTATTAATTCAAGCCAAAACCTCAATATTCACACACGTTAGGTGTTACTCATTCTGGTGTTAAGCACCAGTTAATTTTATTCCTCTCTTACCCAAGATTTGTTCTAGTCTTGAGGCTGTTAAAAGTTCATGTAGTTTTTTTTAGAGCGACAAACCTCCAACTAAATATCAAGCGTGTGCTCAAATTAGTATCCGGAACTTGTAAACCTCTGATGAGAGTATAAGGCTTACAAAGTATAAGACTAAAGATATTATAATTTACAATTCATATATAAAGGCAGCAGGTATTTCTGTAAATTTGATAAATCTTTTCAGCAATTATTTAAAATGTAAAAGAATCCTACAATTTGTCATATAAAATAAAAAAAAATGTTTCAAACATGCTTCTGAAAGTCACAAAAATTCAATAAAAGCAAAATACTTGACCGATGTTAGAGAAAAATCATATTCGCAATGTACCAAGATGTTTAAGACACCATATTTGCTGTATACGAAGATGCTGAGAATAGTATATTCGCAATATGTAAAGATGCTGAGGATAGCGTATTCGCAATATGTGAATATGCTGAAAATAGCAGTAGCTAGTTATTGAAATATTATTGCATTGTGTCGTGATTGTGAACGCTTTAAAAAATTTCTTTTAAAAAAACAATGTATCAATCTTAAATTTGTTTTTCAGGTTTCTCTCCCGTTGGTGGAGGCGGTGGTTTTAGAGGTGGCCGAGGAGGTGGAGGAGGAGGAGGAGGAGGTCGCGGGGGTGGATTTGGTGGCCGTGGTGGTGGTAGAGGCGGAAGCGGTGGATTCGGTGGCCGCGGCGGCAGTAGAGGCGGAAGCGGGGGACGCGGTACACCACGTGGCAGAGGTGGCGGTGGAGGACGCGGCGGTGGAAGGGGAGGACGGGGCGGGGGTGGTTTTAAAGGCGGCAAAACTGTAGTAATAGAGCCTCATCGTCACGAAGGTGTCTTCATCGCCAGAGGAAAAGAAGATGCGCTTGTCACTTTGAACTTGGTACCCGGATCCGAAGTTTACGGAGAAAAGAGAATCAGCGTGGAGGTAAAATCATTGACATCCAAACAATAAAGCAATACAATAAAATTATCATTAAAAAATATTAAATAAGTTAAAATGAATGAGCAATTGCTATAATAATGATTATGTTATATTTTCAGGGTGACACTGGCGAGAAGGTGGAATACAGAGTATGGAATCCGTTCAGATCAAAGTTAGCCGCTGCGATTCTCGGCGGTGTCGACCAAATTCACATGCCGCCCGGCAGTAAAGTCTTGTACCTTGGCGCCGCCTCGGGAACGACAGTTTCACATGTTGCGGATGTCGTTGGTCCGGTATGTTTCACACAGAAATTGCAAAGAAAAAACAGAACAAGCAAAAACATACGTAAATTGAATAAAGTGAAATAGATGTTTATTTTTTTCTTTTTCTTTTACATTACATTTGAGCATACATTAGAGCCAGGCCGGTTATTCCTTGCCTACTTGGTGTCGAAGTAATGCGAAAGAAAACTACGAGTGCCGTTTTTTTTTTTTGTGCAACAAGAAAAGTGATTTTTAGTTGCTTTGCTGTGCTCGTGACAAATTAATTTGTTTTCTTGTAATATTGAACGAAAATGTTATCGTCGATTTGTAATTTCTTTTTCGTGCAGGAAGGACTGGTCTACGCCGTAGAATTTTCCCACAGGTCGGGCAGAGATCTCATAAATGTCGCCAAGAAGCGAACGAACATCATTCCGATAATCGAGGACGCCAGACATCCACACAAGTACAGGATGCTGGTTGGAATGGTTGACACAGTATTTGCGGATGTTGCACAACCCGATCAGGCGAGAATAGTCGCGTTGAATTCGCAATATTTCCTCAAGAATGGCGGACACTTCGTTATCTCCATCAAGGTCAGTTAAACGGATCATCGAAAGCTTATTGAGAATACGATATCCCTTTCGAAATTCATATTTGTACCTTGTTAATATTATTTTTCCTCTATTTACACAATGAGCTTTTCGCATTTTTCGAGAGTTCTATTCAACGTGGAGGAAGAGTAAATTGATGTGCTCCACATCGTTTCGCAATGCCTTAGCGATTTCGACACTAATGCCATCAAATATTCCAATAAAAGCGAATCCGATACATTTTTTAATTATAATTAATTTACTATTTTATCAATTATGAAAAATAAAATGCGAATAAAATACAATTAAATAAATTAAATTGTTCAAGTTAATGTGATACTACACGGTAGTTGAGAAAAACTGTCATTCTTACGGTTATTCCGTCGAATAAAAGTCGAGACGAGTGCCCACCGTCTAAAAATTCCTTCAGGGCACCGTTCTCATTTTTTTTTTTTTTTTTTTTTTTTTTTTTTGTTATCCGACTTATTAACCATGGCAGACATTTTGTATAGGAATATTAGTTTCATTTCTCTTGCATTCACAAGTATTTCCCATAATCTTAATAATAAAATTACAAATATAGAAATAAAATAAAAAAATTGATAAAGCAATTTTTTGATATTCATAAAAATAGAAGAAAACGTAAAAATGTTATTAGAATTAAATTTTTCGTGTGTATATCGTGTTTATAAACATTGGATGTTATCTTCTGCTTTCAGGCGAGTTGTATAGACTCGACGGCGCAGCCCGAGGCCGTTTTTGCCGCAGAAGTGAAAAAGCTCGTGGCCGACAAACTGAAACCTCAAGAACAGATAACTCTTGAGCCATACGAGAGAGATCACGCGGTGGTTGTGGGTTCCTTCAGGCCACCGGCGAAGACTGCCGCTTGAACTTTATCCTCCACAAGTGACTAGTTTGTCTAGTTGAAAAAAAAAAATATTTTTCCATACTTATTTTGTAACGAGAAAACAACAACAAAAACAAAGTTAACGTAGGATTTCGCGATTGACTGTGCAAACTCGAAAAGTTAATTTTGTATGATTGTTCGTTGCGATTACGATGCTGCGTGTTCGTTGCGGGAAAGGGAGACGACAGTCAGAATGGTAACATACAGATTGCGCGGTAACAAACTCTTCGGACAAATTTTAATGAATTTTTAAAACGTTTTTTCTCAAGCTTTTCCAATATTTTTTATCCACACGTTAATAAAACAATGGCGATAATAATTAAAATTACATTTAAAGTATTCCTCGAATTTCAATACAATTTTGACGCAGCAAGCTTTTTTTTTCACGAGTTTCACGACCAAAAACAAGAGTTTTAACCGTTTTTTTTTTCCTGTGTATCGATAATCTCCGTGAGAAAAAGTCATTAAAGTTGCTTCCTTGTCTCCGTCGTGTTTCACGTAATCGTGAAAATAGCAACACTTTCCCGCAACCGCAAGAATTCATAATGATCTATTGTGAAAAGAGCAAATTCCATTTGTACAGTTACGAAACATTTTTTCATTTTCTCAATGCTCAGATTCGCCCGTTTTTTGGACGTTATTCGCTACCGAGGAAGTTGACAATGACGTTTAACAGTGAAAAAGCGTCACGAATGAACGAGAGAGAGAGAGAGAGAGAGAGAGATAGAGAACGATATGAATAGCGATTTCATAATAAACAATTTAAACTGTTAATTAAGGCAAATACGACTGTTTTCATAATTGTGTATGTACATATATATGCAAACAATATATATATGTGTGTGTGTGATTGTATTTTATAATTAAGAGGTTACTCCGTTAAAATTAATCAATTTTCAGAATTATTGTTTTATCTATAAATCCAGACAATTTTGCAAATTTTGCAGATTTTCCAAGATTTTGCGAAATTAAATTTACTTTATAAAAGAAGAAGAATAAAACAGCACGAATAAAATCGAATATATATATATATATATATATATATATATATATAACATTTTTTAAATAAGAAACGGGTTTGACATTGAAAATCGTCGAAACAAATGCGAAAACGCAACTTCCTTTGGCATTTGCCAGTGTCATCGAGGGATCGGTTATAACTTTTTTTTTTTTTTTTCCCCGAAGATATGATAAATTAACAAGTTTTACAACGGCGAAAATGTCGAAAAGGAGTGAGTTCCCTTGATTGAATTTGTCAATTACAATTGAATTATAGTTATCAATGATCTTGTAGACTTCGGCAACGACGGGATTCAAAGCAACGCTACGAAATGCGAGAAAAATTTTGGAAAGACGTTACAGAGTGGCAATTCCGCTTCCGGTCACTTGAGGATGCGAGGGAACGAGAGACTGTCGGGTGGTGCAGATGCCAAATCCATGTCCACGATCAACACGAGCAAACATGAACTTGATACGGATTCTAAATTAACGCCAGAGTCCCCGGGTAACTCGAAGGTTGCGCCGGAAGCTGAAAAAGAGATTCAAGCTATCCTCGCGCAGTCGAATGATCAGGAATCAACTGGGTAAAAATAATAAATTGTTAAGGAACGTGCGAGATGCAGTTTGGACTTTTTTTTTTTTTTTTTTAATAAAAATTCGAGCAAGGTCTGAATATAACTTGAGACGATGTCCTGCGTGTCGTCTTTCTGTCTCGGATCGCCGTGCGTGAGAGATAGCGGAATTTTCTTATCGCAAATCTCGTCGCCGCGATTTATCTTCCGGATAAAAAATGAGAACGGTGAATCTTAAGACGCAGTTCACCGTTCTCCTCTTTTTTTTTTATTTGAAAGATCAATCGTGGCAGTGAAATTTGCATTACAGTACTTGTTACTGACCAAGAGATAGCACATGATCTTAAGGTTATCCGACATAACGCGGTCGGTATTTAAAACTTTATTGTTTCAAGGGTATCAGGGGTTTCTGGATAAAAGCAAATTATATATTTATCCGTCCATTCGTTACGAACGTTAAGGTTAAGATGTTGAAGTAGAATTTTTACTGACATTGGTCTGTAAAAGTAGACTATTTCGTAGTTACGGAAACGCTTTACATTATGTACAGAAGGTAATATGAACGTACAATGCTCTTAGCTCTCGTGGCTGTTTACGGCAACAGATTACGTGGACGGTTAGATGTATGCGAGTTTCAGAAAGGTTTATATTCTACAAAACTGATGTTGTCCTTTCGGGCGGCCATATTTGATTTTTGAGGGATCAGTAATATACGATTATTATTATTCTTTGCACGTTTTTGACGGGACGTCGAGCGTTTTTGTGCACCTTAAAGTCCTGTACAATTTTGAGCATATTGACAATTCACGGGATAAACTACGAAATAGCCTATTTTTACCGACCTCGGTCGATAAAAAAATCTACTCCAGCATCACCTTAAAATGCATTTCTGATATATAAACCAAAGAAAAGATGTATATGTCAGATATATATTTTTGAATATATTTCTTTTCAACGGGAGATTCGATGTAGTTTGCTTTAAATCCGATAGCGATTATCCTTGGTTTCAACTTGTGAAACAATATTTTGAATCGAACAGTTATCGCGCTTACCGACATTCTTTGAGGATTTATAAGTCTTATAAAATGTCAAACGTCTTCACGATTGTAATTAAAATGACGATCGTGGTCGTACAGAGGTCAAAAATTATAAGCAAAGTTTTTGGCGCGAGCGCGCGAACATCGGACATATTTTTCGAAACCACTTTTCCGGACAGCTTTCAGACAATTTGAAACATTCTGAGATTAATACCTCGAAATGTTGTTTCTTTGTTTTTCTCGAGGCAATACTTTCTCTGAGAAGAAGCAGTATCGCAAAAAATTCAAAATTTTAAATAATAATAAATAGAAATTGTTAAAATTTGGTTTAAGCACAGTTTATAAAGTCCCTTCGCATAAAATAAATAGGCGGTTTGATCTGAGTCTTGTTCTTGGATACATTAATGACTTAAATTATATTGAATTTCCTAATTATACAATTAAAAAATTTTTACAGCGACAAGAAAGTGGACGAAATGATTGACTACGTTATCCAGAATCTCCAGGAAGCCGGAAAAGCGTTGGCCTCGCTAGGAGAGAACTTTGAGCACGATTTAAAGGTTGACTCAACAGCCGCGAGCGATTAAACACACGATTGTTCTAGAACGTCTCCTGCGAAATGAATGAACAAGCCACGATAAACAGTAAAATGGATTTAAGAAAAAAAAAAAAAAAACTGCGGAGCGTTTTACTTATATATCCGCAATAAGACGATCTACCGTTCGCGTAATCGATTCTTCTTCTTTCTTTAAAAATCGTATTCCCGGTCCCCGAAGCTGATGCTCGTCGATATAATGGGAAAAGTCCAGAACTGGGTGAGCGTCGCGCAGATACGTCTCGATGCCGCGAGAAACGATATAAACAATCTGCGAAGGGAGCTCGCTTCTCGGTCGAATGAACTCGCGGCGAGGGATCAAGCTATTGCGGAAATGAAAGCGAAATTGGCAGAGAGCGAAGTTGCCAAGGGCATTTACGAAAAAGCTCTGGTAAGCTTCTCTGTATCTTGAGACATTCTTCTTTGCTTTCAATTGTAATTGTACAAAAATTTATTGAATTTATGAATCTCGTTGAATTTGTACAATTTATGTAGATTTTATAGCATTCATAGAATTTTTATGACTAATAATACATTTTGAATTTATCTCAGAACGGACCGAAAAATGCTGAAACGCTGCCAAGCCCATCTGCATTGAACTTTATTCCCTCGCGTGAGCCACTGCCTACCAAAGTCTTATCAACCGTTTCGGAACCCCTTCGAGCAGACATTCAGCAAATTTCCGGTATAACTTTAAGCGTCTGATCAGCCTTTACCACATATTCCATTTGAGGATATATACAGTTGCGAAAGCATCAGAAATAACTTCTCTACGTGGAATGAACCTAATGCATCTCTTTCGATTTATTGAAAAGGTACCGGAGACGCAACTTCGGAGACAACTGTTCAATCTCGGCAACAAAACCTCTTGGAGACTCAAGACAAATCCTCTCGAGATCAACGTTCTCATTCGCAACAACGTTTCGAGGAGGAACCAGCTACCGCAAATGTGGCTGTTCAATACGGAAAAGTAAAAGAAAGAAAACGAGAATCGGAAGTACGTAAAAGATTATTCTACGTGGAAAGCGCTATGATGAGCAAATGTCTCGCGATTTTATCGTAGCTCGAATCAGAGCTGGCTCGGCTTCGCAAGGAAAACGAGAGGATTGCCAAGGAAAGAGCCGACTACGAGAACGCTATTCAGAGAGCTCTGCTGCGTGGTGTTTCTTGCTTAAATGCCGAGACTCTCAAGGTTTTGCGCTGTCCACCTCCCGTCTCCTGTTATACACCCTGCGGTCCTCCACCTTCGCCTGTAAATACCGTGTAAGTTGAAATACGTAAAAATATCCGTAAAATGACGAAAAAAATATATTTTAATTTTAATATCAACAATGATTATTTAAAAATAATCGAAGCCTATCTTAATTACCGGGAATTGTTCGAGAGAATTTGGTGATTATTCACTATCCAAAGTTTGTACAAATCAATTGAAAACAATGTTTTTTTTTCTTTTTTTTACACCATGAACCGAGCCTAATTCTATATTTCATTTTTTCATTGAATTTGAATTTTCCTTACTGCAGAGTCTTTAGGCAGACTTAATATTTACAGTTTTTCTTGTTTTGCTTCCTGAAAAAGATCTCAAAAACGTCGGGAAATCATATTTAGAAAAAATATCCATGACCGCGCACGATAAACTTTACAGTGATAATTAATTCTGTAAAATTTGTACAAATCAATTGTAAACGTTGAATTTTTTATGGCATGAACCTTTTACCTGATACGGTATTTCATTTTTTTTTCACTTGAATTTGAAATTCATTTACTCTACTGTACTGTACTGTATTCTGTGCTTAGAATATCTCATTGAATTCGATTGAATTTCATTAAATGAACAGAAATCTCATTGAAAACAAATCGGTTCCAATCGATTTCAATGTAGTTTTTTGTCCGTTTAATCGGTTTCAATGGAATTTTTTAAGCAGGGCTGTTTAGACACACAGTAGTTTTAGTTTTTCTGTTTGGTTTATGTTTTTTTTTCCTTTCGTGATGTCGATTTCGGAGTATTCAAAAAGTTTCAAAACGACGGGAAATCATATTTCGAAAAAATATCAATGGCCGCGCGCGCGTGTGTGTGATGAGCTTGGAAAATTGAAATTTTTATACATATCTCGAGAATGGGTTAATCAATCTTTATGAAACTTTGCACTCGAGTCAAAGCCCCGGGTCTGTTTGCAGCATTTTTCGTCCAAATAGCTAACGGTTGTCTCAGTTTATGGTTGTTTGAATTTTTCGAAATAATAGTCTCTCTAACTTTCGTAAATTTTGTGCTATCGAGCCTAAAACTTTGTACAATAAAAGTCTAGGGTACAAGATTGTTCGATATTGAGTTTGGCATGAATATATCAAGCCGTTAAGATTTTATGGAATTACGAGTTTTTGTAATTTTTCGAAACAAAAAATCTATTTTCGCTCCAACTTTGGTAAATTTCCATCTATTAAATCGAAACTTGGCATAAAAATGTATTATTAGATTGCAATACATTTAACTTTATATATTCGATAACAAGAATACCCGGTATTTCTCGGATAAATATTACTATTCTTGGAATCACCAACTTTAGTTGATGAAAGCTTATGAATGAAAAAGTTAATTCTGTAAGCTCTCCCTCCTCCGCTTGATCCCGGGCTTCGAGCTCTTCTAAAACTCGTTTACGATTTACAAACATTCAACTTTGTGTATTAGTTATCTGAATTTTCAATAATTTTATCTGAATATTTGTTAGATTGATTAATTTATCGTAATATACGTTTAAAAAAAAAATTTTTTTTTTTTTTTTCAACAATTTTGTTTCAGCGAAACAATGACTCCGTGTTTTTCAACGAAAATAAAAAATGACAGAACAGACGTAAGCTGTAGGAAGGCACCGTCTGCTTCCTCGAGACGCGGTTGCAGTAAAGTCCTCGGGAACGAGAGTCCACCGTACGAAGAGAGTGGCTGTTGCAGTGCGAAAAAACTAACTAACAATCAATTTGGATCATCTTCAAAGTACAGGAAGTCTTCCGGAAACTGCAGCCGCAGTATGGCACTTATTCTGCAACAGGCGACTGCTCCGGTCGCATGTAATGCGCCCTGTGACGGTTCGCAACCTCGATCGGTCAGTCGAGCGAAATCACGGAAGCTCGAGACTTCCATCTGCACGAGAAAATAACAATAAAGAGGAAAAAAATAATCAACGACATTTAAAATATAAATATAACTTTATATATATATATATATATATATATATATATATATATATATATATATCACACACACACACACACATATATAGAATATAATATATCGTCAGAAAGTATTATAAACATTAACATATATATTTATTATTATTATTCTGTTTTTTTGTTTTGTTTAAATTCGTTATACTCTGCATCTCGAGTTGCTAGCAAACTCGAAGGCGCTCGTAACGCCGAGCCGCACGGACACCAGGCCCGGAAAACCTTTGCTTCGATAAATTAAAGCGAAATTCGTCGAATTTCACGAGCAACGAACGAATATGAGAGGAAAGAAACAATCGAGTAAATTAACGAAATTCGAAAATATATTATATTTCTGGTTTTTTTTTTTTCTTCTTTTTTTTTTTGTTCCCCAATATTCAACGTCGATCTCTAAAACTTTTCCACTTTTTAACGTTACGTATATTTATGTTTATATTATATGTCGGGGTTGAAGGTGATAAAGACCGAGGCTGTAAAAGTGCCTCGTTCTTTACGACGTTCCGGAACAACGCTGGTTATTTTTTTTTTTCTTCTGCTTCTTTTTTTTTAAATCAAAAAAGAAAATATTACATCGGCCTCAGACGGAGCAATGTGACGAAAATGCATGGCAGCCATCGCAGGACTGCGTGATACCTTCGTCACGGTTGTATTAGCGTGCAATATATTCGCAATAAAAAGGGAGAACACAAGTGAATTATAATAAGATCTATCGATATGTGGCGATCTACGTGGTATATAACGTATCTGTGATCGTTACTCTCTTGCTTTTGGAATAATACATTTACAGAAGGATGCTGATAGACGAGCGAATCGAGGCTTCGTATTGATAAAATTAAGATCTTACAAACGTTTGAGAAAAAAATTTTTTTTATCGATATTCAATAATGTTTGTTGCATCAACGAATTCCCGATATTCGGTATTTCGATTTCCCGCGATCGTTCGCCGTAATCAGCTTCTTCGAAAAGTTCGGAGCCACTCGAGAACTCGTGTAGATACAAATTTTTCATGAATTAAACAATTTTCAGCCGGTTACGAAATAGAATGGCCGTCTGCGCGCAATACATAAATTATTTGTAGACAATAATATTATAATAATGGTAAATTAACGTTGTTTTTTTTTCTTCTTCTTTTTCTTATTCTTCTTAAAATTAACAATTAACAACGGTAAGAGCGACTGCTCGTGAAGGCACGAGAAGCGGAGCATTCGCGAATGGCTGTGTCGCTAAACGCTCCGTTATGTCCTGCCCTAAGTTACTTTCACGTGCCTGAAAATTCAGCGGATTCAGTTGTGTGCGACAGAGAGATGTTCCTCTTTATGTTTATCGTTCAAGGATAATATCGCCGGTCTTTGTAGATTTACTGCTTTGTTTTGTTAGTTTAAAAATTTTGAGATTTAGTTCTTTCTTCTTTTTTTTTCTTTTTTTTTCTATCAACAAATATACTCTCATTACTCGCGGAATCGGAAGTTGTTGACGTGCGATTTAGCTAATTGCGAATCGTCTCGTAAAGTCGTGCGAGCATGTAACGCCTCGTATCACTCGCTCGCAGGCGCCTAGAGCGAATCGCCGTTTGTAACTCGGATCGGAATCGTGTCAAAAAAAAAAGTCGCGCCATGCATAGTGCACAACTCTTGTCTGGAGTTAAAATCAGGAAACGCTGTACGCGCTACTGCTCACGCTTTTTTTTTAAACATAATGTTATGTCTCGACAATTAATTGTTGGAATTGTTGCCGATGGTAATGTCGACCAGACACGTAACATCGCTCGTTAGGGAATTACCTTCGAGTTACGTTTCGGAGAAAGAAAAATCATGAGGGTATTACGCGTCGCTTGTACCCGAGTATTCTGTTCGCAGTAGCATCAACCATGGGCTTTTTTTCTTCTTCTTGAAAATACAAATAAAAAGGATTTTACAAGGCACGAGCATCGCGAGACTCGTGGCTGTCGAATCTCACGTATTTGACACGAGGCGTTACCGTCTCGAAAGAGCTTTGATAAATATCAAGTACACAGCTTCTTTTAACTTGAATATGCGTACAATTTATTGTCTTATTCGACTGTGAGAAGAAATACGAGCAGTAAAATAGATTCTTCTTGCCGATTATCCTTAAAAGAAGTAACAAAAAGAAAGAAAAAAAAACAAAAAAAAAAAAAAGGACCGCAAGATTCAGGCATCTCGTAACTTTTAACAATTCTTAAAGTGCGACTACACACAGCGCTCAACCCTTATTGTCGTGGTGTCACATTGTAAGCAGTTTCGTAACTTCCGACGCAGAGAGTTTCGAGAGATTGGCTCGTGTACATTATCCAAATGTACAGGTCAATTTTTGTATTCGATGGAGTTGTTGGGGTTTGTTATACGGGGCAAGCGTCAGACTTGTGCAGATAATTTTTCGGTCAAAGGTCTTTTCGCGAGATTCTTTATCGGTTCGAACAAAGAAACGTTGACGAATATTTGTTTCGCGACAAATGATTTATTTCGAGTGTACCAAGTCGAGGAACTCCTCTCGAGTCTTTGGATCGTCGCGAAATACTCCCAGCATTGTCGACGTGATCGTCTTGCTGTTTATCTTCTGCACTCCTCTCATCACCATACACATATGCCTGTCGACAGAACAGAAAGACAATTATTATACATTTTACATTTAAATCATCAGTAACGCACTTAAATTAATATTTTTATATTGATAACCGTGGCGATACGTCGATAATAATTTTTTTTTATTCGAAGAATCTTCAAGCGTTTACTCTTTTTCGGCGTTTCTACGTGAAATTGAAATTGAATTTTCAACAAATACTTTGATTTAATTAGTTATCAGCGGACAATTTCGAATTGAAAGAACTCACTCCCCACACGACATTTTGAACTCCTTAGAACTGAAGAAATATTGATTTTTTTTTAAACTACGAGTGGTCTTTGCTCTGGCTTCACCGATTTTGCTTCCGCATATAGAAAGATTTGCCTTCGTGATTTTTTTTTCAAAAGATTTTGAAGTAGGTAAACGTTTTCAGAATTTTTCGAAAAAAAAAAAAACATTTAGAAAAGAACGCGTGGACGCGCATTTGTGCGTGAGTGTGAATATAATCAAAATCTCAATATTTGAGAACGGTTTGAGATGTCCAGTTGAAACGTATGACGCCTAAATGGGGGAGGGAGGGTCAATTCTCATTATTTGAAGCAATTTTTGGTAAAATGTTTGCTGTTGTTCAGATTTTATGCAATTTAAAATTTTTTCTAAAATGTCTGTGCACGCTAACTTTAACAAATTTTGAGATATCGAGCTAAAAATTGGTAAACAAATAGTTTATTATCGACCGATGATGGATATTTAATTTAAAGTAAAACGGTCAAAATGTTTAAATTTTATGATAAACATTTTTTTTTTTAATTTGCAAGGCAATTTATTAAAAACGCACGCGCGCCTGTGTGTCATTTTGATCATGCTTTATATTTAAGATTCTAAAACGCTATTAAACATGTGTACACATTTTTAGTTTGTCTCAAAATTTTCATAAATTGAAGCGATTGCATATTGATGAATTAAAAATATTCCTAAATCGTTAACAACTTGATAGATTTTGACGAAACTATGTGTAAAACAACGCTGAATATTACTTTTTTTACGTAGAAAATTTGGTCTCGCCAACTCAAGTTTTCAAAAGTTAGTCCAATTAATTTCGAGCCTTCTCCTCCGACTTTCAAATTCAATATCGAACAACCCAAAACGTATCCAATTGTGAAGAACTATTCGACTCAAAAATCAAAATTTTTACTCCAATTAGCGGAATCAGCGTTTTTTTAAAAAAAATTTTAAACGTCAAGATCTCAATACATTTTGTCGAAAAACACGATAATAAACAGGTTATCGCTGCACATAACTGTGAAATTTCAATCCGATTGCTCTACCGATTTTTGAATTTTAGACGATTGCATTTTGGAAGCCCTGCACGCACACAAACACGCACATGCTAAACCACTTTTCTTGATGTTTTAGACAATTTTGAGTATCTTCACATAGAAATAAAATTAAAAAAATCTTTTCATTAAAAGAAAGCTCTTTCTATAACGAAGCAAGCATCTCTTGTTTCTTTTCCAGACCCAAAATTGAAGTATTTTTCAACGCCAAGCGCAAATACCGCTATTCAAAAAAATATCATCGAAAACTCTAAAAAAAAAAATGATTTGTCCGATTTATCATTTTGTTATTGTTTTTCCAATATAATTTATCTGGATTTACATTAAAAAGGAAAGAAATGTTATCGTTGGAAAATATTTGTTTAATTAAGCAAGCGTTCATGTCCTCGAACTGTCGAAAAATCAAATCATATGGAACATGGAGCGTGATACGCGTTGCTAATAAAATTCTTTTGAAAAAATGAACCAGAGAGTTTAAGTAGATCAAGCAGTTGCATCGTTATCAAATTGCGTTACCTTCGCTAACGCGTTAAGACAGATTAATAGTAAAGTTGTAGACATTTGAAAAATCATTCTAATAATAAATTCAGATGAGGAAATATATTAATTTATCCAATTTAGGTTATTTATCAAAGATAAGTTCTTGAAATTCCTGATTTTTATGGGGCTTCGATGAAGCTATTGGTAACCAGCGATGTGAGCAATATATGTCACACATTCCATTTTCGCGCAAACCCGAATATGCCCTGCTGTCCAGTGTATCCAAGTTTGATAGGTTTATCGCACGACTATGACCAATTTATGACACTTTTTAAATGATTGCATTGGCATTCTTATGATCTCATGTTTGAGTAGCAAGTTTATCATCACTAGTGGTTTCAATTGCCTGATTGAAGTGTCGAGTAAGCCGTTTGTCGATAAGACGTCTTGTTTAATTTTTAACTTTTGTCGTGAAGTGACATAAAAAAAAAGGACAAGCAGGATCGAGATTCATCTGTAGCAATGTTGACTACTTAATTAACGTAATTTTTTCAAATTTAAGCGTTAATCTAATACTAGGTGCAGCTGAACGCACAACTCAAACGCTTATGTCATGGCATGTCAATAAACTGCATTCCTAAATAAATTGACACGTGGCAATATCAATTAATCTTGGAAGTATAAAATCGTTCGATAAATGTATATTTAATGCTAATAACGAGTCTTGTTTTATAAATCTATTAGTAATTCAATGCTAGTTGTCATTAAGACACATCTCGAGAGAGAGAGAGAAAGAATTGTGACGCACTGAAACGGTCCCATTGACGAGATGCCTTAAATTGCAAATCGTTGAACCATATACTCACGATCGTTATAAATTAATTAAGCTGTAAACGGAATAAAAATTCACTATAAATAACACATTGTAAATACACAAACAACGAATTTCTTGAAAGATGAAAACGTGTAATTTGACATTTTATTACTTATCAAAATTTTAACTCATTTTCAGTAAACATACTACAATAGTAACATTTTAATGTTAACAATTGTGGAACGTAACCATATTTAAAAACATCTCTGCTTAGAAAAATACCATTGAAACCGATTAAAGGAACAAAAATCACATTAAAACCTATTGGAAGGAATTTCTTTTTGATAGAATTTTTGTTCGTTTAATCAGTTTCCATCGTTTTCAATGGGATTTTCTGAGTAGAAACGACGTATATGGAAAATACGTTTAAGCAACGCTAACAACTTTACACAGTAAATGGAAGGTAACAGAAGTTTCGTAGACGTGATCCTGATAAGAACCTCTGCTACAAAATGTTCTATGTTTCTCGTGGTTCTTTTAATATTTTAATCTTTTAATGTTGTTCAAGATTCGTCGAGTGTAAAACAAAAGTATAATTACTTTGAAAGTACATTGAATGTCAATGCGTTAAAATTTTAAGGTGCTAACGTTGTACAGAGTTTGATCTGTCGATAAATCTGATGCTGTCAATTTGCGGCAAACACTTTAGCGATGTTGCGAGCATCAGTTTAACTTTTTTTTTTGTCATTCCGTTTACATTTTAATTCTGTTACGACGAATGTGTATACGTTTCAATGGTGTACATTCGAAGGCGCCTGCTCTCGTTGACCAACAGCAGAACATATTGAACAACGGAGAGCGGTCACTCGCGTGCTCGCGATACGAACACCCTCGCCAGAAAACCTCGAAAGACTTTTTGTCGTCTTTCTTGGAGGTCGGTCGCGCGTCACTGACTTTCGAGTTCGCCGGACCCGAAGGTAATACGTTCACGCTCACGCTTGTCGAGGACTTATTCTAAATCCACTCGTATACGATAGTTTTGTACAATTAACATCAATTTACAAGAAGCTCAAAATTCTCGTGAAAACCGTATAATTATTCATTGCTCACTTGATACTACAACGATTTATCACATTATAAATGATTTCTCGTATTTTTATCTAACCGGACAATTAACTTTATATAACCAAGCAGTATTATCAATGTTACGAGTAAATAAATAATCTCGAATGAAAGATTAGATTTGTCATTGTAACTTTATTTTCAATCGAGTTTTTGCTCTCGGTAAATCTCCATACCGACTCATTCGTTAAGTTACGTTGTGCACTCGTTATTCCTTCGATTTATTTATCAATCTAACGTTTCGTAATCTGTGTATACGTAATGTCGTTATGTACACTATAAATACCATGAGCTTCGAATCCCCGCAGAATAGATAATCAATTAATATATTTTTTTCCTTTGAGACTCGTTGATATCTGTTCCGAAGAATTTTAAATCGAATGCGCCTCGAACTCGTGCGAAAAAAAAATCAAGAGTCAAGATACTCGGTTCACGTCTCTGAGTTTTGATAAATAATAAAATATAAAAGCGCGATAAATTTCGAGAGATTTCTCGTGTTAATTCATCTTTGTTTCGATTTATGTCGGGTCAACACGCGGATACGTAATTTTCGCGACAAATGAAAGAGATAATACCAAAAAATCTACTTTGGCTGCGAATTATAAACGAGTGTTAAGACGATGCCCTACATTTAGTGTGTGTCACTCAGATCACCGCACGTTCGATAGAGATAATAGAATTTTTTCATTGTAAATGTCTCCATCACGTTTGTACTTTCGGATTAAAAAATTAGAACGATTCAATGGAGGAATCGTAGGAACGCAGTTTGCCGTTTCTATTTTATCCGAAAAACGAAAGAGTGACAATGAAATTTCCATTACAGTTTTTGTAATCGATCAAGAGGCAGCGCGTTGTTTCAATTCTATTGTTTGAAATTTCAACGTCGAATTAAAAGATCATCTCGTAACTATCTTTACACTCGTTTAATAATTGCCATTCAAAGGTAACAACGATCCCGGGTCAAGCGATGTCGATGTCATTTAGAAGATGAGAATTACATAAAGAAAAAATAGATAAATAAATAAAAGTAAATCGTACTCGGTTTGAAGGACGCGAATCGTTACGTGAACGATTATAATTACCGGTAACGATAATTATACCGGCGTGTGTACACGCTTTAAGCGCGCGCGAGAATGCGAAAATTCCTGATCGCACTTTATTGGCACAAGGTCGGCAAACCGCTGCCTCTACTCCTTGTACAATGTTTTATAACCGATTATATATATTGAATGGCGTTTTATATATCTCTTGTACATAAAGACACACACATACTAGATGATATGGTGATCCTTGCAAAAAGAACATTGCCCAACGCAATCGCAATGAGACGGAACCGCAGTATCGCCAGCTCCTTAGGCTTTACCTCGCGATATTGCCCGCGGAATAATCGGGAAATCGAGGACACGAGAGCTCCTTTGAGTCTCGCTGTCTTTCAACCCTTTATTCGCGTAATCAATCTCGCACTTCTCTCGTGGATAAGTCGAACGACAGATTTCTCAATTGACGCTAGGCTGAATCGAATGATATGGCGTTAAGTACGTTTAATAACGAACTCGACGACAGGCGATACTCACACTCCCTCCACGACGACCGCTACACCAGCTGGCTGAACCGCTTTGGTCACCGCGATTGCGATCTGTTTGGTCAATCGCTCCTGGACTTGAAGACGTCGGCTAAAGATCTCGACGATCCTGTAATTATATTTAAATATATAACATTATAAGAATGGAAAGAAATTGAAATTATATTCGATTGAAAAAATACATTTTTTTGAATATTTATCGTTAGAAGCTTCGTTGTAATTTAAAGAAATCAACGATAGAAAATAACAAAGACGCAATGAATTGTCTATTTTCTAATCGATCTACGAATAACTGATTTATTAGAGAAGATTCTGTAATTATTTGACAATTTATTTATTACTTCGAGTATAATTATTGAATTATTAATATTGCAATGATTGGTATCGATTAATAGAATCAAAAGTATGAAAATCTTGTGATAGTTTGATAAATCGAATATATATATATATATATATATATATATATATATATATATATTGGAAACAATTGAATTCTCGATTGATCGGATGGCTCGTTAGAAAATGTATTGCAGATAAGTAGAAAATTGTCCTCAATTCCCGAGATAATTCGAACAATGATGTTGTATTTTTGACTCGATAAGTGGAATGTCCCGGCCTTGCGCGCCTTTACAATGGTTTCCGTTGTTTTTAGTTTTGCATTGGCAAACTCAACGCGTTCAACATACCGAGCACTGGATGTTGTTCGCGGTTCGATCGGAGCGTGAAAGTGACTCTCGTAGGTACCTATAGGCACCTGCGTAGCCACCCACCTACGTACGCGTTTATTTCTTTTTACAATACTTTTTTTCCCGCTTTGTATACCACGAGTTGCATGGAGTCGCCAAGGCTGTGGCAACGCTAACCGACTCCGTGCGTCAATCCAAGTTTCGAAAGCCCATTCTGGCCCAACGCTCGTTTTTTTCGGATCGTCCAGCGAGCTCGACGTTAGAATATCGATAGAAACCAATTGAATTACCAACCAAAACACTCGGTTATCGCTCACAGCGATATTATTGATTTTTAATGCAAAGTTTATCAGTATTAACGCAAATAGAGTGCAATTTATTTTTCACATTAAAAACTTTTACGATACTTTGTTTACGACGTTACTAGGCATACAACCAATAATTCCTTTAGAACTTTACGTGTAACTGCGTTTTTTAATTTTAGTTTATTAGGTAGTTGATGATAAATAATGAATTCATTAGTATTCTGTTATTAGGAGAGACCCGGGGCTAAAAGTAACTCGGGTCAGTTGAAGCTAACACCGTTGCGGCGCTACGGACGATCGGACGCTTAGGTCGTTTTCGGTTCGCTACACCGCGCTGCATCCGGTGTAGCCGATCAGCTTCGAATGCTTCCGGTAATTAACAGGCACTCGAAGGAATTCGGAAACGTTCGGCTACACCGAATGTGTACCCCGGTGTAGCAAACCGAAAATGACATTGAATATCCAAGTAGCATAAGTGAAGATATCCGTTTGATATGGAAAATAAATAAGTTAATTTTCCTCCGAATTATATTATTTCGTTTATATCATAAGGATGTCTGAATAGTGACTTGAACGAAAAAATGTCCGTTTGGGCGTAAATTAACTAATTTGCTTGTATACCAAGTGAATATCCGTTTGACTTGGGCTACTTGGATAATGGAGCAAAGATCATTTTCGATGTAGATGACGTTTAGTGCCTACTGCTAGAACAGTTGCTGTTATCGCACGAATACGACTTTGACGAAATAGGATATGTTTTACGAGTAAAAGTTCATTTTTGTCTTTGCGAATCGAGTTTTCTATGTCCAACGTCACTTTTTCAAAACTGATTCAAGATTCAATAAGGTCTGTGCGGCAACATTTTCAATCGTAATTTTTGTAGGTTAGGGGTGCGTTAATAAGAAAGCGTCACGACAATGTTTGCGGAAATCGCGTGTGTGAAGTCGAATGCAACGAACGATCGGTGTCAACGATAAAAATCTCGATTGATTTATTTCTATAGAAATATACATTCTTGAATTTGTCAAAATCGAATCTGATATCAGATTTTTATAATTACAAATGGCGGATCCATTATGATGGACCAACGTGTATAAATGTTGACTTGATTAGCATGAAATTAAATTGCAAAATGTGACTTGATTTGGATGAAACACGGTAAACGAGGGGTCTTTGTAGTCGCTGATTACGAAAATGCGCTCAATATGCTTGAACTTAAAAAAGCAGATCCAATATGGTGAATGAAAATGATAAAAATTATTCAAATTGCGCAAAACTCAGTAGTTGAAGTTTTTCGAGCTCGCTAAATACGAAACAAAAATAAAAATTTATAAAATAAAAGTGACTTGCCTGATCGCTAAAAGTGATTCGTATTCAACGAAACTTTTGATATTCAGAAGTTTTTGAGGTTGATGATTGATAATGTAATGTAAATATTTTCAAATTAAAAATTAAGCAACAGTATCTCAAGGAATATTAACAAATTCAATTTTATTTGTCATTTCGATCCGTATCGTTGGTTACCTTTTTTGTATTTCGGGCCGATGGATTGGATTCGTCGTCAGTAGTCATTTCCCATACGTAGCATAAACTATAGCATGAACCATGAGCTTTTTGGAATTATGCCCATTCGACAATTTAAATTTGTACATTTCTTATTTTATTTTTATGAGCAACGATTTCGGCCCGCTTTATTGGATTCGAGCATCTTGGGTACAAACTGGTAATTAGTGACCTCGACCCCCAGCCCCCTAATCTCCGTCGAGTGCCGAGTTTCATTCAAATCAAATAACTTTTACATTTTCGTCGGTAATTTTTTATTTCGATGTTAAAAAAAAAATTCTCTTAATGTAGCTATTGGCCAATCTTATGCCATTGAATGGCCAGAACCTAACCGCTCTAGTTCGACGCGGGATACAACATGGGTTTTTGTTACTTGGAATATCAGTTTCCCCTAAAGTGTAATAATTAAAGCTCACCTGGCCAATTTGCTGAGACCCAAGATCTTCTTGCAGGGTAAATATCCGATCGACACTTTTCCATAGAATGGTACCAAGTGATGCTCGCACATAGAGAACATCTCGATGTCCTTTACAACGACCATCTCGTCGTGATCCTCGTCGAAAACTGCGTCGTTAATAACGTCTGAAAATTTAAACGGACAACATATACTAAAAAAAAATATATAAATCTTAGAGATTCGATCAAACATCAATATAAAATATAAAAAGGATTTCGTATTGTACGTTTAAGTTCTCATTTTATCCTTTCATCAAGTGTCCATTTATTTAAGAATAATTTTTTATTTTTAAATTAAATATCAGATTTTTTGATAACGTTATTCCTGTATGGGGTTGAGATACGAGATATGGCGAGTCTCTGGGGCAGTAGGGGGGATGTTGTGCATGTGCGCAGCGTGTCTAGGGGAGATTCACTCGATATTGACCTACTTGAAGCAGTGGGTGGATATTCCGGCTACCGTTGTGTCGTTGAGTGCTTTCTCTCTCTCTCTCTCTCTCTCTCTCTCTCTCTCTCTCTCTCTCTCTCTCTCTCTTACTCACTCACTCGTTTCTATACTCACGTTAAACTATACTACGGTATAGTCGAGAATCGAGAGTCAATGGTTCTGGTTAGGTGGGTAATGGGAGGATGCGCTTCTCCCGTTACCAGGGTAACCTTAACAAGCAACACCTTCACAATTCAACGAGAAGGAACGTTGACAAAGGCCGTTAAAGATACAGCAAATTGTCCTCTTCATCTTTCCCAGATTCTCGAAGTTGAACACCTACTCGTATATAATCCACCTCACTTCCACAAAATCTTCAAGGGTTATAGAAAAGTGTTTGAAATGTTGAAAGAGTCTCTATTTGATTGAAGGGGAACTCGATTATCCTTCACTCTCTTCCATCACCTCCTATTATACACGTGATAAGAACTTGTTTGATTAATTTACAGCGTTCCAGGGTAAAGCTATATAGGATGACACAACTGAGAACTTTGGAGAGTTCTTTAGAAAATCGATTCAATAGAATCTATGAAAATCGACGTAGTGGATCGTCGAGATTAAATAAAAAAACTGATTGTCTCGAGTCTGAGTTGCGAGGGGATGGAAATTGCTAGTCTATAGCAATGACATTGTCTTTTCAACCACAGGAGTGCTTTTGGCTCCCTGAAGATTCAGCGGAGCGTACAACTCTTTGGTTAACTATATAGTTATCGATGTGGGTGAGTGTAAAGGACAAAGCGAATGACAAAAGGAGCTCTGTGGAATCCTCGCCACCTGTAGCTATCGCGAGTACTCTTTTCTGCTTCCAGCACGAACTTTCACAATCGATCTTCAACTCTAACGTCGCTGAATTGTATCTTATATAAATCTGCAATTTAAACAAAATTATTCTAAAGTATTTTACATAATATTAGACGAACTTGTACCCGAAATATGTAATTGGTATTCAGAAATGAAAAAGTAAAGGGTTCATTCAATTTATTGAAAGCCACGTCTCGAAATTTCCACGTTGACAAATAATGACTGATGTGCAAACATTAATTTCACCGGTTATATGAACAATTGTATAAATAAAATTAAAGAAATTGTAATTAAGAGATTTGCATAATGACATGTGTGACGTCAGTAGTTGAAAGGAACAATATACTCGAGAAGAAGGAAGGAAAAATCGAGACAAGTGAATCGATGAATAAAAAGAAGGATTTAGCTCGAGTAGCTGGAGCTACTTGGGGTCCATTTATATCAAAAGCTTTGAGCTCAACCGAGGGTCGTGCTTGAGTCGCCACCGAGTGCTCTACACGGCGATTCTGGAAGGAAGGCGGCATAAATTCTCGGGCAAAAGTAATCGTGGGAAGGGGATTTAGAAGGGCGAAAAGTAAAGAAAGATAGAGTATCTTTTTCATGAGATTCTCAAAACAAAAAGAAATAGATATATTACCCAGGGAAAAAAAACATAATCATATTAATGATTATATATTTATATATGTATCAGATACTAATCAGATAATATCATAATAGATCATGTCTAATTCTATATGACATCTTATACGATTACATAGAATGTATATATATTGGTATCTGATAACATATGATAATGTGTTTCTAATATGAAATAATAACGAATCATACATGATATCATATCTGAAAGTATCTGTTAATGGGGAATCATTTCTGACCATTTATGTCACAGCGCCTTAGTTACAGGGACTTAGAAGGGCGAAAAGTAAAGAAAGATAGAGTATCTTTATCATGAGATTCTCAAAACAAAAAGAAATAGATATATTACCCAGGGAAAAAAAACATAATCATATTAATGATTATATATTTATATATGTATCAGATACTAATCAGATAATATCATAATAGATCATGTATTATTCTATATGACATCTTATACGATTACATAGAATGTATATATATTGGTATCTGATAACATATGATAATGTGTTTCTAATATGAAATAATAACGAATCATACATGATATCATATCTGAAAGTATCTGTTAATGGGGAATCATTTCTGACCATTTATGTCACAGCGCCTTAGTTACAGGGACTTAGAAGGGCGAAAAGTAAAGAAAGATAGAGTATCTTTATCATGAGATTCTCAAAACAAAAAGAAATAGATATATTACCCAGGGAAAAAAAACATAATCATATTAATGATTATATATTTATATATGTATCAGATACTAATCAGATAATATCATAATAGATCATGTATTATTCTATATGACATCTTATACGATTACATAGAATGTATATATATTGGTATCTGATAACATATGATAATGTGTTTCTAATATGAAATAATAACGAATCATACATGATATCATATCTGAAAGTATCTGTTAATGGGGAATCATTTCTGACCATTTATGTCACAGCGCCTTAGTTACAGGGACTTAGAAGGGCGAAAAGTAAAGAAAGATAGAGTATCTTTATCATGAGATTCTCAAAACAAAAAGAAATAGATATATTACCCAGGGAAAAAAAACATAATCATATTAATGATTATATATTTATATATGTATCAGATACTAATCAGATAATATCATAATAGATCATGTATTATTCTATATGAAATCTTATACGATTACATAGAATGTATATATATTGGTATCTGATAACATATGATAATGTGTTTCTAATATGAAATAATAACGAATCATACATGATATCATATCTGAAAGTATCTGTTAATGGGGAATCATTTCTGACCATTTATGTCACAGCGCCTTAGTTACAGGGACTTAGAAGGGCGAAAAGTAAAGAAAGATAGAGTATCTTTATCATGAGATTCTCAAAACAAAAAGAAATAGATATATTACCCAGGGAAAAAAAACATAATCATATTAATGATTATATATTTATATATGTATCAGATACTAATCAGATAATATCATAATAGATCATGTATTATTCTATATGACATCTTATACGATTACATAGAATGTATATATATTGGTATCTGATAACATATGATAATGTGTTTCTAATATGAAATAATAACGAATCATACATGATATCATATCTGAAAGTATCTGTTAATGGGGAATCATTTCTGACCATTTATGTCACAGCGCCTTAGTTACAGGGACTTAGAAGGGCGAAAAGTAAAGAAAGATAGAGTATCTTTATCATGAGATTCTCAAAACAAAAAGAAATAGATATATTACCCAGGGAAAAAAAACATAATCATATTAATGATTATATATTTATATATGTATCAGATACTAATCAGATAATATCATAATAGATCATGTATTATTCTATATGACATCTTATACGATTACATAGAATGTATATATATTGGTATCTGATAACATATGATAATGTGTTTCTAATATGAAATAATAACGAATCATACATGATATCATATCTGAAAGTATCTGTTAATGGGGAATCATTTCTGACCATTTATGTCACAGCGCCTTAGTTACAGGGACTTAGAAGGGCGAAAAGTAAAGAAAGATAGAGTATCTTTATCATGAGATTCTCAAAACAAAAAGAAATAGATATATTACCCAGGGAAAAAAACATAATCATATTAATGATTATATATTTATATATGTATCAGATACTAATCAGATAATATCATAATAGATCATGTATTATTCTATATGACATCTTATACGATTACATAGAATGTATATATATTGGTATCTGATAACATATGATAATGTGTTTCTAATATGAAATAATAACGAATCATACATGATATCATATCTGAAAGTATCTGTTAATGGGGAATCATTTCTGACCATTTATGTCACAGCGCCTTAGTTACAGGGACTTAGAAGGGCGAAAAGTAAAGAAAGATAGAGTATCTTTATCATGAGATTCTCAAAACAAAAAGAAATAGATATATTACCCAGGGAAAAAAAACATAATCATATTAATGATTATATATTTATATATGTATCAGATACTAATCAGATAATATCATAATAGATCATGTATTATTCTATATGACATCTTATACGATTACATAGAATGTATATATATTGGTATCTGATAACATATGATAATGTGTTTCTAATATGAAATAATAACGAATCATACATGATATCATATCTGAAAGTATCTGTTAATGGGGAATCATTTCTGACCATTTATGTCACAGCGCCTTAGTTACAGGGACTTAGAAGGGCGAAAAGTAAAGAAAGATAGAGTATCTTTATCATGAGATTCTCAAAACAAAAAGAAATAGATATATTACCCAGGGAAAAAAAACATAATCATATTAATGATTATATATTTATATATGTATCAGATACTAATCAGATAATATCATAATAGATCATGTATTATTCTATATGAAATCTTATACGATTACATAGAATGTATATATATTGGTATCTGATAACATATGATAATGTGTTTCTAATATGAAATAATAACGAATCATACATGATATCATATCTGAAAGTATCTGTTAATGGGGAATCATTTCTGACCATTTATGTCACAGCGCCTTAGTTACAGGGACTTAGAAGGGCGAAAAGTAAAGAAAGATAGAGTATCTTTATCATGAGATTCTCAAAACAAAAAGAAATAGATATATTACCCAGGGAAAAAAAACATAATCATATTAATGATTATATATTTATATATGTATCAGATACTAATCAGATAATATCATAATAGATCATGTATTATTCTATATGACATCTTATACGATTACATAGAATGTATATATATTGGTATCTGATAACATATGATAATGTGTTTCTAATATGAAATAATAACGAATCATACATGATATCATATCTGAAAGTATCTGTTAATGGGGAATCATTTCTGACCATTTATGTCACAGCGCCTTAGTTACAGGGACTTAGAAGGGCGAAAAGTAAAGAAAGATAGAGTATCTTTATCATGAGATTCTCAAAACAAAAAGAAATAGATATATTACCCAGGGAAAAAAAACATAATCATATTAATGATTATATATTTATATATGTATCAGATACTAATCAGATAATATCATAATAGATCATGTATTATTCTATATGACATCTTATACGATTACATAGAATGTATATATATTGGTATCTGATAACATATGATAATGTGTTTCTAATATGAAATAATAACGAATCATACATGATATCATATCTGAAAGTATCTGTTAATGGGGAATCATTTCTGACCATTTATGTCACAGCGCCTTAGTTACAGGGACTTAGAAGGGCGAAAAGTAAAGAAAGATAGAGTATCTTTATCATGAGATTCTCAAAACAAAAAGAAATAGATATATTACCCAGGGAAAAAAACATAATCATATTAATGATTATATATTTATATATGTATCAGATACTAATCAGATAATATCATAATAGATCATGTATTATTCTATATGACATCTTATACGATTACATAGAATGTATATATATTGGTATCTGATAACATATGATAATGTGTTTCTAATATGAAATAATAACGAATCATACATGATATCATATCTGAAAGTATCTGTTAATGGGGAATCATTTCTGACCATTTATGTCACAGCGCCTTAGTTACAGGGACTTAGAAGGGCGAAAAGTAAAGAAAGATAGAGTATCTTTATCATGAGATTCTCAAAACAAAAAGAAATAGATATATTACCCAGGGAAAAAAAACATAATCATATTAATGATTATATATTTATATATGTATCAGATACTAATCAGATAATATCATAATAGATCATGTATTATTCTATATGACATCTTATACGATTACATAGAATGTATATATATTGGTATCTGATAACATATGATAATGTGTTTCTAATATGAAATAATAACGAATCATACATGATATCATATCTGAAAGTATCTGTTAATGGGGAATCATTTCTGACCATTTATGTCACAGCGCCTTAGTTACAGGGACTTAGAAGGGCGAAAAGTAAAGAAAGATAGAGTATCTTTATCATGAGATTCTCAAAACAAAAAGAAATAGATATATTACCCAGGGAAAAAAAACATAATCATATTAATGATTATATATTTATATATGTATCAGATACTAATCAGATAATATCATAATAGATCATGTATTATTCTATATGACATCTTATACGATTACATAGAATGTATATATATTGGTATCTGATAACATATGATAATGTGTTTCTAATATGAAATAATAACGAATCATACATGATATCATATCTGAAAGTATCTGTTAATGGGGAATCATTTCTGACCATTTATGTCACAGCGCCTTAGTTACAGGGACTTAGAAGGGCGAAAAGTAAAGAAAGATAGAGTATCTTTATCATGAGATTCTCAAAACAAAAAGAAATAGATATATTACCCAGGGAAAAAAAACATAATCATATTAATGATTATATATTTATATATGTATCAGATACTAATCAGATAATATCATAATAGATCATGTATTATTCTATATGACATCTTATACGATTACATAGAATGTATATATATTGGTATCTGATAACATATGATAATGTGTTTCTAATATGAAATAATAACGAATCATACATGATATCATATCTGAAAGTATCTGTTAATGGGGAATCATTTCTGACCATTTATGTCACAGCGCCTTAGTTACAGGGACTTAGAAGGGCGAAAAGTAAAGAAAGATAGAGTATCTTTATCATGAGATTCTCAAAACAAAAAGAAATAGATATATTACCCAGGGAAAAAAAACATAATCATATTAATGATTATATATTTATATATGTATCAGATACTAATCAGATAATATCATAATAGATCATGTATTATTCTATATGACATCTTATACGATTACATAGAATGTATATATATTGGTATCTGATAACATATGATAATGTGTTTCTAATATGAAATAATAACGAATCATACATGATATCATATCTGAAAGTATCTGTTAATGGGGAATCATTTCTGACCATTTATGTCACAGCGCCTTAGTTACAGGGACTTAGAAGGGCGAAAAGTAAAGAAAGATAGAGTATCTTTATCATGAGATTCTCAAAACAAAAAGAAATAGATATATTACCCAGGGAAAAAAAACATAATCATATTAATGATTATATATTTATATATGTATCAGATACTAATCAGATAATATCATAATAGATCATGTCTAATTCTATATGACATCTTATACGATTACATAGAATGTATATATATTGGTATCTGATAACATATGATAATGTGTTTCTAATATGAAATAATAACGAATCATACATGATATCATATCTGAAAGTATCTGTTAATGGGGAATCATTTCTGACCATTTATGTCACAGCGCCTTAGTTACAGGGACTTAGAAGGGCGAAAAGTAAAGAAAGATAGAGTATCTTTATCATGAGATTCTCAAAACAAAAAGAAATAGATATATTACCCAGGGAAAAAAAACATAATCATATTAATGATTATATATTTATATATGTATCAGATACTAATCAGATAATATCATAATAGATCATGTATTATTCTATATGACATCTTATACGATTACATAGAATGTATATATATTGGTATCTGATAACATATGATAATGTGTTTCTAATATGAAATAATAACGAATCATACATGATATCATATCTGAAAGTATCTGTTAATGGGGAATCATTTCTGACCATTTATGTCACAGCGCCTTAGTTACAGGGACTTAGAAGGGCGAAAAGTAAAGAAAGATAGAGTATCTTTATCATGAGATTCTCAAAACAAAAAGAAATAGATATATTACCCAGGGAAAAAAAACATAATCATATTAATGATTATATATTTATATATGTATCAGATACTAATCAGATAATATCATAATAGATCATGTATTATTCTATATGACATCTTATACGATTACATAGAATGTATATATATTGGTATCTGATAACATATGATAATGTGTTTCTAATATGAAATAATAACGAATCATACATGATATCATATCTGAAAGTATCTGTTAATGGGGAATCATTTCTGACCATTTATGTCACAGCGCCTTAGTTACAGGGACTTAGAAGGGCGAAAAGTAAAGAAAGATAGAGTATCTTTATCATGAGATTCTCAAAACAAAAAGAAATAGATATATTACCCAGGGAAAAAAAACATAATCATATTAATGATTATATATTTATATATGTATCAGATACTAATCAGATAATATCATAATAGATCATGTATTATTCTATATGACATCTTATACGATTACATAGAATGTATATATATTGGTATCTGATAACATATGATAATGTGTTTCTAATATGAAATAATAACGAATCATACATGATATCATATCTGAAAGTATCTGTTAATGGGGAATCATTTCTGACCATTTATGTCACAGCGCCTTAGTTACAGGGACTTAGAAGGGCGAAAAGTAAAGAAAGATAGAGTATCTTTATCATGAGATTCTCAAAACAAAAAGAAATAGATATATTACCCAGGGAAAAAAAACATAATCATATTAATGATTATATATTTATATATGTATCAGATACTAATCAGATAATATCATAATAGATCATGTATTATTCTATATGACATCTTATACGATTACATAGAATGTATATATATTGGTATCTGATAACATATGATAATGTGTTTCTAATATGAAATAATAACGAATCATACATGATATCATATCTGAAAGTATCTGTTAATGGGGAATCATTTCTGACCATTTATGTCACAGCGCCTTAGTTACAGGGACTTAGAAGGGCGAAAAGTAAAGAAATATAGAGTATCATTTTCATGAGATTCTCAAAACAAAAAGAAATAGATATATTACTCAGGGAAAAAAACATAATCATATTAATGATTATATATTTATATATGTATCAGATACTAATCAGATAATATCATAATAGACCATGTCTTATTTTATATGGCATCTTATATGATTACATAGAATGTATATATATATTGATATCTGATAACATATGATAATGTGTTTCTCATATGAAATAGTAACAAATCATACATGATATCATATCTGAAAGTATCTGTTAATGGGGAATCATTTCTGACCATTTATCTTACAGCGCCTGAGCTACATGTATGAACTCATATATCTTGACATCTGATCATATACGATAATGTCGTTCAATATGGAAACGTAACTAATCATATAGAATATCATATCTGAAAATATCTGTTAATTTGGTATCATGGTTAGTTCTGATCTAATATGGTTAATTCTGCTTCCATATATAACATGGTCAGATCTGCTCAAACACGATCAAGTATTTTCCGATACAATCATGTTTATTCTGATATTATTATACATAACCACTTGTCTTATATGATCATATACGATTAATTATATGTACGATAAAGATATTATCGTATATGAGATATTATCATTTTTTTTTTCGCGCTTTATGTTTTACTTACACTTTTTGACTTATAAATTTTGTGAAGCCTTTTAGCATTATATTTTCTCAATAAATTGTTGCAGCTTATAACATTTCGTTGATAATCATTAAAGTTAATTTAACTCATTTTTTAATATGATTTATACATTTAGCGTTAAAAACATTACTCATGGAACTGGAAAAATATTGAAAGTTGCAACACTCATTGATATTTATGGTAATTCTCTACGATTCTGGTTCGTCATCTAGAATCCACTTGAAAGTTACAGAGTAACCTGTAATTAAACCATTATGAATTTGCCATTCGAGATATCTGAATATAACGAACAACGCTGGTTGTTGAAACGAACGATATTCCCATGATAAAGGGAGAAAAACTCCGGTGTGGGAAGTGATGAATGAAAAGAATAAAGATTTTATTCGAGTGGTTTAAGGCTCGTAGGAGTCCATTTATATATCAAAAGCTCTTCACTTCTGCGAGGGTCGTACTCGAGCCATCTTAGAGATTTCTACACGGTGATTTCACGAGCGAAAGCGAGAGGTACGTGGGAGCATAATTTCTCGGGTAAAGTGGACGCCGATAGAGCGGGGAATTTCTGTCAGAGAGGGTGAGAGTTATAAAGCTACGTAAAAGGCTTTTTTTTCAAGCTGATACAATTCAGTGTGATACCAAAAGAAATTTATATAATATTCTGCCCTTAATTTCCTCTGCTTTTCATTTTTAT
Source organism: Cylloceria caligata (assembly GCA_963942595.1). Lineage (NCBI taxonomy): Eukaryota > Metazoa > Arthropoda > Insecta > Hymenoptera > Ichneumonidae > Cylloceria > Cylloceria caligata. Next base: position 12,474,909 of record OZ012707.1, on the reverse strand, counting down.
TTCATTACTCATAGTCGCGACGAATTGTTTTGCCAATTTTGTTTTTTTTTTTCTTTTACATTTTGGTAAAATTTCTGATAAAATTCAATGATAATTTTTTCTACGTTTTTGCTGAAATAATTTGTCATGAGAATACAAATAAACTTGTCGCGGAGATTTACTCGGCACTCGTTCGCTTTTTGTGCGGTCTTTCCAAGCTGTTTGAAGAAATAAACCTCTCGAGCGTAGGCATTATGGAAATTTCGTGCGGTTGAGCACGTGCGACGTACGAGTATCATGTGGAGTAAGAAAAAAATAAATAAATAAAACTGTGAGATAGCGAGGAGAGAGGTGCAGACTTGTTCCAGATTTACTTTCAACGCTGTCGGACTTGCTGCGTTGACCGTGAATTCGTGATGAGGCCTGCAATACTTGGACAAAGTTTCATCATCGTTTTCTAATCGCCATAGGCACTTAGCTGTCGATCGAGTGATCACACATTATTTATCGATCGCGTAATGCAAATCAAACATCCGAAAACTCATTAAAAAAGCTCAATTATTAGCTTTATATCATACGATGGGTCATTGAAAGTTGACCAATATCGCTTTTTTAATTTCTCCCATAATTATCATTAATTAATTTACTAAAATTTAGAATTATTCAAATCGTTGTCGGCTGCCGATTGACGATTGGATAAGATATTAAAACATTTTTTAAGTTAATTTTTTCCCTCCTTGAATACCGTAAAATTAAAAAGACTACAAAGTTTTTCTGTCAACTTTTAACATGTTGAACGGCACGTCATCCTGATCTGGGTGACGGGCTATGTTTTCGTGGGGACCTCGTCACGCTGTGCGATCAACGTGTCAAGTTTACTTGTCAAATAGAGAAGAATAAATATAGAAAAGTTCAATCCGACTGATTGCTCTTGAAATGAATTGACGCACTCGATCCAAGTCTATGCATTATGGAGTTCGAGGGAAATCGTAAAAGACTGGAACGATCAGTAACCTTCTTTCATAGTCTCGACGTTCTCGAGTCCCTTACTTTCGTCGAGGTTGGATCTATCTATGCAATAGAATTCGAATAAATGGGACCTCTGACGTTATCTAAAATGTATATTAACTGTGCTGGTTCAAGATTTACCATCGATACACTGGTCGTAGCCCTTCGTGAAGAACAACATTGCCTTTGCAGCTCTTTCAGGAGTCTTGAGAAGTCCTTGGCGGTCGGGATCCTCACCAAGTGAGCCCAGGAGGAGTCTGTAGCTTCGGGACATCTCCGGAAGCAGAGCTTCCCGAGTCGGAGGACGATGATCAAGCTCCAGGTCATGGTGGAAAGTGCATTTCTCGTGTCCTGCGAAAATAAATGAAGATTTAATTAAACTTCTATTCCATTGCTTTAATTTAGTATTATTGTAAAAGATTGGAGATTAAACCAATCTGATTCTAAGCTTTGCAACCTCCACCCGGTGTTCTCATGTAGCATTTGTGACGAAAGAGCTTCTCGTATTGATTTCGCCTTTAACCGCGATATAGTGAACCACGGGCGGTTCGCCGTGTCCTATTCCACGGGTGCAACGAATTTCACGCTGATTCGATACTTGACGCGTGTAAGAAAGCAATAATAATAATAATAATAATAATAATAATAATAATAATAATAATAATAATAATAATAATAATAATAATAATAATAATAATAATAATAATAATAATAATAATAATAATAATAATAATAATAATAATAATAATAATAATAATAATAATAATAATAATAATAATAATAATAATAATAATAATAATAATAATAATAATAATAATAATAATAATAATAATAATAATAATAATAAATTGAGTATAAAAGCAAGAATAGTTCTTCAACGAAGCATTCGTATACAAAAGATGCAGAAGAACGGGAAATCTCGTAATCTATTACGAAAAATTGTCAAAATAAAGATTAATGACGAAAGCATGTTGAAATCACTAAAGTGAGTTATAACAAGCTAAGCCGGTGATGGCAAGCGGTCCACAGATTCTCACTTATCGTATGTCACGACCCGCAGAGTCGGTCACTTTAAACGATAATAACAACAGACGAAAGGAGAATATCAACGCGAGATTGAATTTTATTTGTCACCCAAAGTCAATTTCTTCAGAAATTAAGCAAATAAACATATAATTAAGTCAACATATTAATTAAATAGATGAAATACGAGAAAATAACGAAAATTACTTCAGCAAGGAGGGAGAATTAATTTCCGTTTTATCTCGTATTCCCTGTCTTTTTAGAAATTTCTTCGAAGAAATTTCATCCTTCTTGCTTAATTAATTTCCATTTTTTCACGTATTCCCTGATTTTAATTGGTATGTTGAGTTAATGATTTCCTTGAGCAGGGATTATCTTGAGTGAGCAACATCCTGCAGGGCACATTAATCTCTCATTTGTCTCGACGTCAAAAGTAATCTTATATAAAATTCTTTTAAAAAATGAATAAGCGTTGCATCCGATCAATTTTCGTTTTATCTGTCGATTGAATTTAAATCGTCGTTTGTTGGTTTAGATTGAAAAATTCGACCTATCAAAACAATACTGATAACTCTATTTTATCTAAGTTATAAAGATTTTTTAAACTATAATATAGAACACGAGAATGCGATTATCACGAGGTTGCTGTAATTGGAATGGACGACTCGGTTGTTATGGAAAATAATTAAATGAAAAATAAATAAACGAGAGAGCCGCTATTCCGATGGTCTGCAATGACTTTGGACGTTATAAATCACTCTTTTATATTTTTTGGCTTCATTTATCGTGCATTTTGTTCCTTTAAATACACAGTCGTCAATCGTTAGTTCTATATGCTCTATTAAGCGTTTAATGTTGTGTTTATTAATTCATTTTACATAGAAAATCAAACAATACTTTTTATATCACTCTTTGAATTTTTTCGGAAAATAGGTTTTAACGTGTCACATAAGACAAACAATACGTGGAAATTAAAAATGTGCACATTGCTTCCTCGTGATTCTCATGAGAAATTTACAGAATGTCCTCTACGGGTAATGGTTATCTCAATTCCAGCTTCGTTCGTTTCTGTAGAAAAATTGATTTAAACGGTACAAAGTTGACATTAAAGCGACGTCAATGTTATCGAAAAATGAAAAATCCTTTAAAATCCGAAACTCTTTATAGATTCGGCTGAAATTCGATACCGATTGTTCTTGAATCTTGATTGTTCTATTTGCACACAAGTATTTAGCTTGATAGTTTAAAAAAACTTTCTTTTAAATAAACACAAAATTGATCAACATACTCCCACGTAGAATTAAAAAAGATTTAGTGAAAATGTAAAAATAACGAGAAAGCGATGTAGAATAAATAAAATTCTTTTTTCTTCTCTTTTTTTCATTTCCAGACGGAATTTTCGCTTCCGGCAGTTCATCGTTAATGCGAACGCGAAACAAGTGTAAGGCTCATGTAATATTTGTGAATCTACAGTTAGACCGGACGCGGTCTCACCGTAACTGTATCCCCTCATTGTTTCTCACGATTTTTTTCTTAGCATAGATCGAGATACGCGAAGAAAGGACCGGTGTGCGTGCCCGATTAACCCAGATCAACCCAACAAGCGTCATGTACAAAAGCCCGCAAGTCCTCGAGGGAATCAACCTCGAATCCTCGACGACACATTCCTCCGCAACACGTTCGGCAGTCATTGTTTCACACAGAAGCTACACGATGAAGAAAATAAACCTCGTGAAATATGTATCTGGACCAAGATCCAGTACCAGAGCTGCGTTGTACTCCGTTCGCTAAGTCAATATTATTGTTGAATCAATATTGTCATTGTACTATATTAAAAATAAATTGTTACAGCGAAAAGTAGCTTAGCACAATGTTATCTCAGGATTCCGGAGTTAGCTCAGCCTCAGAAACAACATCAGTTGTCGCTTCAGTCTCGTGATAGAACGAGAAAAAGAAACTATTGATCCACTTGGAGGCCTAAATCCAAAATTAATATTACACTCTTCGCGATAACAATTTTTTCATCGTTCCAGCAATGAAAATGTTGACTCGGTACCGTGGGCTCTCGATCTATGTTCTAAATCTTTCCAAATGCCAAGTGGAAGATTATGAGAGATTCTGTTCATCGATATTTCAAGCTTAGGAGGGAGCCTCGCAATATCAGTGATATTAATCAGTGTTAGCTTGCTACCGTACGCTTCAGCTTCCTCAAATGTTTTTAACGGAAGCGTAATGTCCGGTGTACGAGAACCTCAGAAGATGTTCTTCCATTCAATAGTCGAAAATTCATTTATTTGCAAACTAACGGAAAAATCACGATAAATACAGATCTCCTCGGTTTCCGTATTCGTTTCAACTTGCTATGTGTACAACCGACGTTTATTTCCGATTGTTGTACAGCTTTCTGTACATCCGATAACAGGCCACGCAATTATCGTTAAGACGTTTACGTCGTTGACGATCCATTTTACCTGGGGTGGTCGAGGTTCTCGGTGTTTTAGGCGTCCCCGGTATTTCGAAATCTCCTTCGGCGACTTTCTCGTTCCAGGAGACGGCCCTCAGAGGTCCTGGCTTTCCACGAGACTGCGATCTCTTATCCTCCTCGACTATCGCCTTTGCCTTTGTCGAACAATCGCTGTTCCCATTCATGATTTCTTTCGCTTACGCACGTCCAATGACTTAATTGAAGCACGCACGTATTGCTCTTCTTATATATTAATGATTTCGCTAATGGAACTTCAGTTATTTCACTCTTCAGAGGATGATTTATATTTGTTCTTTTCTTTTAAATTTCTCAGGCTAAGTCTTCCTTACGATTTGTCACTGTCCAATCTGAAATTTTACGTAAACATTTTGGAAACTTGCAGGTCATTTACAGAAAAAAAAACTTTAAGTGACTGCGACAGAAATTCTGCTGTTGTTCCCTTTTGTAATTGAATTTTTTTATTACTTAGGTTTTTTTAAAAAAAATCTTTGATGCCCAGCGATTAATAAAAATTCTAATCTATGAGTCGATGACACTCAATTATAATTTATTCATCAACGATTTTTGAAAATCTATCGATTTAAAATTGCTGGCAACAATAAAACGCATAAACTGTCGAGGAAATAAAAACTGCGTCTGCTAACTTTCCGTTTCAGCGTCATGACAGCAATCGATTAAATTAACGAGATAAGATATTGTGTGATTTTGGTTTCCGTGTAGACTGCCACCTGTATAATTGCTATTATTAAGCAATTATCTTTCTGCGACATTATTTCGTCACTTTGGCCAATTTTAGGTAAATAAACAAAAATATATAAAGCGACCAATAAATTTTAAAAGATTAATTTTAAAAAATTGTGTTTAAAAACTTATTATTTTTTATTTTTAATCTCGAATCTTATTTTTAATTGATTATTATTAATGAAAATAAGTTAAATATATTCTCACGTATTTGACGAAGTCGAGAACGAGAGCGAGAACATATTTTTCCCCGATAGGGATAAAATTCTCCCCCCCCCCCTCCCTCCCTCCCTCCCTCCCCCACTCACAAGGTTATTGATGCACGAAGTGGGGATATTTCCGTCTCGTCACTTTGTTTCAATGCGAGTTATCCAAAAACGTTGGAAATGTTTCTCCTCTTTCCGTTAAATACGTGATAGCATAATAGGTGAGAGTGTACTGTACTGGCATAGAAATTTACATAAAATATGGAAAATAATATATAAATTATGAGGAAAAATCAATTTTGGAAAATATAAAAAATGTCATATTACAAGAAATTATTTTTTAAAAATGTATTCACACCGAAATAAAATGATTTCAATTGAAAATTTCGGAAAATTGTTTTACCCGTCGTTAAAATGATTAAAGAAAATTGTCAGTTGTTAACTAATTCGATGACATTAATTACTTATTTTTTCAATTTCTTAATATTCATTTAATTTTGATAAAAAATACTGCAACCGAAGAAAACTAATTTTATTAATAAATATTGAAATTATTCTTTATCTTTTTTTTTCGATGTCACGCGAGATTCAAATACGCTGTAATCAAATAATTGAAATTGAAATAAAATGAAAGAACCGAAATTTAGCAAACGAATCAATTGTTGAAAATCCTTGAGCAAAATATTGAATAAAAGATTAAAAGAACTCGAGGAAATAATGGAACTTTACTCACACGATATGCAGAGCACTGGAAGAATAATTTTCACGGTTAATATTATGAATTAAATGGTAAACCGAATTTCAATTAGAATTTGATTAAAAACAAAACTTGAGTGTTTGAACTGACAATTGAACTCAGATGGGTACGAAATTGCTCATATGAGAGGCGCTAGGCGACTGAAGCGAATCAGCACGCGGAACGTTTTAAGTTTGTAGTGCGCTGCATCGTCGAAGGGAGGGGCGACGTCACACTGGCGCGCAAGTCCGAGAAATGGAAAGAATTTTCCTTTCTTTCGTGCTGAAGTGAAAAAGATGCCAAAAAATGTTGATCGTTATTTTGCACTTTTAAAAATATCAACGCAGGATGGGTGCGTATTTAAACATTTTATTTTCTGGAAAAATTGTGCATTTTTCATTCCTTTAAAACGAAATTTCGTTCTTAAGAACATTTTTTTAATTCGAGATTTTCATTTAAAAAAAAAAAAATGTCCGGATGTGTGGGTGGGCGCGCACGCGCAGGGCTTTCTAATTTTAATCGTTTGTAACTTAATAATCGTTAGAGCAATCCGACTAAAATTTGACATGCGAGCAAAGTCGTAACCACTCTTTGATTATTGTTTTTTTCGAGAAAATATATGCAAGCGTTCGAATTATATGCGATTTTGAATTTTTCCAAAAAAGTCTGCGCGCTCTGACTATCGGAAATTTGTTTAAAAGTCACGTTGTAACGGTCTCTATAAATAAAGTAACGTTCAAGGATATTTGGTATTGAATTTGGCCGAAATTGGAAAAGAATAAAGGCAGACTTGACTGCATTTTGATTTTTTCGAAAAATTATGTTATCGCACTAATTTTTGCAAAATATGAGCCAGTGGACTAAAAGTTTCTACGCATGTTCAACGATGTTTTGTACAAAGCTTCGTCAAAATCTATTAAGTGGTTCAGTTTTTTTTTGGGGATTATGAATTTTTGATACTTTTTTAACCGCTTTAACTTAAAAAAATAAAAGAATTGAGACAAATAATTAAACATTTTTGTACATATGTAATAACATTAAGGGATGTTTGGTATAATATTCGGTAAAAATGATAAAAAGATTCGAATGTTATAATAGATTCAATTTTTTATTTCGATATCCTTCATATTTGCAAAACTAAATTGTTTAATTAATTGTGTATCAGTTGATCGATCGAACTAAAATTTGAAACACACGTAAAACGGTTATAGGAACTCCCAATCGCTTGAAAATTTCGATGAAGTATATTCGAACAATCAGATTGTATGGAATTTTAAATATGACTTTTGATTTTGAATTTTCGTTCGTCATGATTGATCAAAATTATCAATAAATGAGAATTTGACATGCAGGTAAACCTGTAAAATCTCATAATCTTTTTTCATATCTGTTCGTTTTACGAAAAACGTTTGACAAAGCTTCTTCGATGAGTAAATCAAAATTGAACCACATACTTCCTCATAGTTGACTTTGTCAAAGGTGGAAAGTAATTGGCCATTATGCTTTAGCAACTATTCGCGATGCATCACCGCGACCATTTATATTATTAAATGGAGTTTTGGTTAATCACTACTCAGGGTCTGAGTCAAGTGCCGCCTAGATTCCTACGTTATCGATCATCCTTTACAGCAAGTTCTCAAGCAATCGAATTCTTGATTTTTGTCGACTCCGATTGCTTCACCAATTCGCGAAGAATTAATGAAGCACTCGACTCGACGATTTTTTTAAATTCTAAAGGAATCGTGAAATAAATATTGTCACAGTCCGGGATCAAGTCGGGAACTCTAGAATTCTGGCCTGGTGCGTTACCATCAAGCTCGTTCCCGAGCTGTGGCGATATTTTTTCACGATTTCTTTATAATTGTAAAAAAATCGTCGAATCCGATTGCTTCACTAATTCGTTGAGAATTAATGAAGCAATCGGACCCCTTGTAGTGATTAACCAAAGCTCCATCCGATAATAGAAATGGTGGCGATAACGCAGCGCGAATAATTGTCAAAAAATACGACCACAACATAAAACAAACAAATTAATTATGTTTTAGTTTAAATTTAGTTAATGGATTTATAAATCGTTATCGATGCAATATGGTATCACAGTGGCAGCACATTTGAGGTTCGTTGTAGATTGCATTGTAATCTAATCGAAATTTAAAAAATGGTACGGTCGGTTGTTGTGAACTCTCGAACTTCGGATCACTAATCATAAGTTTGAAATCTGTCATGACGTTGTTTCACGTTTTTAAGAGAACATTCCACTGCGAAATTTTGGAAAAAAAAACCGACTGACACCATTTATATTCACGAAAGTACTGGCAACGTTACCGGGTTTAATTCGATTAAACTCGGCTGCTACAGTCGAAAGTTGAAAAGAAACAATTATTTTGTCCAAATATCTATTTGGACAAAGTAAACGGCCCAGTTAGTGATCTTATAAAAAAAATTTCTCACACGTTTCTTACGTTTTTGTCGGACGTTTTTAAGAGATCATTTAACTACGAAATTTTGAAAAAACGAGACATTTTTTTTCTCTTCATTCTTCTAAAGTTTATACAATATTCACGAATGCACTAGCAAAGTTTTCGGTTCTAATTCGATTTAAATTGGCTGCTACGACCGAAAGTTGGAAAGACATAATTAATTTTTATAAATTATTTTGATTGGAGATTGATTTTATCTTCTATGGCCCTAGCAATAAACGTGCGAGCTAAGCGTACATAAAAATCTCTGTTTAGACAGAATAAACGGCCCAGTTAGTTATCTTATATAAGAAAAATCTCTCACTCACTAATTATGTAAATTCATAGACTACAAGGCAGACAAGATTATCCATTGGCTATTTCTCGAATGGTGGGAATAGCTAACCGTAGTAAAAATATATTTAATGCGTAACAGTAATTAATTGGTACATGGCCACTATTAACTGGGTCGTTTACCTTACGTGAATCTCATGTAAATTACATGATAAACATAAATGGTGATATAATAAATAAATAAATAAATTCTTAAGATGAAGAGGACTAACCAGTTGTATCAATCAAGTGAATTAATTACTTGAATCGACAATTGAATTTTTATTTGAAAAACAAATATATCGCTTTTGTATCGATACAGCGTGTGATTGAAAAAAAAAAAAAACTTAAATACTCTGTTAATTTTATGCGGCAAGTGTTTAACAAATTATCCCGGTAGCCTTGATGAATTCTTTTCCTCGTGCCATATATATGTTCAAAATAATTGCTTAAAAATGTTTGAGTATACATATATTTACTTGTGGGAATTATCATAAAGCTAAGAGAAATTTAATGTCCTGTAGCTTCTAAGAAAACAGTGGCGCGTGTCGATACTGGGTTTTCCAGCGTAAAGTAGAAGCGTATAGTCCCTCGATAGCGCATTCTCAAGCTCATTGCATCACGAGGACGAGTGAATAGTCGGAATGACCTACGGAGATTCATGGCTCCCTCGATGCCTCGTGAATTCTTCGTCATCTTTTAAACACTTCCTCCTTTCTTTCATCTCTCTCTCTCTCTCTTTCTCTTCCTTTTTCTCTTTATTATTCTTTCTCTTATTCTGTTTGTGAATATCCGAGAACCTCCATGCACTTGAACTCGAAAAGTCGTTTCACCGAGTCATCCAACCGGTGCGAATACTTGGAACCAAGACGTGACACACACTCTCTCTCTCTCTCTTTTTCTATCGCTGTACGCTTTCCTACTTTTTATTTTCCTTTTGGCTCTAATGGCCATGCCAAACTTCTGCAAACGTCACGATTCTCCGTGATACGTTCAACGTTGTTACGTGCTGTACAATGGGAACCGAGTTTATGAGTTTTGGAATTATAAGGGTTTCGTTAAGACGAGACGAAAGACACGCTCCACACCACCGGTGTGTGAGAGACAGCACCATAGGGATCGCGTGAGTGCGACAGAGAGAGAGAGAGAGAGAGAGAGAGAGAGCACACCATGTGTCACGTGGTACAAAGAGTGGACTGTGCCTCTAGCCTCGCCGTAACTGAACACCCAAAATAATTTACCTTTTTACGGGTGAATTCGATTGAGAGTAATCTTCATAATTTGTATAGAAAGTTCACAATGTTTCAAATTTTTATAAAAAAGTTAACATTTTGATAAAACAAAATTTTATTATAAAAAAAAAACAATTCGATTTTCAGTAATTGGATTAGAAAATTCTATATCGAAAAATGAATATTTAAATACGTTTATCAATATAGAATGGTGTTAATTAACTATTATTTTGAATCTCATTCACAGAAATATATCGAATGATTTTTCCTCCTTTTGCCTGATCATCGTAGAAAAGTGACGATGAGTATGGTCCGGTATTCCCCGAAGAAGGTATTCCAGGTCGGACTATCTGTCACAGCTTCTGATCACTGGAATTGCATCTGTATACGGTGTACGCAGAAGTTGCAACGGCAATAGCAGAGCAGCGTTGCCACCTTGAGATTGATCGAGGCCGAATCAGGAACAGCAAATGCCAACTCGAGGCGCGAGAAAACGTCTCTCTCTCTCTCTCTCTCTCTCTCCCTCTCAAGATCCGTATATATTTCACAGTGTGCATGATGTACTATTAGTTTTGTACTCCATTATTACTCATAGCCTATGTTGGAATTTCTCAACAGATGTTTCTTTTTTATTTTGTTTCCTCCGTAACTCCCTCTCTCTCGATTCATTGGAAACTTCAAGTACAGTTGACTTCCCATATTAAAATTAAAAGAAAAACTAACGAGGTGATCAAGATTTCGAACTTCGTGATGATAATTGCTGTTGTTGTATCGATCGAGCACTCATTAACGTGATAATTGGAACAAAATATATGCGTTTAAGGGTGATTGATCGATAATTTGTACATTAATGGTCTACACGAATATTAATTCTATCATAATAATGGCTGAATAAACTTTATATTAGTTTTTATATAAATTCAAATTTAGTTATTAATTATCTAATTCATTTTATTATTGTAATAATTTGAATATTTTAGAAGAAGTACAATGCATCACACATTGATATCGATGAATATATTTGGTCGGTTAATACGACTCAATAACTTTAACAAACTTATCAACGTGATAGATTATTGATCCTCTCGACTGCGTTTAGTACAATTACTACGAGCAATGTAACAATGTGGATTCACTCCAAGGCTTATTAAAATTATGATAACAATTTATTGAATAAGAATGAGAGTTTCGTTATCATCGTTTAGCTTAATAAATAGGCCACGAATTTATTGAGGCTACTCAAAAAGTTTTCACAGAATTGGTACAATTTTATTGAACTAATTATGAATTTATCTGTTATAGGAACATGTTTTCAAGTCACATTTTCGTGATTAAGACTGATGAAACGATTTAATAGTTTTCGGGCTCGTTAGCAACGAAGAATGAGATTTTGGCTAGGATATTGTCATTGTTATTCCTTTGTCGTTGTCGTAGCTGCGGCTTAAGCTAATGAAGCGCTTTTAATTGATTTTTCGAGCTCCCGATGACGACAAAACAAACCTCGTTCGTCATCGTCCCGACCATCTTTAGTCGATTCTCTTTCTCGTTATTTACGTATACAATTTTATTTACTTTTCATTCGACGTCTCCGTCTCATAACGGGTTTCGTACCACGTGCATTGTAGATGAAAAATGTTTAACAACAAAGACGATGATTAAAGTAGTAAGTCTTTGTTGTTTTTTTTTTCATTTATAAAAAATATGTTATATATCGAATGACAAGGTGCTCGATGATGACCGAGGAAAATTTATATATTTTCCGAAATAAACTTTCAATAAATTATAAAAATAAATATTGTTAACGCAAAATAAATAGATAGATACATGATTATTTAATAAATTAAGTAAATTAAACCGAATGAGAATAATTCGGAATTTTCACAATTTCCGTATATTAATCAAAAATGCATTACTCGTGTTAATTAATTAAACGCGAATGCAAAATACTAAAAAATACGTCATTTTCATTTTGAATTCACACGAAACGCAATATTGAAATGTGAATAACTTTTTAATTAGGCATTGAAAAACTATAACAAAGAGGTTATTTCAAAATGTGGCAAATTGTACAGTTAATTACTAGTAATTCGCAATTTTTACAATATCCGTGTATTCAAGAAATTGCACTAATCGTGGTAATTAAGTAAACGCGAAAACAACATTTGGAAAAGTACAAAAATCCGTAAATTTTAACAAATTTACACATGAAATACGTAATTCAAATGTTAATAACTCTTGAATCAGGCATCGGAAAACTACGACCAGAAGCTTATTTCAAATTATATCACGTTGTGCAATTAATTACTAATAATTCGGAATTTTAACAATATCTGTACAGAAATTAAAAAAAAGTACACTAATTGTGTGAATTAATTAAACGCGAAAATAAGTTTTGAAAAGTACAAAAATACATAATTATCCACAAATTTACGCACGAAATACAGAATTCAAATGTTAATAAGTTTTTAAGCATGCATCGGGAAACTATGACCCAAAACTTATTTCAAAACGTTGCTTGTTGTACAATTAATTACTAAGTATGTACTTTTTTTGGATCACCCGTTTGTTTACTATCAATTGATAAAAACCTTAAAGCGTAAATTTTATTTAGTTCTTGTCTTCTCTGACTACGAGTAGCTATGAATTTTATATCAAATGTCATAAAAACCTGAAAAAACTCAAGAAGCAACTTTCAACCATACACTGAGAAAAGAATTTATTTAATATTAATAAATCTAGAGTTAGATATGGGAAAATAAATGATTAGTGATTAGAACCATATTAGAGTTAAGACAAATAAGTTTTTTTTAATCGTTAGCAAATGTTTTTTAGCTTTATTTTATTCAAAACAATATTATTTAGCCCAACTAAAATTTGGTAATAATAATTAAACATTCATTTCGCAATTTTCAACTCTAGATTTGTTAACATTAGATAAATTATTTTCTCAATATATATTATGAATATTGAGATTATTCTATTAGTCAATAATTTATATAAAAATTGTAAAAAAAAATTTTAACTATGACATTTTTTTTACAATATGAATTTATTAAAAATGTTTCAATCTTAAAGATGCTAAGAAATATAAAAGTGAATAAAATTATTTAAATCATTTGAAACATGTAATAATCTCGCATGAAAAGAACGAAAGTTTTTTTATCATCAGCAAAAAAGTTATATTTTACTATACGTAGGATCAAACAATATCCGCCCTCGGTGCGTAACTTATGCGTCAAACTGCACTAGGCTGAATTTTCATTACAGGTGCAAAGTAATTTTTCTTCACGTTTTTGAGTAGTGGGAGTGAGAGAGGAAGATGCGCCTCCTTGCCAGTTTCTCTTCCGCTCTCTGTTCCTCTTATGGGCGCAAAAGCGCTGTACGCTCAAATGAAAATGCAGCCTTACGCGCCCTAGGGAGGGGGACGCTCTGTTACCGGAATATCGATCGGTTTTATACTTGTACACTGGCAAACCCATGAGCTACTCCCACTATGCGCACGTAAGGTGCAGTTGGCAGCACATTCATAACTATTCCATTAATTTTTCTACCAAGTAAACATCTGTGTGTCGATTTAATGCCCGAAAATATTTCTACTATAATATAACTCTATCGAAAACAAAAAAAAATTAATATCTCTTCCACGAAGCAATTCTACCATAATTAAGGGAACATTTCTAATATAATAGTCTACCACATAACAAATTGAATTACATATCTACCATGTAACAATCCTTCGACGAACCAAGATTGACGGTAAATGTTCGCAGTTAAAAAAACCTGTTGTTCTCTCTTACTCCCCGTTTGAAAATAGTTTCATAATGGTAGATACCGAAGTATAACAAAATTTTTGTGTACAATAATAAAAAAATCTTCAAGTGCTTTATAATCTTATTGCTTTGATACATTTTACCGAGCCATTGAGAATGGTGAACCGCGTCTCACAATTCTGCAGTTCATCATTCTCGCCTTTTCTCCAAAAAAAAATCAATCGTGATGGAGAAATTCGCGATTGAGGAATTCGTTACATGCATCTTAATTATGGTAGAATTATTTCGTGGCATAGATATACATTTTTTTGTTGCTTCTTGCAATATTTTCCGGAATAAAATCGTGGTGGAGATTCATTTTGGTAGAAAAATCAATGGGAGAATTATAAATATGACGAGTTGACGGTATATTTCCTAACTACTATTGCCAATGAAAAACCAAAAAGATTATAAACGACTATTTTTCCAGTTTTGTATTCGTTGATTTTTTTTAACGAATTTTAGCATTTTTCTTTTTTAGTTTCTTTGTAGAGGGAGCTTTCCCCGTAAGAAAATCGTACCGTGGCAGCTACCGGCCGAATGTCGTCACTTACGTCCGCGCCAGGACGATATTGTGACGGCACGACTTTTTAACAGCACAGCGTGCCAATACCGTGCCCATTCGGCTACATCAAATTGTGATGCACTAAAACGTGCTGCAACCGTGCAGACACAGTGTTGGCACGCCGGGCCCCTCTGTGCTGACACTGTGTAGTCCCCGTGTCGTCACATTTTATGTCAGGATTATTAAAATTGTCAATCATCAAGGATCATCGAACTAATTAAGGAAACCTTTCTTTGATTGTGATTTTGGTAATTTTCAACAAAATCTATGTAGACAATCAAATTTAATGCAGTTTTGAATTATTCAATAAAAAATCTGTGCACTCTCTAAAGTTCACAAATATTTTGGAATCGCGCTAAATCGATCTTTATAAATAAAGTAACGTTTGAGGATGTTTGGTATTAAATTTAACCGATATCGGAAGAGTAGATGGATTTTACTGGATTTTGAAATTTTCGAAAAACTAACATTTTCATCCTAACTCTCATCCAATCGAAATAGTTTAATTTATACTTTTTACAGTGACTTTTTACAATTTTTCATCAAAATATATCGAAGCACATTTTAGAGCACGTTGAATCAAAAAATTTTTTATCGCTAACAATTCGTTCAACTTTCGCTTTTACTTTTCTTTTAACCAAGATACAAAGCAGAACCTTGCACGTTGCTTCCTCATTCTTTTGGTTCCTCATCCACAAAGCTTCTTCTATGAGGAAGCCGAAATTAATCGACGGACTTCCTTCATAGAGAGTTGCTTTGTGGCCAACGAAACAAAGGAATGAAGAAGCAATCTCCTACTTTGCATACTTTGCTTGTTGTCATGTTTCTACAAAATGTATACAGACATTCTAGTTTTAGGTTTTGCATTTTTAGAAAAACAACAAAAAAACGCATGGATGCTTCGACTTTCGTAAAATTTCGGCTATTGTGCTAAATAGTTCTTCATAAATGCAGACACGTTCGAAGTTATTTGGTATTAAATTTGGCCAAAATTGTACAAAAACGTTTCAATTTTATAGAATTTGAATTTTTTTCAAAAATTTACGCCATTACACTAACTTTCGTAAGACTTGAGCTGGCGCGCTAATATTTTATGAACAAACGAAGTACTGTTCAACGGTATTCGGCACAGAGTTTCACAAAAATCTGTAAAATGATCAAGATTTTAGAAGATTTCGAAAATTTCGATTTATCACTACCCTGACTATCGAAATTTTAGAAGTCACGAGCTATAATTTCTTGCAGATACCTAATGTCGTTTAAGAATGTTTGGAATAAAATTTGGCCAAGATCGATGAAGGCTTTCAAATGTTACACCGCATTGAATTTTCGATTTTGATATTGCTTTTCTTTGTAAAAATGAAAAACCTGTATTTTGAAAATCACTTGAGCAATCGAATAAAAATTTGACACGCAAGTAAATCAGTAGGAGTTTTTTATCTATTGTAATTTTCGTTTAAATACATTAGAACGATGAGATATTATGTAATAATAAATATGATTTCTTTAGGTAATAATATTTCTTTACAATTACCGATACGTTTTAGGTTGTTTAGTATTAAATTTCGCTGCAATCGTAAAAGTGGAATACACAAAACTTGAACTGACGATAGCCAAAACTTTTTGCATAAACGAAATAATATTTTGTATTGTTTTGTACAGTGATTCGTCAAAATATGGTTTATATATCAAAATCGGTTTTATATACCAGATATATTAGACATCGATGTCTTTTTGTTACAGTAGCAGTTAGTATTCTCAAATTAATTATACGTTGTCTTGAAAAATGATTCTTTCATTGACTTTTTAAAAAACTTTACTTTCTGTTGAACGATTAAAATTATAAATAAAGATACAAAGTAGAATACATTGCTTCCGCCTTATTTTTCAACTTTAGCAAGCCTCTGGCTTTCTCTACGTGGAAGCCAAAATTAATCGACGTACTTTCTTACGGAGATGGCTTTTTGAAAGATGGAAAGTTATGAATAAGAAATGTGCGAGGTTCTACTTTGCATCCTTGTTTCCATCATTATATCGACCGCGAAGTATCTGAAGCATTTTGTTGTTAACAAAAAATTTCACAATTTTTCTAACTTTTCATAACGCTATTCGACGAATCAGATGTTAAAGTATTTTTAGGAATTAACAAAAAACACGTTTAACTAATTTTCCTTCGATAGACTAGGGGTTGAAAGATTTGTCAACATACCGTATACAAATAATTTCAAATATCATTACTTGGAATATATTAATGATAAAAATATTTTCTGTGGTAAAAATAAAAGTGTTGTGAACGCACTTTGAGTACAATTTGTTAAATTTTTTAAACACTCAAAACTGTTATCGATACAACAGTTATAATATAGCGCCACGTAATCAACGCGAACATCACGATTCGTTAACCCGAAGGGTTAACGCACGCATATTTTATGATACTTTACGAATATTAATTAATAATTATTTCCAATCGTGTCAAAGTGGGAATATTTTTTTAAATATTTGAAAATACAATATAATAAAATTTGAAATAAGATGAAAATAATCATATATAAATAAAAAAGAATAACGTTAAATATGGCCTAAAATATCGGAAGATTTACTAACCTTTTTCGCTATTCTTAACGGCGCACACGCTGAGTTGATCCGTTTCATTCTCTTGACTTCCGTTGCTGTGCTTGACTTCCGTTGCTTGACTGCAGTGTTGCTGTGCCTTTTCGACCTTCATGTTTATGTCTTGTTTATTTTATCACGGAAAAAAGAAAAGTCGAACACGAAAGGTAACAACGGCTGTGTTATGACTGAAAGAAAGAGGTTCGCGGCCCCTTACTATTCACCACTTAGGGTTGTTACGACGTTAACGAAGTTCTGGTAAGTTTCGGTAGAATGACGGAGTTTATATAGCGCGTGAGATCACACGATTTGAACCCCTTCCGCTGTCGCATGACAATATATGTACTCGGTATATCTCGTAGATAAATAGATAGATAGATAGATATATATATAGATAGATATATCAGCTCCATTGTATATTCCTTTGCAGTATATCTCTCTTTTGTTCCGTCTCGGCAAGAATATGATTTCCTTTTCACTCGATCGTGCGCTTTGACGACTACGACGCGACGGAGGGCAGCAGCTCGTCGCTGCGCGTTCCAAAGAGCTCTCGTTCACGGTCAGTCGAGTAACAGCGATGGCCGAGCGAACGCGACTTTTATAAAAAAAAAAAATTCTGCAGCTCTATAGCTGAGCAAACTTTAATATTTATAATGGAATCGCTGCTTCTCAGTAATTATTTAGACAAGTATTAGTTAGTAAAATACGAATTTCTGGACTAAAAATTGACGATTACTCATTCTATAATCGTCTACTGTCACGACACAACTGGATTCAAATGAATTTTATCATTCTAAGAGACGAATTTTAAATTGCATGTTTCATTATCATTTAAGATCGAATTTATAGCTCAATATTACGCGCTTAAATCGGTATTTTGGTATATTGCGGCTATATCGTGTTTGTCTTTAAACAGAATGTGCATTTTTAATGAAGTTACGACATTTTCTTACCGATTCTAGACCAACAGCTATAATAGTGTTAGGAAAAATCGGATGACCGGTATGGCCTGTTACAGATGCAATGCAGCTGAACAAGATTTTTTTTTCTCTCTTTTAATTTCGACCTTATTTTCATGTTTCCTGTTAATTTTAAATAAAGTTATGACATTCTCTTACCGATTCAATACCAACCGTTATAATATTGATAGGAAAAATTTAATTACCGATATGGCCTGTTACAGACGCAATACAGCTAAACGAGAAATATTTTTTTCTTTTAGTTTTTATCTTATTTTCACGTTTCGTGATAAATTAAATTTGAAAAAAAAAATGTCATACTTATAAGGCTGATTCTCGGTGAAAGAATTGCAATAATTGCGACAACTATTATGCGATACTGATGGTGGTATTAAAAATATGTAAAGATAATGCAACTATTTTAATATTTACAAAAACCTTTTCATAATTGCATCGGATCTATAGCGATTGTAACTATAAAAATGTAAATTGTAAATTAATAATAATTCTCACGAAAAATTTTCAAGAAGACACTAATAATTAAAGATGTAGTGCGGTGTTAATACATTGTTAATTTCGTAGAATAGAACCGATGGATTAACAAAACGACGAATTTCTGTCAACTTCTTTGAATATTATCGTTCAATTTTCCTGCAAAACAATTGTTAATGTCACATCAATTTTAATATACGGCAGCTAATATTTTATGTCGCAATGTGCTAATTGTTTTAAAATCACTGGCAATAGGACGAAATAGCAACGAACGTTTGTTCTGTCGTAAATATCCAATGCGCTTTACATACACGAAATTACATTCGTTCTATCTGTAATTTTGATTACGACTGATATTCGATTTAATTTCTGCCAAACCTCTTATTGCAATCTTGATCGTACAATTCTATTGAATGAAAAAAGACTATTCTTCATTTAAATCTGCTATTTTATTAACCGATTAGGACAATTCTGATAAAAAGCCTTCAGGTTTTTTTTTCTTTCGATGCACGTTACGTTCATGATTCGGTTTTCAAGATATAAATAAAAAATCGGTATTATTACCTTCTATTATTAGTGGTAATATTCTTTACAGATCCGTTTAAGGTCCATAACGTGAAAAATATATATTCCGTATGTCCTATGGATATGTATTCTGCGTACAATCATGAATATCCAGAGTACATCGTACGGACATACCTACTTTAATTATTTATGTGTCAACGTAAGTTACCGACGTAATCGAGAGATATTACATGCATATGTTCATAGCAAAACTCTGCGCATCGAATTTCATTCACATAAAAAGTCACTTTTCGCATTTCCATCCACCATATTGAATCCTTCATTATTTATATCTTAATATTGTATTCTGATTCGTAATAAACGATCGAAAAAACCCAATAGTACCAAGTTTTATCCAAATCAAGTGACTTTTTGCATTTGCTCATATCTCTTTATCTATGATGCATCTATCTCTGATCCTTGATCCATTTATGGAATTAATGTAAAAGAAATCTATGTAGCCGGTTTAGTTTAGTGGGTAGCATGCTTTTGTTTATTAATTTTTAAATAAAATTTTACGATATTTTAAATCCATTCTAAAGGATTATCAATCGAGGCTTGAAGGCGTTCGGAATGAATAATGCATCGACTACACTCAAGTTATCTCTCTTCACGATGATCACAGGGTCCATTATTGTACCAGAAGAAACTTGGAATATAACAAAACAAAAGACTGCAATTATAAGAAATAGAAGAAGAGGAAATGATTTAATGTACCGATTTATTATCTATGTGTTTGATGTATTCTAGTATTGAATTTCTTTATCAAAAATCTATCATCAAGCGTTGAAGGGCGATTTATTGTGTGTTAAAATGGCTGGCGCTACTTTTATTCTATGTGTACATATATATATAAGAAATATCTGAGGATTGGCCAAGAAGAACTAGTTCGGGAATTAGATCGCGGACGATCGCGAGTATCATTCATATAAATATGCGATAGATACTAGCTATTTATATATATATATAAATATATAAAAATATTACGCTAAATTTTTTACACTTACAAAAATCATTGACCGCCTAGTTTTTATCAGTATATATATATATATATATATGTATATATATAGCTAGTATCATTCGCATATTTATATGAATGATACTCGCGGTCGTCCGCGATCTAATTCCCGAACTAGTTGTTCTTGGCAGATCCTCAGATATTTCTTAATCTATTATGATTCTGTGTTATTACGTAACCCATTGTATCTATATACATGTGTTTCATATACATGTAACTTCATTTATAATGTGTGAATTCTATTGGTGTCGTGTGATCAAAAAAATCCCCCCCCCCCCCTCTCGAGCCCTAAAACGAAAACAATATGATTCTCATAGCACAAATATCTTATAAAAATGATCGGATCTGTATAGATGTCAAAGATTTTGTTTATCTTTGTGACAATTTATGTGACGATGATTATAATCGTGAAACGATAAGGAGATGTTCTATTTAAGGATGTAGAAACTGCGGCGAAGAATATAGAAAAGTGTCTTATATAAATCCATTGGAATTTATTGAAAGGTAAATTAGATGATGATTGGGAGAACTATTCATTGGTTAAATGGTGACAATATATTTAATGATTAGTGACGACTGATCTATAAATGATGACAATTCAATTCGTTAATAGCAACCATTTAAAGAATGGCGAATCCAGAATGACGGATCCAAAATGGAGGATTCGGTATGCCGTACAAAAATACAAAAGTTACTTGATTTGGATAAAACTCTCTACTTGAGGGATTTAAAAAGTTTTATTAGGAATGTCTTAATTTAATTGGACTCACTATTTGGTTAAAACAAACCAGAATTTTTGGGGAGTTAACGTACGAGTGAGTACATGATATAGTTGTGACCTTCGGGTAATTGTGGCCGAAACAAGCAAAATGATTTCAAATAACAAAAAATTAACGTTAAAAGAAAAATGTACAACTAAATTTACGAATGCAGAACTGATGCGAGCTTGTTATATTACATTTGTAATCAATCTATGAACAGATTAATTGTGAAACCTTTAATTATTGTACTGTTCCAAGTAGTAACAATCCATCAATGATTAACGCTCCAAATTGTTACCATTCGCCAATGTTAAGACGACGAATTACAAATATTAAAAGTATTGACGAGTCATCACTCGTGCCATTCAGGACCAATTTGGTACCTTTTGGATTCAAATGTAGCCATTGGTTGATCGACGGTTCATTTTCATGAAGGTCATTCCTACACGAAAGAAAAGGTTGTCGTAAGGCCACAGTTTGAAAACCCTGCCCTACCAATCCTGCGTAAACCTAACGAAGCAAAACCCATTACTCCATCGTTGGTGCCCGTCTAAATTTCTGTACTTGAATCTTTATGGTCGGTCTTGAACGTAAGCATGTACAAGATGACTTTGGCTGTTTTGAATAATTTCTTGTCGTGGAATATTCGGCTGATGGTTTGTAACGACTTGTTGGATATTTACATGTATATTATTTTTTAATAGGTAGTCGATATAAACGACGAGATATTTAACGACTTTTTGTATGTATGGGTTGGTTGCTTCGCTATTAGCTTCCGGAGTCGCATTGTTGATGCGGACATTATTGCTATCAGCTTTGCTTTTTGCTGAGAAATTGTGCAGCAGTTTCCTGAATATATGATACAGTTTTACACACTTATTTGCGTTGAGTCGAAGATTCCAAGCTATGTAATACTGATTTATATTTTAAATCTTTTTTTTTAACTTTGCTTGGATTTCTTTTACTCAATTGACTTTCGTATAATCTATTAAATCTTGTTTAAATGCTCTATCGCTGACGTGTTTTTTTACAAAATTTTTTACAATTACAAAAATCATTAACCGCCTAGTTTTTATCAGTTTGTGCTCAAAGTTACGCAATCTTTCACTTTGAACGTCGAGGAACCGGCCCACGATAATACAATGTAACCATTTTCTCTGTCGGTTTGTCTTTTATTTGAATACAAAACTATCATATCGGAAGAGATAACTTAAGTCAGCTTCTGTCCAAGTTTGACAATGGTCTACTGTTTACTTAAAGATTTATTTTAGGACAGTCATGTAACGGAAGCTTCTCTATCGCACGCTGACGCGTTCAGTCATCACTAATCTTCAGGAATCAGTTCCATCAAAGCTCTCCCATCTTTAGCCCAAAAGTATAGTAAATATTATCAGCGCTTATTCAAACTGATATTGATTACTGTCACGCTATATGTACACGGACATTCCGCAACTCGACTTATTAATGAATTATCAGCCGCATTAAATCTGTGATTTATTGATTATCACCTTATCTCTGAGCTGATTTGATTTCAATTCAATTGAAAGAAAATTAAATAATGTAAATAAAACAATAAATATACGGAAATGTCATAACACTATCCTTTATCATGTATTTTCTACGCGATATATGTGGACCAATTATTTGATAAATGTTTTTTTTCTGTTGAAAAATCACTGAAATAAAAAAGACGTACTTTAACACTGCCACTTATAATTCTACAACCATTTTCTTTGTTTTTATTTGAGAATTCAGAATTGATTATAATCATTCGTCTAAGAGTATGTCCAATATGAAAATCTATAGATTTTGTTATTGGGCTCTTAACAGAGTTGAGGCAAAGTAGAGAGGACCATGTAAAAGCTCCGACTGATTTTCCGCAAGGGTTTATAATCGCTAGTGTATTTAACATGTATTATGGTGCTCGCTATATCTACATCACGGTCTTCTGTACAAGATCGTGATCTACATTTAAACGCACCTGCCATATTGTACGATTATCGGTTTTAAGGAATTCACCCTAAAACGAAATGAATGTCTTTTCCTAATTCTCTGTCTCTAGCTTTCCTTCTCTTTTGTTGATAATGTCATACAGAAAATATCGACAAGATTCGCGATTATTTTTAATTATTGATGCTAAGCACGTAAATTGTATTGATTTTATTTCAACTATTGTTGCTCACTCTTCTTGAAGCTCAAACTTAATATCCGTAGGATCAGGACACGCAGTATCAACTCGACCCCAAGCATTGAAATTAAAAAAATATTTTATGTTTCTATTACAACAATTGACAACAAGTTATTATTGCGACACTGATGAATCGGAGATTTGGACATTCGATATTAACCCGGAGCCAATTGTAAGTATTTCAAATTCCATTTTAGATCGATATTTCAAGTACTTCTTTGTAATACTTGTTCTGTATGAGCCTAAGCAAAATACGCATTTGAAGTAATTTTTCTCGACATATTTTACTGATTAATTGTTACAAATAATTAGTTGAATATATCCGAGTAATATATATCGCGTGTTTAAAGATCATGCACCAAGTATGGTTATGCGTATCAAGCTTATGAACCAAGTTACAAAACGTTATGGCATTAGACAAAATACAAAATGAAGCGTATGTTATCTAACAGCATTATTTGAATTAGAGGGGACTAAAGGTACATGAGTCTATCTTTTGGAGATACGACCATTGACCAACTATTAATATTTGTTTTCAGATCAAGCTACATTTTGGACATTTGCCGTCGCTATCCAGAAGAGATATCTATCTGGCTACGAGAAATATCGAGCGTATATCTCGTCAGGCGACAGCGAAAATATTTAAACATCTTTGATATAGTAATCTCGCATGTTAAACATTATTAAGCCTTTGAAGGACCTTCGTTTTATAATGAAATCGTAACTCTGCATCGCTCGTCTTAGGTTAAATTTTTTTTTTTCAATAACAGGACGATATATCCACCTCTATCGATAGTATTGAAAAATGATACAAGCATGAGACGCGCAGAAAACGAAAACACATACCTAAAAAAAAAAAAATCTTGAGAGGACTATCTACATCGATCTAAAATCCGATAAAACAGACTTGAAGCTCGGGCACTAGTGACACTTTGGTTCAATCCTTTAGCGCAGGGGTCTCCAAACTACGGCCCGAGGGCCACATTCGGCCCGCGGACAGATTTTGGACTATTTCACTTTTTACCACCGGCAACAATGATAATATGGTTTTGGCCCTCGGAACTTACTGGAGTAATCAGTATGGCCCTAAGGCTGGAAAGTTTGGAGACCCCTGCTTTAGACCATTCTGAGTATTCCACGACTTAGCTGCGCGTTAATAAGCTCCGAAAGTACAAACGAATGGTTGGTGAATTTGGTAGAGAGATAGCGAGCTGCGGGTTCACTTGACACAACAAACCGAAAAACAAACGTAAAAAGCGGGTAAATTGATTCCTTGTGACTCTCGCCAACCTACAGACTCTCCTCTACGGGAAATGGTTATCTCAATTCTGGCTTCCTCATACAGGAAGTGGTGTTAACATTTTCAATTTCTTCCCCATAGAGAGGAAGTGATATTAAAATTTTCAAGAAAATAAAAAATTTGGTAAAATTGCAAATTGCATAAAGTTTAAAACCTTTGATCGATTCTCACAAAATTGAAGACTACATTTCCTTATCGCGCAGCCAAGTTTCGGTTTGAAGGGTAAAAATTTATGAAAATTGGAGCGAAAATCTGAACGCCTTGATCGATTCATGCCAAACTCAATACCGAACAACGTTGTCCCTTAAGCCTATATTTTTTTTAGCTCGATAGCTAAAAGTTTCCGAAAATTAGAGAGTGCACACCCTTTTTTCCAAAAATAAAAACAACCACCAAATGAAATGTCCGTTAACAATTTGGACGAAAATGGCAGCAAATCCAGGGAGGAAGATTGCGATCCGACTCGTGTGTAAAGTTTTAGAGAGATGCAGTAAAACCCGTTCTCGAGATATAGCCTTTTCAATTTTGAGAGCTCATAAAACACACACACACACACACACACACACACACACACACACACACACACACACACACACACACACACACGCGCGCGCGCGCGCGCGCGCGCTAACAATAATTTTACATATCATTTCTAGACGTTTCGGAACATTGTGCGTACTCTGACATAAAAATATCTACATTTTTTTCACGAAATGAAAGCTTCAATTATGATGAAGCTATATTTCGTCAATTAATGCTGTAATATAATTACTTGACAATCTTCGCGCGATAAACACTTGAAAATTCTAGGTGAAGAGATTAAGAACATCCGTGTCTCTAATTTTCTCTTGCAACAAAGTTCTTCCGGAAGGTATAAAATCTTGAGAAAATTGTTTAAATGTGCGCAAGACATTTTTCTTTACGTAAACACTTCAATTAAATGGCAGAGGTGTCGTCTTTGCGTTGAAAAAACATTTTTTATCTGAGACAAGGACTGCAGGGCTATGATTTTATGATAAAATGAAGATCTTCCGGAGCCTGTAAAATCTTGAAAAATTTCTTATAATGTGCGCAAGAGATTTTTCTTCAAGAAAACAATTAAATTAAATGACAGAGGTGTCGTATTAGTACAG
This sequence comes from Cylloceria caligata, assembly GCA_963942595.1. Taxonomy (NCBI): domain Eukaryota; kingdom Metazoa; phylum Arthropoda; class Insecta; order Hymenoptera; family Ichneumonidae; genus Cylloceria; species Cylloceria caligata. The sequence continues at coordinate 12,449,308 of OZ012707.1, read as the reverse complement.
AAATATTTTAAACCTGAGATGACGACTGGCGCGCTATAAAATTTTATTATAAAACGAAAGTCTTCTTGATAACGTTGAAACGTCTTAAAGTGTGCGCAACACGTTTTTTTTTAAAGAATCGCTCAAGTTGAATGGCAGAGCATTCTCCTTCATAATGAAATGATATTTCATCAATGAATGCTTCAATGCCAAAACCCTACTCTATCCGCTCGAACTTCATTTGACAGTTGCGCGAATCGGAGTTCATGACGATCGTGACTCTGATTTTGTTTTCATACGAAGGTCTTTCCGAGACTCTATAATATTGAAAGATGTCTTAAAATGTGCGCATGACATTTTTCTTTAAGAAAACGCTTTAGTTACTTAAATGGCAGAGGTGTTGTCTTGGTACAGAAAAAAATGTAATACCTGTGGCAAACGCAGCCAAGGTCATGATTTATTTCAAAAGGAAGCCCTTCCGGAGGAACTACGGATTTGAAAAATGTCTTAAAATATCAAGCAAGATCTCTTTATTCAGAAAATGCTTTAGCTGGATGACAGAGGGCTTTTCATCCTGAAGAAATTAATTAAAAGCACCAGCAGTAACGGTCTTGACGCTACGGAAGCTGTCTGCTGGAGATTCGTTGCAACTATTGAACGTTTCAAACTTCACCGACATCACAATGAAAGTCCTGCACTTTGACAATTACTTGGGCAATATGTCTAAAAGTTATTATACTAGTTACGCTCTGGATGGTCGTTTTGGTTACAATTTTCGTTTAAACATATTAACGCAATGAGATTTTAGTCTTGTCAATTTTTTGAGTTACTTTATGATTCTAATTTTGTCAAACTTTAGTTTATATAATTACTAGCAGAATGTGGTAGCTCAGACGGTTTGCACCTTCAGATATCCATTATCATTGCCCCTTCTAAATTTTACGCACTTAAATACTACAATTGCGTTACACTTCCGTTTAAAATTTTTTTATAAAAGTTTAAATAAAGCTTCCTTTAGGAGAAAACAAAAATTGATCAACGTACTTCGTCGTAGAGGTTGCTTTATAAAAATTGGAAAATAATGAAGAAACAATGTGCAAGATCCTAATTTGCATCCCTTTTATCATGTTTTTTACATTTGAAGAAGCAGTTCTTGTATATTATCTACAAAATTCAGCCCAAAGTTAAAAAAATAATAAACGCGTTAAGAAGTAAAAAAATTGAAGTTTCATAATATCTTATCGTTGATATATATATATATTAATGATAATTGCAATAGATTCAGAACTCTTACAGCTTTGATTGCGTCCGAAATCTTAGCTCTATTGGTCAACTTATTCTCAATTTAGAAGTTTTTTCTTTTTTGCAAATAACACCAATATCGAAATCAATAATTCAATTTGCCATAATGTTCGATCGTTTCTATTGGTTTTGGTTAAATGTTATTCGTGTTCACATTTTAGAAAAAAAGAGCGGTAAAATAATGAGCTGATACAGTTGACAGATTTTGATTTTGAATAAGTTAAAAAAAAGATTTTTAAGTGAACTATCAGTTGACACGTGCCTCACTTAATTATTATCTTAGAGTACAGTACAGTACATAGTTCCAACGAATTATTGTTCGTTGCCAATTTATTTGACTGTAAGGAACATATCTTATCACAGCTTCCCATGATTGAGTACACTGTTGAGTTTTGATTGAAAACTCAGTAAATATTAGTTCAAAAAGTACATAAATATAGAACGTAAAACGCTTATGATAGCTTGATTACATTTATTTTATTTTTTAAGAAATAAATAATAAATATGTGCAAGATATTGAGATTAATCAAACGGTGCTCTCGAACCCTACGCGTGGTGATGAAATCACCGCATGATGGAACCGTGGCAAGTCCCATCTCTATAATTCCTATCTTCCTATCTCTGTAACAGACGTATTGTAATCTATATTAATCAAATCTGTATCTGAATTCAATGTACGAGATTTAGAAGAATGAAAATTGCCACGATACCACTTCAACCGGAATCAGACCATTTGGAACGTTAAATAATCTTTTTTTATTTGGTTCTAGTGTTGATGGGTACAAAATAGAAAGAAATTGACATTTTTATCAAAAATATCCTGTTAATTACTAATTAAAGAAATAGTTTTTATCGAAAACTCGAAAAATCCATGTGAAACCGTAAATATGTTACATTTTATCAATTATTATAGAAAAAAGAAAGCAGCAGCTTCAGTCTCATCAACAGAGCCAAAAAGAGAAGAAAAAATAGAACAGCTAGAGTAATTTTTGTAAACTAATATTCCATGAGCTATGGAATTAATAAATAAATAATCGTTTCAAAGAAACGATACTTGCTCGAAGATCCATAAGATTAAACAATATACCCGAGGCTTTTGGAAGTATCGAATAAAAACGCTTCGGAACTCGTTAAAAAAATTCTAAATTTACTTCCTCAACGCACAAAGTGCAGTCTTATAGCATTTCCAAGCTGATGCAAGATATCGATGATTCATTGAAATATTTTCAGATTTTGAGCAAACAGCAATTCGGCAATTTCCTGCACGCAGAGTTTCTCAAACGTAACTTAAAACTCTGTAAGTTCCGAGTCTATAATACGATATTTGTCGATCTCATTTGACGGCTTTCGTGTGTCATCGGGGTTTCCAGAGTTCTCTTGGCCTTCTTAAAAGTTACAAACTCTTTACAGACAGTAAACAGACAAATATATTTGTTAAGATTAAGTGGACACTCTTTAACAATTATATCCAAAAATAATTAAAGATAACGATATCATATTACTTGAAAAAAAAAGTACGAATGTTGCTTGATAATATTTATTAAAGGTTTACTTTCATAAGTCGATACACAATCGACCCATTTGATACACAGATAACCGTAAATGTAGATATATTTATTCGTATTTATTAACACAAAGTTGTAAGAGACGTTTCTTATCTGACGCTACCTATCTAGCGATATAAGATTAGAAAAACAGAATAAAATCGTAGTGGAAGGTTGAAAAAAACAAAAATATACATCTCCGGAGCGTTGTGCGCTATAAATAGAGATTAAACATTTTTTTTATTCTGTTTCATCGCTGTGATTGAAGTTCGAGGTCTACTCTAGTAACCTGCTCGTTAGCTTGACTTTTCGTTCAACGAAACAACTTCGTAAATTCTTAACCGTATAAAATTAGAAAATGGGTAACAATTTAAAAAGAAATGGAAGCAACCAATTTTAAAAAAAATTCCCATTACAACACTGAGGTCACACGTATGTTTCATTATTTTTTCTTCACTGATCTTTTTTTTGTTGGTCGTTATGACTAAGTTACAGATCGAAGGTACACTTTTGCAATTAGTCGGTTTTACCTTTACTTTTCAATCGAGGATATGACCTCGAATCTAAGGCCGTTCTCGTTTAACTGCTCGATTAGCGTAGTCTTGGCAAAAGCGGCACCCGGGGCAAGAACTCCCCCTCTGCAACGGAGATAGTTGCAATATATAAAAGTGATGTAATAGACATTTGTAAAAGAAGTGACGAAATTTGATTTTTTTAAAATCTAAGTTTGCTTGTACTCACTGATCCGGCAGGTTGTCGGAATCTTTGAGGATCGTAAGTGCCGCGAGAAGAAGCGTCGTGCAAGTAGCACCGTAACCCGGATTCACGCCTGTTACTTTCGTTATCATCTCCTTATTCGGCGGTTCTGCGTGCTGATCCGTTGGCTCTGTGAGCTTTTCCGTCCAGCCTAAGGATTTAAACGTTATCGAGAAGTGAGTGTTCTCCATAACCTCGGGTTTCGGTCCTTCATGGCTTACCATTCCTGCCGAAAAGAGTTTCGGATACTGAAAATTTAAATGATCACACAAGTGAATTCAATAGTTGAAATTTTATAGCATTTTTTATTTCTTTTGGCAAATATATAAGAAATCGTACCTTCAAGAGCAAATTACGACCGCACTTGTATTTCGTCATGATCGAAAATACAGCGCCAACAAGCGCAATTGCAATAATGCCGAAAATTGACCTAGCGTAACAAAATATTCAGTCACAAAAATAACAGAAATCAAGCATAATTGCGTAAGATAGGCCGTACTTGAATGTTACGTAGGTCTGAATCTGCACGGGTCTCTGCTTATTCTTTTCATAAAGAAAACGCTGCGAGCGAACAGCAACAGATCTGTCGGAACCAGGAAAAGGAACGGACCAACCGTCCGAGATGGCGCTTCGATGGATCACACCCCTAGTTACAACAACAAAAAACCCAGAAATTGTTATCGCAGTTTATGCTCGATAATTAGAATAATCAAATTAATTAATTTAAAAAACGAGTATTGACATAAATCTTAATCCTTAACAAAAAAATATATATAATTTAGATTTTTCAAGTTTATCTTTCTCTATAAATTGTCGTTGCTCATGCAGAAATTTGTACCGTGGTTGGAGTTTCGGTTTGAGTTTCGGCAATCGTTCGGGAAACAATTTAGTGCGAAGACCCCGCAGTTCATTGTAATAAGCGAGTCCGTAAACGGCAGACTCCCAGGTTCCGTAATGGAGCGCGGGTCCTCCGGCTTCAACCGTTTGCCAGTTTTTCAAGTATGTTTCAATGCTGTTTATCTCGCCCTCGAATTTTTCCTGAGCGTAAATTATTCCGAGGTCGCAGGGAATGCTGTCGAATCCGCAGGCGCTCACGACGTACACCCCAGCATCCTGCGCTGGTTTGTTGTACTCCAATTGCATTTTCTCCATGTACTATGAACGAAGATATATGAAAATTAATAAATGGGCCAATAAATAAACAAATAAATAAATAAATAGATAATTAAATAAATGAATAGCGAACCTGTGGTTCTCCACTAACGTCCACGTGGTGCGTGCCTGCTTCGATGCAGGCTTTCACAACTGGCTCACCGTAGAATCTGTAAGGTCCGCAACAGTTTACAACAACCTTGCATCGCTCAGCCATCTTCTTCAAGGATTCCGTATCCTTGATATCGGCGATAACAATAGGAATTTCATCTATGTGAAGAAGAAAACCAAAAACCATTAACAGGACAATTTTTTTACAATAGAATTGAGAGACTGAATCGGCTCACCAGATTCTGGAGCAAAGTTCTTTACCACAGATTCGAGAGCTTCCTTGTTTCGACCTGCCACTCCCCATGAAAATGGCTTATTCTTGCAGAGCCTCGCTGCTTCCTTAACTGTATACTTTCCCGTGAAGCCAGTAGCTCCGAATATCAAAATGTCCAATCGTCCTTCGGCCATTCTAAAATTATATAAACAGATTTCATAACATTTTTCAACAACTGAATTTCATTTCTACATCATTTTAATATTAAAACATAAGATAGTTCTTCTAGAATTTTAAAAAGACTCTTTAAAGAAATATTTCAATTAAAAGTATCTTTGGTAATTAGTAAAATATTTTTTCTGCACAAAAAGTACTCCTCTTTGTATCTGTAAAGTAGGTCAAAAGTGACGTTTATTGTAAAACATGAGAAAATAAAACTGCGCATCCATAAATTTACTACATTTTTGCATATTGTTTCTATACGTTAGTTACTTTCTTGTACACTGTTTTGAGACAAGTGTAACATACTAGCTTTTAAACATTTTCTTTGCAAAGATAACACTTAACAACTAAAGAATTTTTGTTTCCTAAATGGGGCGTTTTGCCCCTAGAACCCCCCACTGCGACGCAGAGCTACGCCCCTTGACTGGAACTTCCGCAATCCGTGTACTTTGTCAAATCGGATGTTTTTTTTTCGTACTCTTACTTAAATTTATTTTAATTGTGCTTTTTGTGCATTTTTTTTACAAAAACTAGTATGTGACATACTACAACAGGTTATTTAGCAACTATACCCAACGACTGGAATATATTTTAGCATAATTTTCAATATTAACTTATAAAATTATTTTTCTGGAATTCCAAGAAACAAATGTTGACCAAATATTTCCCTGGTTAAAGTAAATATTGGTGTAATATCAAAAAGAATTTAATTGTCTATTCGTTGTTGCACGAAAAAAAAATGTTCAATTGCTGTGTAGATCTCAAGCATAAATTTAACAATATTACATCCAATTGTCGTATCAACATTAGAATAAGAGATTTAGAACAAATTGTCTATGTCATCGTCAGTGTAATCGTTGCTATGTGAATTTACATCTAAAGAAATTATATATGAGGTGACTGGCAATTTGACTCTGTGCTTCCTGATAATTTCAATGTCAAACAACAACGTAACGTGTATTTCAATTTAATTTAATTTTACTTCGTGTTCGTTTATTTTCTTTCTTTTTTTTTTCAAGAATTCCACAACAAATATTATAATAGCGAATAAAATATTGATGGCACGTAGGTCCACCGGCTGCGAAAATTACGTCGTAGCGAGCGTTATAATAATAGATTCGTACGTCATAGCCGGCGCCCCCCGTTTTTATTTATGATAAATATAATTGTCAATTGTTGAAATATATGGCGAAGCGATGAGAGAATAATCTGGAAAGATTTAACTTAATAATATGCAACGTTAAAACCTTACTTTTCTCCGGTATCGTAAGTAATTTTCCAACAGACACGTCAACTGTCAGCTCGGTATTGCGCAACTGGAAAGTTGAAATAATCAATGGCTACAGCTGTTGAGCAATCGTGGATTGGTGTATTCGGTAAGAAGCCGGTAACGGCCACAAAGTAGCGCCCTCTATGATAAATATTATATTTGATCATGCAATTTTGGTACTGAACAATTTTTGATTTGCAATTAAACTGTTAATTCTATTTTTTTTTCTAAACATTTTTAAGAATACTTTCTGCTTAAATATTTATTTCGTTTGTTTTTTTTTTTTTTTTTCATCAATAACGGAATTTTTTAATACGCAGTTGTAGATTGAAAAATAACAACGTGTATTACGGTGGGTAGGGATTGGGTTTATCCTATATGGTAAGCAACCTGTTGCCATGCAAAAACTGCGCAAGTACACGTTTGTTTACTTTCTTTGCCACGGTACTGATTGGTTTCGTTTTAAAGACATCGGTTGTATATATTTATACTGAAAGAACCGGCGGGAGCCTCAAATTCTTTCTTGCGCTTCTATCGATGAACGTTAAATAAATTTGATGCGACTTTTTGTGACAAATTTGTACTTAATTGTTCATTTGAGTAACGCAATAATCGAATGTTAAGTGTATTTCAGTAAAATCCATTTCATTTAAGGTAGTTCAGCTGGAAATCTGAAGTCAGACCGTAGAGACTATATATATTATTCAATAACAACAAGTGTATGCTGAATGTTGTGATTATAAGTATGAATAATTGGAAGCTTTCATTGTTGCGTAATCATCATTACGGCCACACCAGATGTGGTGTGGCCGAATCGTCGTACAATTTATAATTACTAATGTTGATTTGGCAATGTTCAAGTTATGGTTATCATTTAGATCGACAAATTAGTTAACTAGTCATCAACGTGACAACGTCGTAACACGCGTCATCTGCATACGATGTACGGTTGCGCGATCCGGGAAACGTGATTGCTCGTTTGCTGGCGCGGCGTTTTGAAGCTACTCCTTTGTCCATGATACACGTACTTATATGTGCAGGTTATGTTTTTGTTCTACGAGTATTCGAGAAAAAAGTATCCATATAGGAACTGCCACTAAGGAGAATCACAATGTGAAGTCTTAAGATGGAAAGCCAATATATATTTGTAAAATACATAAATTATATCGTTTAATAAGAAATTTTCTAGCCCGAATATATGTCTTGTGTAGAAAATTTATTATTGCATATACTTTGTTTTCATGAGGAATTAATATAATAAATTCCAATCATTGACTCCAGACCCTAAACGAAGAGGCTTTAGGCATTTTTATGTACATATTTATTATTCTCTGATAGTTTTGTGCTTACACATCGTTCGTTAATATGATAGCATACGTTATCGTAACATCCGCGCCATTTTTATACTGTAACGTGTACGTCAATCTGATCTATTCCCATGTCTGTTAACGTAAAATAATTCCTCCAAATGTTCGGCAAACTCCCTTTTTTAAATAACAAATATTCGTAATGTTACCAAACACGTGATGCATTTTCTATTTTATTAATCTCGTTTCGAAGTATACAAATAATTGATCTGAATCCGCGATTTTATCCTTCCGTCATATTAAATGTCGATTTTGGACATTTTGTTTCTCTTTCCCATAACCAGCGACCGAACTTTAAAATTTGGTAACAACTCCGTAATTATTTAAAGTTGAGTATATAAAAAAATGAGGTACCACAGTACAAAGCGCTTTTACGACAGAACTATCTTAATAACGAATTTTGGGCACCTCCGTCAAGCAGTACTCGACGCACGTTGTTATCAATTGAGTCGCCAATTCGTTATTGGAGAACGATGTTTAGTAGACGTCCGCGCTTGACGAGGGCGTACGTACATTCTGTTTTATGTATGAAAACGGTCGCGATGCGGCGCTAGTAGTAACTTTGTCTCAAAAAAGCATGTGATGTATAGAAAAAATTCGGGGAAAATACTGAATTAACAAGAAATAATCGTTTGAAATCATTTCTTCCCCTCGTCGTATCAATATAAGAGACAAATAATAATGAATTTACTTTTTAATTAGTAAAAAATGTAGAAAAAGTAGCATATTTCAACACTTTAATCAATTACAATGGTTTCAGTATAAATAGAAATTGGTTTTTATTAATATGATACATGAAGCTTCATTTAAAAATTTCTATAATATAAAATATAATATAGCAATATAATATGAATGTTTTAATAGATTATAAATTAGTGAGAAAACAAAAAACAAATATTTGAACAGTCTTATTAGGTGTAGTAGTTTCTTTTTTTATTTTGTAACGTAGTTTTCTTTGAGTCGGCCAAAGAGATTTTAGCAAATTGTCGCATTGTATATTGTAAATCTAAATGAATAATGTAGGTCAAAACTTCTCTACCATGTTTGGCACAAGTAAAATGAAATTTCTTCTTCGTTACTTCATTTACGTCTAAGACAAAAACATTACGGTGCTTGCTGTAAGTGACAAAAGATTCTTCGATTGTTTTTATATTCGTCGGAAGTAATCAATGTAGCAACTGGATGATAAGTTTGACATGTTCCTGTATCGTTTTCGGAGTAAAATAGTGCTGAACGACAAGCGGCACAGTTTCCATTTTTCAACTTTTCGCAGATTTGACCGGTGATGTAATAAATTAAACAATCCACAACATATGGTAATTGATAATCATGATTTATAGCATTTGTGAAATCGGAAAAAGCTCTATTTTCGTTCTTGACGACGATATTCAACTTTTCTTAAATTTTTTTAACATAGGAATCTTTCTTCTCAGTCTTATAAATTTGTTTCAATTCAGAGATGGAAATCAAAGGTTCAATAGGTCTCTTATGGTCAACTTTACAGTTCTCAGTTTTAAAGGTGGTTTAAGGACGCTATAGAATGTGATGATTTTGTAAATTTGTAGGAATGTGGGAGTAGCAGGATGATCATTGGTCCCTCCAGCTAGACGGACTGTACCAAAGAATCGCTAAACAAACACAATCAGACAGCACGGGTTAAGGGGATACTGGAGTAGATTTTTTTACCGACTTTGGTCGGTAAAAATAGGCTATTTCGTAGTATACACCCAGCATCGTCAATATGCTGTGGCGATGCTTCAAATTGTACAGGACTTAAGTATGAACGTAAACGCTTAGACACTTTTACCGTCGCCGTTTCAAACTGTAGTAGAGATATTAAATCACAATAGCCCTTTTTTCCTAAAACCAGTCAACAATTTTGGCGGGACCACGGGGCTGCATGAAATAATGAGATCAAAGTTACTACTAGCGCCACATCGCGGCCATTTACAACTTTCGCGACACCAGTTAACTCTGCAATGCACGAGGCTGGTGGTAACAAATGTCTCGAATGGCTTTTGACCGACAGAAACGACTGATGCAATTTGTCTAAATGTAATTCGAGAGATTTATTGCACTGGAATTTATGGAAAGCTGTCGACTAAGTTACCGAAAGGAAGGGGGAATCGGGATGTAACCATTGAACTGTTATTGCTTCTTCATAGAGGAAATAAATTTTTTTTTTTTAATACAAATAAGTAATACAAGTACAAGCAGTTGGAACGTGTTTCATTAATCTCTTGTGTTATTTCATATTTCCTCCGGTATGATAATACGTTATATGAATTCGAATAGCCGCGTTTTTAATTTGAGGTTAGTTTCGAATTCTTATTTGTTTTCAAGCGCGGTGTTATTGCGATTTGCGGTAAAGAATAATGAATATTGTATTTTTTTTTAATATCCATAGTCGAAATACTTGGTTACTAGCTTGTTGTTTCCTTTCAATTGAAGGTTTTACAATAAATACGATTAAAATACAATGTCGCATGATTTACGATGCAACTTAATTAATCTATTTAATAATATTTTGAAGTGATTTTTAAAGATACTGTTACAACCATAATTATGTCTTTGTTACATAGAGAATTTAGGGTTCAGAAGAAATAATGTTGAAGTACAATGGCTCGGAGAAGGAATCTCAATCACTGATGGTCCCGGAGATCAGGAAATTTAATGGAAATTGATCAAGATTCAGACATCATTGACACAGATAAATGCTGATAGTAGCCAAACTGCTCAACACTGCAATCGACCGATGAAGAATAAATAATTATTATCAAACTTATCACTTTGATACTTTTATTATTATTTGTTTGTTCATTATCGATTTGTCAATTTTCTTAATTCAAATTAATTAACATAATTCCGGCGATAGTCATTTCTAGTTCTTACCTATTGTTGGGATTTTAGAAAATCCTGTGTGGTGGAAGAATATTCAAGATTCAATGATGCATCTTCGATAATGAAATCAATCGATAATGAACAAACAAATAATGATAAAAGTACCAAAGTGATAAGTTTGATAATAATTATCAATTCTTCATCGGTCAACGATGCATCTTGAATATTCTTCCACCACGCAGGATTTCTCTAAAATCCCAACAATAGGTAAGAACTAGAAATGACTATCGCCGGAATTATGTTAATTAATTTGCATTAAGAAAATTGACAAATCGATAATGAACAAACAAATAATAATAAAAGTATCAAAGTGATAAGTTTGATAATAATTATCAATTCTTCATCGGTCGATTGCAGTGTTGAGCTGTTTGACTACTATCAGCATTTACCTGTGTCAATGATATTTGAATCTTGATCAAGTTCCATTAAATTTCCTGACCTCCGAGACCATCGGCGATTGAGATTCCTTCTCCGAGCCATTGTACTTCAATATTATTTCTTCGGGACCTTAAATTCTCTATGTAACAAAGACAATTATAGTGGTAACAGTATCTTTAAAAATCACTTCAAAATATTATTAAAAAGATTAATTAAGTTGCATCGTAAATCATGTGACATTGTATTTTAATCGTATTTATTGTAAAACCTTCTATCGAAAGGAAACAACAAGCTAGTAACCAAGTATTTCGACTATGGATATTTAAAAAAAATACAATATTCATTATTCTTTACCGCAAATCGCAATAACACCACGCTTGCAAACAAATAAGAATTCGAAACTAACATCAAATTAAAAACGTGGCTATTCGAATTCATATAACGTATCATCATACCGGAGGAAATATGAAATGACATAATAGATTAATGATACACGTTTCTACTACATGCACTTGTATTATTTATTTGTATTTAAAAAAAAAAATTTATTTCCTCTATGAAGAAGCAAAAACAGTTCAATGGTTACATCCCGATCCCGCCGGCTTCCTTTCGGCAGCGAACAAAGATTATATGGAAGCACAGGACCCATGTATAATTCTCTCTCGCACTAACGGTGTATCGTTAGAGTAATGCTTGGGCGGGAGACTGGTGGAGCAGTCTACCGTTCTCCCTTACACTCGTGCATCCGTAATTCTATTATTTACGGGATCGTGTTTCATCAAATAAGCGTGGATAAGTTATCAATAACTGTTGTTTAATAGTATGATAGTATAATAAACAATGAAATAACCGATAAGCTTGCGCGGTGTTTAAGCCAAGCAGACTCATCGTTTTTTAGATATTTTGATATAATATAGAAATTCTTGTGTAATGGTCAAGCGGGATAAGGCGCTGTTTTTTTATACTGCGAACTAAGCAGTCTTAGTTCGATCCCCGGCCTGTTCTGTTTTTTTTTCTTTCCAAGGGAAAAAGAATTTATTTCCGGTTTTAATAATATATATAGTTTTAGAGAGCATAATCCAATGGTATAAAATTTTGAATTAAAACGAGGATACAAAGTAGAATCTCGCACGTTACTTATTATTTTTCACCTTTGACAAAGTCACCTTTGGTTCCAAACAATTGTAAAGAACAATTTTTTGTAAAAAAGTAAAAAAAAATTGATAACATTACACTTTTAATAACATTTAAACTTCTCGTTTGATTCTCGCCAAATTTGAAACTAAGTATTCCTGCCGTTATAGAGAAAATAGATTTTTTTTCGAAAAATCACAAAAACTCATAATTCTATAAAATATGAACGTCTCTATCGATTTCTGCCAAACTCAATACCGAGCAACCTTGTCTCCTCGCCTATTCTTTGGTGACAGTTTGAGCTTGACAGCTCAAAAATAACAAAAGTTAAAGATCACACCCTTTTTTCGAAAAATTCATACTACCATAGAAATAACACACGTTAGCGATTTGGGCGAAAACAGCTGCAAACTAGCGAGGGCTGCGACTCGACTCGTGAGAAAAATTTCCGCAAGTTCCCATGTACAAGCGTGAATATAAAAAATAACGGGTGTTAACCAATGTCTCTAAGACTCAATTTCTCGAATGGCTTTTGACCGACCGGAACGATCGATGCAATTCGTCAAAATAATGCAATTCGAGAGATTAAGTCTTCGAGACATTGGTTACCGACCAAAATAACAATGTGTACCATGGTGGGTAAGGATTTGCTTTATCTTACATGGTAAGCAACCTGTTGCCACGTGAGAAATGCACAGTGGCGCATCTCCACATCTGTTTACTTTCGTCGCCGCGATACTGATTGGTTTCCCTATCAATAAACACCGGTTTCTCTGTGCCGGATGAACCAGTGAGAGCCTCAAATATTTTTTTGCGCTTCTATTGATGGACGTTAAATAAATTTGTTGCGATTTTTTTGTGGCAAGTTTATACTTTAGTGGCTGATAGTTAATTCGAATTATCCAATAATCGAGTGCTAAATGAATTTCAGTAAAATGAATAAAACTTATTAATGGATTTTGCGCGCCTCAGTCACGTGGTACCCGACGCACGCTGTTATCTATTGAGTCGCGAATTCGTGGATTGCGATTGGAGAATGGTTTTCATGTTCAGTAGACGTCCGTGTCTCGACGAGGGCGCACGTGCATTTTGTGCGCTTGTACGGGCACGGGCGTTAATAGACAACAGTTTTGTATTGGCAGTGTTCTGGATTAAAGTACATCCACTGGATATTAATTTGCTTTAGTTTTGTTATCGTGGACATTATTACAATGGAAGATCCAAACGCCGAAAGCGAGATGACTGTGACACTCGTTCTAAACGGCAATCGCATCAAAGCCAACAAGGATAAGCTCGCTCGTTACAGCCTCTACTTCGCCTCGTTGTTCTCCGAAAATTATAACGATCACCGGCAAAAGGAATTCACGATAAACTACGAAATGTCATTGTCAACGCTTCAAGTTGGTGGTTTATTTAATTATTTATTTATTTATTTATTTAATCGTTTATTTATTTATTTCATTATTTATTTATAGAAAATTGATTTTAGCCAACGTAGCGCTGTTATCGATGTTAATGCAACAGGCGCGTGGCTTTAATTCGATCGCTGCGCAATTCAAATATTTAGATTATATAGGTTACACTATTAGATAGACGATCATGATGTAAGTAGAAAGGTTCAACGCGTGTTTATGTTTCAATGCTGATGTTTTGAGGTATGTGTTCACAAAAACAAGTTTTTGAGTTTACAACGGTCATACTTCGTAAACAGTAAATAAATTGATTGGATAGACTTTCAAAGATGTAGTGAATTACGAAATATTGTTTTATTTCGATTTAAATATAAATATTTTCTTTTCAAAATTTAGTTTGAATTTTAGTTTAGATTTTGCTCCAGTTTTACCGAATTAGCTTTTCCCGGAGTAAAAAAAATATCTACGATTGATTAAACAATAAAATCAACTCAATGGCGTGGTTCTAAACTTATGGTTTTGTTGTAGGTACATGTCGTGAGTTTATTGATTTTAAAGCGCCGAGAGTCGACTTCGAAAATATTCCGGTTAGTTCGTCGCGATTAATATTATTTTTATCGCAGTGAGTGACATTTTCAAAATTAACGAATAAAAAAGTTCAAAAAATGAGTAGAAATTTGAGTAGCCATTTCAGTTAAAATGGCTGCAATTGACCCTATGTCATTTTTTTTTAAGCTTTTTTGAAACACTTTTTTCGCGCTTATCACAAATTCGTTACGAATTTTCTAGAAAGATCAGAATATATTTTTAAAAAAACGTGTCGATCGTTATTTATTTTTTAAAATGTTGATATTATTTGTTGAGATTTATATAAAAATTCTGTTAAATTCGTAATGTGAAAAATTCCAGGTCAGATAAGAGCTCAGCAACGCGTAAAAGTGAAACAAATTAACAATATAAAATGTCCTGAAACTTTGAATGGAGCGAGTTTAAAAAAAAAGATATTTCAATTAGTTTGGCTTTCGCCATTGAAAAAATCAATGCATAGTTATGATAATTCTATGATTGGATTTTGTCAAAGGCTGCAACAGCTTTTCAAGAGAGAATTGCAAGAGAGATTGTGATGTTTGCTCACCAGGTTTTCGTTCATTGGGCCAACAGCGAAGGGGAGCACACGAGGGTCATTTATTCGCCTAAGTATTATTGCGTGGTAAGAGCATCTTTGGAAAAATTTCTTTCGGGACATTATCCGCAATTGTTGGAGCTGCTGGAGCTCAGCGTTGTTTTTCTGGCTGAAAAATTGACGGAACATATTATCGAGATGCTCATTTGTCTCCGTCTTCCACCCGATAATATGCTGGAGATATGGATACTGGCTGAAAATCTTGGTTTGAAAGATCTCAGAGACGTAGCCCTGGCAACGTGCCTAGACAGATTCGAAGAGTTGCCAGTAGCATCACTGGTGGAATTGTCCATTGAACATTTCACCAAACTCGTATTAAATGTTAATGTCAGGAGCTCTTCAGCTCGGTTGTTGGTTGTCAGAGAAGAGTGGAAGAAACGGAACGATATCTCCACGGATCTACCGGAAACATTTTCACAGGTACTAGCACAAAAAATATAGAGGCATTAAGAATATTCATTAAATTGATTAAACATATTAGAAAATACTTTGACTACACTGTAAGGATTTTTTAAATGAAAATCAAAATTCTTGTATAGGAAGTTTTAATGCATGGGCTGTGGTATATTAAATTTAATATACAAGTATGATATAAACTTAATGTATGTTGTACTGACCACGTTCTAAAAGTCGTGCTTAATATAAAAATTTCGGTTCAATTCGGACCCGGATTAACCGGGGGAGAATAATCCGGGGCGCGGATTAACCGTGCGCCTATCTCTCTTGAAATTACAAGTAATTTTCGGCAGTACTTTGTTTGTACAGATTCTAACTCTGCACATGCACGATTCAATAAATGCGTGACTCAATAAATTCGCGACTTTACCCACGTGCGACTCTACACATGCTCGAACTGTACACATCAACCACAGAAAAATTGTACACAAATAAAACTCTACATGGCAGAATAAAACACTCTCCATGACATAACTGTACACAAACTAAACACTGAAGGATCGGCCTTTACACAGACTCGTCACATAATTTGACTTATCCCAGGTCAAAGTTGAATTACGTTCGGTTCTACACATTTACTGACTCATAGTCAATTAACGTGGACCGATAAAGTAGAAACGACGATCATAGTTATTTATTGAATGCGTTAAATTGATTCACTGCGCTAATAGGACTGCTGTAAGTAGGAAATTTACTTATTTCTCATAATAACTGTCGTTATTTGCACTAGTGTGTCAATTTTATGGATTCATTATCACAATGATCGCTGTACCTACTTTTCCGGTGCACGTTATTTTAGTGTGAATCGGTGAATGTGTCTGTCTAAAAAGCGATCGCGCAGCGTTTAGGTTGCGTACAATTTTATCACAGAGAATCGAACATATGTAGAGTTTCATCGCGTCTAATTGAGCATGCGCGGTATATTTCTGGTGAGAATATTTGATGTGCAGAATTGCGCCGTGTAGAGTTGTACTTTTGTAGAGCTTTGTTGTGCTTTATTTAAGAGGAGATAAAACCTGTACCACGTGATATGTACCACATTGATGTGTGCGATATAATTATGCAGAGTTTTGCCATTTGAAGAGTCGAGTATTGTATTGTGTATAATCGCGGTCGTGCACACTCAAGACATGTGTAGGTTTTCGGTTATGTAGGTTGGGACTGGTAGAAACATTGCTTCCTTTTTTTCAGAAACCGTAAACAATTTTATCTCAAAAAATTAAGGTTCCATACGATGATACTTACGATCTATAAATACTGCGACATGGATTTCAATGTACAAAATTATTTATTCAACAAATTTTATGTTTAATGATCGTTATTGTTACAACCTGGATTTATTATCTTAGACGTAACAATGATTATAGTATTTTTATGCTTCTTTTAGTGCCGGAATGTGACGGCACAGGATGGAGTGGTCTGGTGATTGACGAGTCAATTATTTAACGCAAAGCCATTGAAACAACTATAACTTAGCGCTTACAAACAATGTCAATTCGCGTTAAAGTCGAGTCATTGTTAGGGTTGCCTAGATGTTCTTAGGTGTTACTGTGTCATTGATGTTGTGTTCGTTATTGTTCCATAACAGCCCGTTATTCTTCAGTCATGTCATGGTTATGCAGATTCGCTAAGAATTGTATGAGGGAGATAAGAAAACAATTTTTTTTCTTTAAACTTTGTTTTGCGAATTTTTGTAATTTATCTTAATTTTCGTTTTTCTTTTTCATTGTGTGAAAAGATATATTTTTATGCTGAGTAATCAATTGAGGGATCTTCAACTCTAATTATCATCTATTTTTATCAACACGAACAGTTATGATTTGGTGAATGTTCGTATTTTACAAAATGTGAATACCATGTATGTGCGAGGTTACCGCGGAGTCAACCGAGGCTCACATACGCTTGTTATGATTTTCGTTGTAGCTCGCACTTCCCGACCTCCTTCTAGTTCACTTCTGTTCGGCTTTAAGTACACAATAGTATGAAACATCGACTGTTCTATTTTGACAACAGAATACACAAACACTTGCTCTGAATATACGAGCAGAGACACACGTCCAGAGACACCAAGAATAGCGAAGACTGTATTGAAACAATTACTGAAAATATGCCTCATGACAAGTTACTTAAGTTTTAGTAATAACGTAACGTGTTTGAAAGGTCCGTGACTTATTTAAGTTGTAGGGAGTCAGCAACGTTTAACAATCGTACATCAATGCTTCTAACTTTGGTACATTTTCGAAAAATACCATTAATTTTATACACCATACCGTGTGTATACCTAAACCCTTTAGTCCCATAATGTGCTCTTAAAGGGCTTTACTCTATTTAGAAAAATATAAATGATTTCTTCGTATACACGAGAGTACACATCCTCTGATAGGAAAAATATTTAAAACAATTATGTTATGGATAAACATGACATACTAAGGTTATAGTAAAAAAAAAAAAATTTTTAATATGTTTACACTGTCACATGTATTTTTTGTACAATAAAAATAGTTCTTAACAAAGAAAAAGATTGTAAATTAAGGACATTTTTGAAATAAAAGAAGCCCTAAGAATGTTTTTCAATACGTTTTCAGCCTCCCCTAAGTGTTTATTTATATTGATAAACAATTACACCTTTTGGCAGAATAAAAATAAAATAATTTTATAGAAAAGCAGGAGATTTTAGGGGGAAAAACATACAATTTAATCATTTTATTTAAGTTACGATAACAACTTTTAGCAAAGAGATTTAAAAAAATCTTAAGATTCCACAAATAGCTGAAAAATAAATTTCCAATCGATACTTTTTAAGCCTCCCTTCCGAATGTTACTCCTACCTTTAGGAATATAAGAACATATAATTTCATCCGTTTATCAGTGTTAAATTTACATTTTACAAATGTACGATAACAACTTTTACCAAGGGAAAAGATTAGAAATTTGAAAGTCTTGAATTTCTATAAATAATTGAAAAATGAATTTCTAAGCGATACTTTTTCAGCCTCTCCACAAATGTTTATTCATATTTACGAATAAATACAGATTTTGGTAAATAAAAAAGGAGTGAACTTGAAAATAGTGAAAAACACCAATTTTGAATAATTATCATTCGAAATAATAACGAAATGGTCAACATACTTCCTCGAAAAACTATGAGAAAGTATGTTGATCAATTTTGGCTTCCGCGTAGAGAAAGCTTTGTCGGGAAAATGGAAAATAATGAGAAAGGGCCTGAGCTACCACATTATGCTAGTAATTATGTAAATTAAAGTTTGATAAAATTTGAATGCTCTAAAATCTCATTGGCTTAATATATTTTAACAAAAATTGTTGTCAATTATGACAACTTATTGTATAACTAGTGTGACAAGTTTTAGATCAATTGCTCGAGTGATTCACAAATTTCAGGCGTTTTTTTTCATTTTACAAATTGCAGTATTATTGAATTTAAAAAACTTAATGTTTTATAGAATTTGAACGCCTCTATCGAATTTTAAGACATTTTTCATCAAACATGTCTCAATATTCTTACACATATACACAAAGCTTTAGCTTCATTTTTTTACTTTTTAAAAAATTTTACGCTGTTACAAAATTCAAAATTCTACAATATCCGAAATCTTCTACCGATTTTCTCCAAACTTAATATCGAGCACCCCTGAATGTTACGAAACATTTGTAAAAAAAAATCAATTAAATCGATAAAATTTGACGGAAACTAGAATCATCACAATTATTTTTCGTAAATTCAAAATCTTATAAAATCTTAAACTCTTTACAGATTCGACTGAAATTGAATATCATCCGCACTTGAACATAACGTTATTTGTATATAAAATATTTAGCTCAATATCTGAAAATTTGCGACAGCTAGAGCGCTGAAAGATATTTTTTTTTTAATGTTAAAAGTAAACATATGAACCGTTGTTTGAATTGTTACAAAAATTACAGTAAATAAAGAGGTCGTGCTACTTTACTTGCTCGTGAAATTTAAGCGCAATAGTTCAAGCCGTTCTCAAGTTATAGACGTTCGAATCTTGCAGTGCGATTATACACGCGCGTGCGCGCGACTTCACATTTTTTTCTAAATGCTTTTTTTAGTCGTTTTGATACATTTTGAACACGTTGACTTGTAAAACCTGAAAAAAGACATTTTCACTATCACATAGCTTCTATGATCTCTACGAGGAAGCGAAATTGTCGTAGTTCCATTTGTTTTGAAATAGAAAATAATATTTGAAAAAATGAAATATCTTCTACAATATGTTATATTCGGATCCAGGGATTTTATGAAATGATCAGACACCGTTACGATCAATCAATCGTATGGAATTTTTAATAACTTTTTTTCTACGGATAAAAAAAATTAGTCAACTAAAATCGCCCCCTTCCTCCGTCAAAGGTTTCACTAACCAAATTCGCACTAAAGCAATAAGGCTAATTATTTATTTGTCTATTTTCAAGTTCATACATTGTGATTCTGACGACATCGAGCCAGTTCTAGAACAGACAAAACCACGGTACATGCAGTGCGTGGCAGGTGTTAAATCAGATCGAGCTCTCTCAGTCTACGCATGGAACGGCAAAACTATACAAGAAATTACCGCAATGGCTGACTCTCAGATGCGCACGGCCGATAACGTAAAAGACATAGTAGGCCGTCAAATTATAGGTCGAGGTAGGTATTATTACTCTATTATAGCTGCCGATACTTACAATTACTCTTACTACTTTTTTTCACAGGCTTCAGTATTTATTTGATCGGTGGCGAGCAGGGAATAGGCACCGGACGTTTTAATCTGAAGCTCTGGCGTTATTGTCTCTTCTCCAAGAAGTGGTACATCGAGACACTGTACGTAACAGCTGATTACGTGACTGTCAGTTGTTCCCTTATGTTATAAAATACAGTTATACCTTGTTACGTTCTTCTTCGATAGATTTCCAAGGCCGCGAAGACATATGGCGGTGGCTTGTATAGAGAATAAATTGTATCTCTTTGGCGGTGTTGGAAAAAATCGATTGAAACTTAATAGCGTCGACGTGTTTAATGTTCACACAGGTAACGACGTAAATTTAATAAATATAAAGCTCATGTTGTAATAACAATAATAATAATAACAACAACAATAATAGAGTGCAGGATATGAATTACATGAATAAATAATTAATTGACCGCAGGAATCGTTGTACAATTGAAAAATTTCTGTCTACAGGTTTATGGTCGAAAGCGGCTGACATACCGGAACAATTTACAGAAGTGCCAGCCTCGTGTGTAGTAAACAACAAGTTTGTGTATTACAAGTCAACTTATCATGTCTACGATCCGTGTACCAACGAGTGGTGTTCTGTAAACGTGTCATCCGAAGGTACAAGTTTCCTCAATGATTACCAAATTCCAATTCGTTCGTTAATAGGCTTTAGGAACAAGGATAACAAGAAGCCCGTGGTATTCGTCGCTGGTGAGTGATGTCTCATGAATTTAGTTTGTAAATTCAATGTGAACGTAAAAAAAAAAAAATTAATTAATGTTTTAAATTCTTTTATTTGAATATTTCTTATTATATTTTTTAGATGTGGTACCGGATCGTAGTACAACGTATCTAAGAAGGTTTGTGCTGGAAACATCGGGCTCTACGGTGCACACGAAGATCATTCATCAGTGGAGAGCCGAGGATGGAGAGAGCACATTTTACAAGCAAATCATAAACATGCCGAGTCTCGTTAGTTTCGCTTACAGCGATGATCGTGTTACCGTTGAAATTGGTGAACTGAGGGAGAACGAGTTGATGGATCCGACGGAAAAATCAAACCAAGTACCTGAGGAATCGTATCGACGACTAAAAATATACAGCAAAGTGCTGGATGACGTACCTGCGGGCCTTTTCCACAGTCGACTGGGATGCTTCAATCTAATCGATCCCAAAAGTCTGCATATGCTTATCCCATTGCCCAGACAGGTGCGTCGAATTTTTCAATAATTTACATATTTATTTGTAGTTGAAAAAACTCGCGGGTGAACATTTCAAAATCTGCATCATTAAGAAAATATCTTATTTACATTTTTTCACGTATTTATCATTCTAATCAAGTGCACCTACCGGAAGATGTAATATAAATATTGAAAATGTTTCATATTTACTTGAAAATTAATTTAAAAAAAAAAAAACAAATTACATTTTTTTTCAGTTATAAAACAAATATTTCTTGGAGGAAATTCTTCCACAATTATCGTGAAATTTCATCTTCACGAGTTAAGAAATTTTCATATTAAAAAATTTATATTTATCGATGCAGAATAAAAATTTCACCCGACAGTCTTCTCATATACATGAATTAAACTAAAAAATGTCGTATTATTTTCAGGAGAGTATAAACGTGTAAATAATGAAAAAAAGGAATGAAATAAAAAGCAGTCAACATGAGATATTTCATCTTGAATCATAAATTTTTATTAATAGTACATGTTGTAACGGAAGCAGTCTTTAAACAAATCTAACACGACGGTTCGTACGATAACATGGAATAAGAAGAGATACGCGTCGTCGATTGTCATCCACGGGGTTCGCAGTCGCGGCAGACTACGTAAGTGAGAGAGAGAGAGAGGTGTATGTGTGTGTGTATGTTTGAGAGAGATTATTGAACGAGGTACTCGCAAGGACATCATCGTGTATATAGAGTTCGTTTCGAGGGTGCTGCAACGACGTTCCTGCGCGTATCGCGCTCCTCGTGTCTCCCGTCGGCCGCGAACTGACCTTGGAATTCAAGCGACGACCACGTGCCGTCGTACACTCAAACGCGCGCGATAAGAAAACCGCTCAAACACAAGCATCAAGCTCAAATTAGCGTGTGAGGTGTGTCTGCTGTCCGATTCATCCGCGATATGACAAACACACGAAAAAAAAAAGAGGAAAAAATACTTTATAACAACAATAATAACAATAATAGTAATAATATTAAATAATAATAATAATAATAATAATAATAAATAGATGATTCTCTTAAACTTTTATACATGAACATTTAAATGATAACATTTTGATGATATTAGCGAAATTTTTTGCGCTTCGCGTTTTTAGTTAATTTCGATAATTTTTTTTCGCTTCTGATTAAGCATTTCCGGACGACGTTTCGTTTCGTATAGATCGTGCTTTTGCTTGTTGGTTTATTTGTTTGTTTGCTTGTTTTTTTACAATGAAAAACGTAGCGAAGCGCGGCTGTAATTTGTTCGCCTTCGACGAGGTTTTTGGCCTGTTACCGCTGGCGAAAACCTTGGGGTCGTAGGTAAGTTTATCTTGTGATTTCGTTATGAACGAGAACATTGATGAGGGTTGTTGAGAGGTTCACTGATCGTTGGGACTGGTGACGTTTAAGGCAAATGCTGTGTTCGTCTCGCCCTTCTTGCCGATCGCCCGCGCTGAATATTGACCGATATCGCCCGCTGTGCACGATTTAATTTTTACCTCGAAGGACTTGTTGCCATCCGAACTAAAAAGATATCTGCTGCTCGACTCGTCGATCGGCTTGCCGTCCTTCAGCCACGTCACTGAGGGAAATTCCAGTCGTTTTAGATAATTTATTCAACGATGTGATCAAATTAAAAAATCTGACGTTAACTTGACATGGATTTGCTGCTTTTACAAAATTTATTCGGTAGTATGCCTTAGGAAATTTTTCCAACGTTCAACATTATATTACATAAACTATCACGTTATACAGAAAATGTTACCTTTGAGAGGCGCGGTTTCAGTCTGGCATGCGAAGCTGACCATTTCTCCTTCGCTCACGGTTGCCGACTGCGGGAATGTCGTGAACACTGGGCTCTTGGGCTCCTCGTTTGGAACTAATAATTTTTAAAAGAATGCACAAAATAAAAATGAAACGTTCATTGCAATTAGAATTTGTAAAATTTCGTGAAAAGTTGCGATGTTTATTATTTTACCGAGAACGTTGAGGGTGCAGGAGGAGAAACTTTCCCCTGCATCGTTGAATGCCTCGCACGTGTAGGTGCCGGCGTCTTCAGGGAAGATCTCGGCGATGTTGAGTTTATAGATGTTAGCCTCGTTCGTGTACTGGAAGTCCTTGCTTGGCTTGATCTCCTTGTTGTTGTGCAGCCAAACAACGTCGAACTTCTTTGCGCCGATGATTCTACAGCTGAGCACAACCGCCTCGCCGTCCTTAACGAAATTGCTGGTCAGATGATCGACGATCTTCGGAGGTTTGTCGCCACCTTTCTTCTTGCCTGCTCCGTTTGCCATTGCTACGTGAAAAGGTTAGATTTTTAAAAAGATTTTACGTCGCTCTATCTTACGTAAAGTTTGATAAGTTGAGATCAATTTTTTTTTATAGAAATGAATTAATATTCCGTCGGTTTAGATGTTGAATTTGGCTACAATCGGTAGAAGGAGTCGGGTTTTATAGCAATTAAAATTTTTTTACTTTCGAGATTTATGACGAAACTAGCTAAAGTTTTAGACACGTACGTATTAACATTCAGTGATATTTGGTATCAAATTTTGTAAAAATCGACATAGACTTTCATATTTTATAAAACATTGAATTTTTATATTTATGATTGCCGAGAATTGTAAAAATTAAAGATCTCTGTAATTTGTAAATGACTTTGGCAAATTGATATAAAATTTATTACATCAGTTACGCAGTGAGCTCTAGTTATTGACTATAATTCTTGTTAAGATATATTGAAGCCATGGTATTTTAGAGCACCGTTATAGAAACCTCAGATTTTATAATTTGCTTTTTTAAGAAGAATGCAAAATAAAACGCAATCGTTATAAAAACGTCAGATTCTATACATTTTTTAAAAGAAGAATGCAAAGTAGAGTAAAGTAAAGTTAAACAATGATGCAAAGTAGAACCTTGCATTATATTTCTTCATTATTAAACATTTTTAACACACTTTGATCTATAACAAAGCTACAATTGATCAACATAATTTATCACAGATGTGGCTTCGTGATAAACGGAGGATAATTAATAAGCAATATCAAAGGTACTGCTTTGCATCCTTTTTTCTTATTATACTCACGCTTGACGGTCAATTTGCACGACGTTGTGGTAGTGCCAAGGCTGTTGGTCGCCTTGCACACGTATTCACCTTCATCTTCAGGGAAGATCTCGTTTATCACGAGGGTGGCTACTCCACCCCTGTATTTCAGGTCGATGACCTCCGAAGAGCTCAGAGTCTGTAAAGAAAAGTAAATAGATTTTATTCTGCGAAAGCGATTAAAATATTTACAATGATTTTCCAACAATTCAGTAATATCAGTCTTGGAATATCAAAAGGATTTATTTTTCTTTACCTTTCCACCCTTGGACCAAGTGATCTGGGGCTCGGGATCGCCACCGACTTTGACGCAGAGTTCCAACTGTTCGCCGTCATTGATGGTGAGGTCGCTGAGCTTGCGAGTAAATTCTGGCGGCCTCATCGAATCGTCAGGAGGATCTAAAAAAAAAAAAAACAAAGTCAGAACACTGTATTTTAAAAATAATTGTTACATTTTAATGTGAGAAAGAACAATTAAATTGTTCATCGTCTTACGAATTAGCTCTTTGGTGGTGCTCCTCGAGCGTGATGGACTACCGGTAGTATCCAGTTTGGTGCCGTATTTCTTGACGTTTCTCTTATCAGACAGAGACGACGAGTCAGCCTGAAAAGTATTTGTTTTTTCATGTAAAAAAAATAAATTATTTCATAAGAATAAATCGATTAAGCTTGCGTACCTTGTAGGAAGAAGAAAATGTGGAATTTTGCTTGGTTCCCGAAGACGACGAGGAGTAATTATGATTCGAGTGGCTGACAGAGTGGCTGCTGTAGTCGGTCTTTATAACAATTTGCTGTGGTGCTGGTTTCAATGGTTGTTCGATGAACCTTCGATCTAAAAAAAATAAATAACGAAGAATACCGATTAAAATTTAAGACTTGGACAGAGATGTTCAATATTGTTAGAAAAACTAACAAGAGGTAGAGAGAATGGATTCTGTCAGACTGCTCTGTCCCGAGCAGTAAAAGGGCTAGGATATAATGGCACTGTTACTGCAAAATGACCTTCTATCGCTAATACAGCGTAACACGAACTCAGGGTATATGCTATGGTATCTTTCTTTTCTATAAAAAAGCATTACGGTCTACCGGTTGGAAATTCAAGAAGGGGATAGGAGGCTCATAAGAGCGTGAAGAAAAAGCACAGATGAGCATGTGCGGTCGCACATAATTACGGAGGGGAGAGAGAAGAAAGAAAAAAAATCGGTCAAACTAGAGGAGGAAATATAAAATCGAAGGGGTCACGCTAAAATAGCTCTACCTCCAGAATGCAGGATGTCGTTTGCTAACTTTGCTTGTTCATCGGTCTCACCCGTTCCTATAAGATAATATTTTACAAAAATAATTAATACTCATCGATGTATTAGTATCTTTGATCTCTGTATATTATATTAATAATATATATGGAAATACTACGGTATCCGAGGCCTCTTTGTTTGATAGGGAATTTTGCGTACGTCTGTGACGTACATACAAATGATGACACAATATGTCGAAGAGTCCATATCAGTGACTCTGGTATCAGTTATTGCTTTATTGTATTTTATTGGCTTTAGATTTATCGATTGAAAACCGCGACACCTATTGGGAATTAACACAAAAGAAAAATGTCTGCTTCAACCCAATCGGTTGAAAGTTTGCTTGCTGTCCTCAGAAATGATCAATATTACAGTATTAATAAATATTTGTAAGGGAAAGTCTTTTTCGAATGTAAGCAATGGCTTAAATAATGCAGCATATAATATTTTTCACAAAGTTATAGGTTATGACTACTGGGATGGAGTAGTTAAAATTTATCCACCAGATGTCACCGTGACTTTTGTGATTTCCCAATATTTGACGGTGAATTTCCCATGTCTATGACCTAGAAATCATGGCTCAATCTGCAAAGAGTTATTACTTTACATTACTTTATGGTATCTTAATGGTTTTAGATTTTTTATCCAAATTGTAATGACCCGCTCTGATTAATGGTTGTAAGCTGATGGATGGGCCGAGGGGCACAGCCATTTGCCAGGGTTGATGGGACGACGTCTCCCCTACACTACATATAAAGGGTGTCCCAGCAAGAGCACCGGATTTTAATTTGCCGCCATTTTGTTAATACGAGTTGTACGGTGATTTTTTTTGACATTTGTCACGTACAGACCACGCGATTTAAGAATATGGAGAAGTATTCAAACGAACAACGTTTAATTATTATAAAAACACATTACAAAAATGGTGAAAGTTTTGCGAAAACAGTTCGCCAATTACGTCAAGTTTTTGGTCGCAATAATGCGCCAAATGTATCGACAGTGAGGCATTTAATTACAAAATTTGAGACCAAATTTACGCAGATGGATCAGAAGATCATTGTTCATCGTCGTCCTTGTCGGTCACTCGAAAATATAGCCACAGTAACGGAATTTGTCGCCGAGAATCCAGGAAATTCCATTCGGCATCGTGGTCAACAATTAAACATTTCCAGTAGCACTATGTAACGAATTTTGGTAAAAGATCTGCATTTGCACGCGTACAAGGTTCAATTGGTGCAAGAAATCAAGCCAAGGGACCGTGCGCAGCGCCGTGAATTTGCTGATTGGGTGTTGGAACATCATCAAATTAATGCGGATTGTTGACCACGATGCCGAATGGAAGTTCCTGGATTCTCGGACACAGATTCCGTTACTGTGGCTATATTTTCGAGTGACCGACAAGGACGACGACGAACACTGATCTTCTGATCCATCAGCGTAAATTTGGTCTCAAATTTTGTTATTAAACGCCTCACTGTCGATTCATTTGGCACATTATTGCGACCAAAAACTTGACGTAATTGACGAACTGTTTTCGCAAAACTTTCACCATTTTTGTAATGTGTTTTAACAATAATTAAACGTTGTTGGTTCGAATACTTCTCCATATTCTTAAATCGCGTGGTCTGTACGTGACAAATGTAAAAAAAAAATCACCGTACAACTCGTATTAACAAAATGGCGGCAAATTTAAATCTGGCGCTCTTGCTGGATAAATGAAAAAATGTATTGCCATTTTCTAATATTATAAATAAATAACATTGGAGCCTCGAATAACATAGCACTGCTATATACATTGTAATAATGAATGAATTATTAATTATTGTTGACTAGAATAATATCAGACATATAACATTATGAGTATGTTACGAAATTTTTACCTTCGACAATAACGACGCAGCTAGTTTCGTCGGTACCGTGGCAGTTGGTCGCTACGCAACGGTATTTACCGCTGTCCTCTGGTTTGCAGTCAACGATTTCCATAAAGACTACACCGTCCGAGTGGGACATCGTGTACTCGTACTTAGAAAGCTCTCGGCTGTCCCTGAACCATCTTACCGACGGCGGTGGTTTTCCGCTCAAGCAGCAGAGCAACTTGCAAGTCTGACGGACCTGCATTACACGAGGACGAAGCAGGAACGTGAAACTAGGAGCACACTCGGTCTGTTCCATCCAGCAATGATAGGCAAGGGGCTCTCGTCTTCGTACTGGATAGACTTCCGGTTTGTACGGAGCGATCTCCTTTGGTACGGCTACAGGAAAAAAAATGTACATTGCTTAGTAATGAATCTGAGCTTTACGAAACGTAATAAATGTAGAAGTACAGTTTTACGTTTTTTGTACTTTCACATGGAATTTTTTAGTTTTTAACTATGTTTTGGCTTAATTCGTAATCAGCAAGAATTTTGACATCTCGATGGGCTATTGAAACATGTTAAAAGATTAAATACATTTTTTTCTATCACGCATCTCTTTAAAAATCAAAACAGAACAATCTTTATAAACTTCGAGTGACCATAACTTTTTTCCGGTTTGACTGATTTATGCTTTCATGTAGTGACTTAAAAACGCCGAGAGTAGACTTGAAAAGTGCCCTTAAGCGTACTTAAGACGCAGCGATATCTTTATTTATATGACCGTGAGACTCTTTTGAAATATATCGAAGAAAAACTTAAAACTGAAATTGATTGATATTTACTTTGAAGATTTGTGAATAATTATAAAAATAATTGTAGCGCAATAAATCAAGCGTAGTTTTTATTAAAGCTCTAACCATTGTGGAGAGAATGAGCGACGAAAAAAATGTTCAACTCCATCGGAAAGCAAAGTTACAGCAATTTTAGCGATTCACCTTATTTGACCACAATAATCTTTTTTTTCCCTCGATGTTACATTGATGTTATTTTACCGCCAATCTTTTGTTTCAAATTTTTTAATCAATTGCTCAAAAACTCAAGAATATTTATCAAATATTCACGAAAATATTCTTTGTTTTGTGTTTTGTTTTTGGTATTCATAGATGAGAGAGCGAGAGATAATTTAACTCACGTTGGACATTGAGGAAGACAACTTCTTCGCGATAGCCGTAGTGGTTCTCCGCGCGGATTACGTATTCTCCTCTATCCTCGAGCTTGGCCCTGTTTATGACGAAGGTGTAGTCGTCGCCGATGTATCGCTTCATGAACTTCACCGATTGCCTGAGCTCCTGATTGTTGTGATACCAAGTGAGAGTCGGTGCCGCGATTGCGATGACTCTGCAAGTGAATTTCACACTCTGGCCCTCGTAGGTGAATGCACTCTGGGGCTTGATGACGAATCTCGGTGCAGCTTGTCTACGATCTATCGAGAAGTTCAATAATTCGAATAATATATAAAATTTCGTGAAAAAAATAATTAAAAAAATTCTATTTTCCATTCTTTAGATTACGAACCGAAGGTAGAGTCGTAAATCTTGTATTTCTCGATAAGGAGTTTCCTAAGAGCAGAGTACTCGGCGAGACGACCGATCGGCAGAACGTGTTTCTCCCAATCGTCGTACTTGGCGCGAAGTCTGTCTCTGAAGCTGAGGTAACGGCTGCTGGATATCTTTTTGGTTCTGTCACTGTGGTCACCGGTGAGCCATGGATGAAGTAGACACTCGTGAGCGGTCATACGCTTCCTAGAAAGAAATAATTAAAAAAAAAAAAAAAAAAAACAAATTCAACGTTATCTTTAATTTTGCGAAAAATAATATTTAAAAAATAATTTTATTCTTCTACGTACTCTTTGTTCTTGACGAGAAGCCGTCGAATAAAGTCCTTTCCTTCTTCAGAAACGTCGCGGAAGGATTCCTCGTCAAAGTCCCAGTCACAGGCCTTAACGTTCTTGAGCGTCTCGATGTCATTGTCGCCAGCGAAGGGCGAGAGTCCGCTGAGAAGAACGTACGCGAGTACACCGCAAGCCCACATGTCGGTGTAGAAGCCAACAGGTTCGCGTTCGACGATCTCCGGTGCTGCAAATTCCGCTGTTCCTGTGCTGATCTTGACGACTTCATTAGGATCGAGTTTGGTCGCTAAACCGAAGTCGATGAGCTTGACGTTGGTACTGTTTCTCGTCTGACACATAATGTTTTCCGGTTTGATGTCTGAAAGAATTATATTACGTAAAAATGAACATTTTTCACCTCATTTAATGAAATTTCATGAAGTAAATAAGACATTTGTCTCTTTTGTTTAAATCTTATGCAATAAGGAAGTAATTCCAAGGGAAAATGATAAGTAAGCTACTTACCAAGATGAATAATGTTCTTTTCGTGCATATGTTTAATCGCGTCGCATATCTGGCGCATGTAGTTGATAACTTCGGCCTCGGACATCGAGTAACCTTCAGCAGTTATTCTCTCGAACAATTCTCCGCCCGACAGGCTGAAGAAACAAAATATCAAAAGTCATAAAATCACGAATATGCAGAGACAAGAGGGCATAATATCAGTCTCAGAGAACAACAATCCTCGAATAAAACGTGTTGTTATTACAAAAATATCTCTTCTAGTTATCTCTTTCGGTACGAAGATTTCTTTAGCAAGCTAAAATTAAGTTTTCTTCTGCCCAAATTTAGTGAAAAAGTGCAGAAATAATCGAGAGAAAGGGTTTCTACGATAAAAAAATTATGGAATCATTATCGACGGAAATTACTGATCTTCGTACTCAATTTGTATTATAAACTCTTATTTACCCGAGATATACAAGAACGAACAGTTCCTTCTTGAATAAACAAAGATAAATTGTTAGCCGAAGCAAATTTGAATCATTTTTACGACCGACACTGGTTTACCTATCGAAGTATTCAACTTACAATTCGAAGATGAGTACCATCTCGTCATCATCTTCAAAAGCGTCGTGAAGATTAATTAATTTCGAATGATGAAGTTGATTCATTATGTCGATCTCCTTTCTTATCAACTCCTTCTCCATTACATGCGAGACGGGTATAAATTTAGCAGCGAATATATTGCCGGTTGCCCTCTCTCGACAGCGATGAACAACTCCGAATGCACCGGTGCCAATTTCCTCGAGAATATCGTATTTATCGTAGACCGAAGTGTTCTTGATTTCAACCGGTTGCGGGACGTACTTGCTGTAAATATCGAAGACAAATTGATCGTAATCCCGTACTTTCTCATCGTTTCTTCCACGAATCTTCTTGCCAGTCTCGTCGAGTTTGTATTCCTTCTTCTTCAATTGTTTCTTCGTGCTTCCCTTGGTGGTAATGAGCGGTGTAACTTCACTGGGATCAGAACGTCCATAAACATTTTCAGCGGATACTCTGAAGTCGTACTGATGTCCAGGACTGAGTCCTGTAACAGCGATAGAGCAGAATCTCGTGTTTCCAACGCGAATCCAGCTGCTCATCGGATGCTCTCGCTTCTCGACGAGATAATTCGTGATATTGCTACCACCGTCCCATACAGGAGGTTTCCAGGTAACGGCAAGAGAGTCGTGTCCGATGTTTTCAATCTGTGGGAATCTCGGAGGATCCGGACGATCGCTTATCTGAATCTTAATTATGGCAGAGTCTTGACCCAGCTCGTTCTCTGCGGTGATCCTGTAGGGACCGGAGTCAATTCTGCTACCGTCTCTGATGGTCAAAATGGCATGTCGCTCTTTGAGTTCGACGGAGTAGTGTCCACCGGACTCGATGGTCTCGCCCTCCCTTACCCAGGTAACCTTTGGTTTCGGGAAACCGGTGAAAGGCACCTTGATCACGACATTTTCGCCCTTGTCGAAGAAGGCAGTGTCACGGAATCTCGGGGGTACGTTCAATCGCGGTGGAGTCATGATGAAGAGCTCACCCTTCGTCGATTTGTGTCCTCCTTTGTTAGAAGCACGGCAAACGTACTCGTCAGCATCCTCGCCAAATACATCGTGTATAATGAGGGTATGGCACTCTCCTTCGGAGTAGATTTCGAAGCGACTGCTGTTGGTAATTTCCCTAGCACCTTTGAACCATGTAATAGTGGGACTGGGATTTCCTGAGATAATGCATTTGAACTGAGCGTTATGATTTTGGATGCAATTGACGTTTTTGAGTCCCTTGAGAATTTCCGGTGGCTTGGACTCCTGAGGATCCTTGATCTTGACGGAAGTTGAGGCGGTGGACTCGGTGCTGAGTCCAGCTTCGTTTTGAGCAAAGACGCGGAACTCGTACTGCCGTCCCTCGATCAGATTGCTGATGTTTATTTGATTCGTGGGACAAATAGCGGGATTAACGCGCTGCCAGGCCCGTCCTCCAACCTCTCGCTTGTCTATCCAGTAGCCCTGTACTTTGGCACCTCCGTCGATTGCCGGTTTGTCCCAAGAGAGATTAACGAAGTCGCCGCCAATCTCCGTGACCTTTGGAGTTCCAGGAGGTCCAGGTGGGTCGAAGGGAGCCTTTGCCTTGATGGAGTTGACGCCCTCTAACGGCGGTCCCATTCCGTTATCGTTAACAGCCATAACTCTGAAGAGATACTCCTGTCCCTCGGTCAATCCCTGAACCATGAAGCTCGTGTCCTTGCAGAAGCTCGAAACGAGCAACCAGTGACCGTGAGTGATTTCTCGTCGCTCGACCATGTAGTGAGTGACGCGAAGTCCGCCATCGAACTTGGGCGGATGCCAGGAGAGGGTGCAGGTGTGTTTGTCGATGTCGGAGACGTCGAGAGGTCCTATCGGTGGTCCTGGCGGGCCGGTGACGAATGCTCTGAAGGATCCGCTAACGCTACCGCTATCGTTCGAGATGGAGAGTTCGTAAACGCCCTCATCCTCCTTATTGATGTCCTTGATGAATATAATGAGGTACTCGTCGAAAACAGTGTACTTGATATGTCCGGATTCGATGACCTTCGAGCCGTCCTTCTTTAATTTAACATCCATCGGCTGATCTCCGTTGTAATAGATCTTGATCTTGGTGTTGTCCTTTTCAGGAAGGTAAAGAACGTCTGGCATGCGTTCGATGCGAGGTGGCGTGCCGATCTTCAGTCTGAGCGTAGTGGTAGCGATACCAAGAGGATTCGAGGCTTGGCAGCTGTAGTCGCCGGTGTCCGCTTCCCATACCTCGGAGATAACGAGCCTGAAGAGTCCGTCATCGCGAGCTTCCGCTCTGAAGCGACCGCCCATCGTGATTTCGCGGCCGTTCTTGAGCCACCTCGGTGTCGGCAGTGGTTTGCCCGTGGCTTCGCACTCTAGTACATAGGTCTTGCCCAGAGGAACTCCCTGACTGATTGGCAAGGGCCTTGTGAATTCGGGCTTCTCGCCGCCCTCGACCTCGCAGACTCTCACAGGAGTCGTGCATGAGCTGGGCTCGGATCTGCCAGCTGCATTGACCGCGAAAATACGGAATTCGTAATCACCCCGCTCGATAAGATGAAGCACAGAGTACTCGCAGTCCGTGACGTTGTAGTCGTTGCACTTGAGCCAAATGGCCGAACCGATTTCGCGCTTTTCGATGACGTAACCGGTGATGCGACTACCGCCGTCACTGGTCGGAGCCTCCCAGCGCAGATCGACGTAGTTCTTGCCGACCTTCACTACCTGAGGAGTTCCCGGTGGCGAGGGAACGTTGAATTTGCTACGAAGCTTGAATTGTATAGAGGGTGGACTGGGCTTACTGAAACCTGCGGCGTTCTTGGCGCGGATGCGGAACTCATACTCGTGACCACTCGCGAGACCGTAGCATATGTAGCTGCGGTCTTTGACGAGGTAATCATTGGCCACGCGCCACTGAGCGTCGTCCGCTGGATCCCGGAACTCGACTTTGTAGCCCTGGATTCGGGAGCCACCGTCCGAGTGAGGACGATCCCAGGAAACGGTTATACTGTCCGAGTCCCAGTCGGTTACTCGCGGCTGACCCGGGGGATCCGGTACTGTGAACGGGAATTTCGCTGTTATGGGCTCATCGCCCACCAGTGGTTCGGATACTCCGTACTGGTTCTCCGCGCGGATGCGGAAGTTGTATTGTCGGTTTGGCTCGAGGCCCATCACGTCGTAGTGAGTGTTTCGGACGAAACTGCTTAGTTTTACCCAGTAACCGCCGTAATCCAACTTCTCGACGATGTAATTTGTGACTGGGGAGCCACCGTCGTCGAAGGGAGGTTTCCAAGCTACAGTACAAGTCTCTGGGGTGATGTCGGAGATATCGAGAGGTCCTTGAGGGTGTGACGGCTTGTCGACCACGAGGACCTTGCAGGAGGCTGAATCGGAGCCTACGGTGTTCGACAGGTGAATCGTGTAATTTCCAGTGTCGGTTCTCTTCGCCTTCCGGTTTATGAACTTTGAGGCGATCTCCGTTGTCTCGAATTTTATTCTCTCGTCCGTATAGACATCCTCGCCGTTTATCGTCCAGCTTGGCTTTGGCACTGGGTGAGCGGTGTACGGTACGGTAATAGTGAAGGGCTCACCAGCGATCACTGTCATATCCCGGATGCTTAGATCGCTTGTTATCTTCGGTGCGACTGGAAATTCCGATGAAAAAGTAATTAGCGTTTACAAATAGATTTTTTTTGGGATAAATTAATCGAAATTTATAATTTAGCGAACACTTGTTTGACTTTAGATCTCGCTGAAGTTTCATTAAGTCGCAAAAACTTACAATTCGACGATGAGTACCATCTCATCATCATGTTCAAAGGCGTCGTGAAGATTAATCAATTTTGAATGATGAAGTTAATTCATGATGTCAATCTCCTTTCTTATCAACTCTTTCACCATTACATGTGAGACAGGTATACATTTAGCAGCTAAGTATGTCGCCAGTTGCTCTCTTTGAAGTATTAGATGAAACGAACCGAAACTTTACACGCTGATACAATAACGTTAATGTTCATTTGGTATCAAATTTTTGATATTTCGGATTAGACTTTATAAAAGTATAAATAGTCAATTGTTTTGGGTAAATTAATCAAAATTTCTTCAAAAATCTTCTCTAGACCAGATCGAATTTTCTTAATACAATTCTCCTAACAAAATATTTCAGGAATACAATAAATTTGAGTAACACTCATTTGTCTTTAGATCTGGCTTAAGCCTAATTAAGTTTAGAAAAGTTTAAAGAAATAAATACTTACAGGATGGTGCACTAGCGCGGATAGCATCGGAGCTCGAGCTCCACGGTCCTTGACCGGCGGCGTTGACAGCCGCGACGCGGAACTCGTAATCGCGATTCTCGATGAGTCCACTGACTCTGTGCGTGAGGTCTGGGACGTAGGCTTGAGTGGCCTTGATCCATTTGTCCTCGTTGAAGAGACGCCTCTCGATGACATAACCAATGATAGGCGAACCACCGTCGCTTCTCGGTCTCGTCCATGCGATGGTAATGCTGTCTTCGGTAGTTTCGACTCCGCGTGGTGCACCCGGTGCTCCGGGTGTGTCGAATGGATGTCTAGCCTTGATCGGGTCCATCGTTGTCACTGGTTCGGAAGTTCCATACTGATTCTCAGCCATAACGCGGAACTCGTATTCCTGGTTCACCGTAAGATTACGCACGCGAACGAAGGGCG
Source organism: Cylloceria caligata (assembly GCA_963942595.1). NCBI lineage: Eukaryota > Metazoa > Arthropoda > Insecta > Hymenoptera > Ichneumonidae > Cylloceria > Cylloceria caligata. The sequence continues at coordinate 12,414,066 of OZ012707.1, read as the reverse complement.
TCGTGACGTAACTGCTTATCTGAAAAATATAGTCAAAAGAATTTATAAGTGAATTTCATCGGTAAAAATGCCAATTATTTAAAACACTTTTTTAATTTGGTACAAGCGTAAAGAAAATATTGAACGAACCTTCGCCCATGTTTGCTCTCGAGGTTCGCGTTTCTCGATAACGTAATTCGTTATCTCTGCTCCGCCGTTGTCTTTGGGCGGAGTCCAGTAAAGGGTGAGAGCGTCACCGGCAAACTCGTCAGCGCGGAGGTTCTGGGGAGGCCCAGGACGATCGAGAACACGTACATTGATAGTAGCGGTATCGAAACCGGAAGCATTGCGGAGTTGAAGACGATACTGTCCGCCGTCCGTTCGCTTTGAATTCTTCATTACGAGACTGGAAAATGTAAATTGATAATTATTGCCAAATTGTTACAAAATATCGTAAATTATCGAATTAAAATTATTATTTTTTACCTGGCATAATCGTCGGCCAATTGCAAATGAACCCTCTTGTCGGCCTCGTCGAGAACGACGTCGTTGGCTAACCATGTGGCCGTTGGCCTCGGGAAACCGATGTAAGGTACGTGAATGGAGAAATCTTCACCAGCGCGAACTGTGATGTCGCGCACTCCACCGAGATCCATGATGGGTTTATTGGGCTGTTCGGTGATGACGATAGGATTGCTAGCGCGGCTGGGATTGCTCTTGCCTATGTCGTTGACCGCTATGACTCTGAATTGATACTCATCGCCCTCGTTCAAATTGGGTACAGTGTGAACGTTTCCGGAAATAATCGAGTCGTTTACGTCCGACCAATCTGGCTGATCCTTTTGCTTCTTTTGCAGGAAATAACCACGGATTTTCGCACCGCCGTCATTTCTCGGTGGACGCCAGGATAGCGTCACGGAGTCCTTGGTGATACGATCGGCCTTCGGTGGCTCCGGAGCGTCCGGACGAACTGTAATTAATTAAATAAATATAATTAACGAATCTCTAATAATTAAACAATTAAATGTGTAATCTATAACAATTAAATACTTAATCATTATTTAATCAAAGTTTTCAAGCGTCGGTAGATTAAGAAATGAATTTTCGAAATTTCTGTTTAGGACTTACGTCGTTGGTGACCAGCGACGATGGGTTCGGTGGCCCTGCTAGGATCACCGGGACCTGCCTCGTTTACAGCAATCACGCGGAACTCGTAACGAGAACCGTCGTGAAGATCCTGAACCGAGAAGGTCGTGTTCGGCGTTGCGTAGTTGTTGCACTTGAGCCATTCGCCTCCTCTCTCACGTTTCTCGACGTAATAACCTGATAAAAATGTTCCACAATCAATGAATAATCCTTTGATTAAAAAAAGTCAGACACGGAAATATGAAAATCTGATTTGTGGCAAAAAGTTGAATTATACATTAAAAAAAAAAAATTATTATAAATCCCTCTTTAAAAAATACATTCTTATAGGTAATCATTTCTATCAAATCAAATTGTGTTCTCGGTTCATAAATATCGGATACATTAACTGATTTTCCTTATAGAAAAAAACAATCGTTTGTATGTAACGTGCAGACGAATTATCATAGTCTGCGTTTGATGCATAAACATTAGTCAATAGCACTGATTATTTTTTTCCGAATTTCGGCTAATAGGAGCGTGGTATTTAACATCACGTGGTATCAGTAGGACGAAATTATATCGGTAATTTTTCGATAATTTCCCTGCTGTGGCTAGGTAATAAAAAAAAATTTTCAAGAGCTTGTAACCTCGGTAAATGTCAGAAACGTCAAATACATTTATCCCTGAAATTTTCAATAAAGCTACTTCTCCCACAAAAATATTGAATACCAAACTCCTATCGGTTGAAATTCGGGTGAAAAAAATAATCCGCCAAATGCCTCTCGAGCTTGAAAATGAATCAGGTATTTTTAAGCTCTCGGGGTATTACAACTGATAATATATAACTAATTTAAATACTGTAAAGAAAAGTGCTACTAAAATTCGAAATTCACTATAAACCTGAAGTCAATCGGTTTTGCTTATTCGGTACATACCCGCCTCCTCAAAAATATCTGGAAATTGATGGGGAGGTTGTGGGTAGATGGTTAAGTTTATTCTAGTTGGTCTTAGTAGTCTCTCATATTTCGCAAAAATATAACTAACTAAATGGTATAAGGATATAAAGGAAAAAATATAGGTAGATAGCAAAATAACTAAGTAACCAAGTAACTAATTAACCGAGTTACTTATCTATATTTTTCCTTATTGGTCCTTAAAGGTTTTCGTTAATTTCTTACTTTGTTAGTTAGTTAATTATGTGCGACGATTAAAAAATCAACTGCAAAGTATTCTACACACTAAACCCCCCCCCCCCCCCCCCCCCCCCCCCTTAGTGTACTAAATATTTACTATAGCTTATAAATTTACTACAGGATTAAATTGTTGTTTTATCTTGTATGAACCTTCAATTTCTCGATAATAAAAATATGTAAAAAATTGTACATGACAATAGTATAATTCAGCGTGCATCTAGCCTTTTAATACAATAAAACACATATCAATTGTATTTTATGTTAATTGGTACATGGTTCGACAAATTCATTGCCATTTCGCTATATTAAAAAAAATCATCGTTTATTTCGTATTGACTATTAAAAGGAATTTGTCGATAGTAAACGATTTGATGCCTATCATGTTATTCCGATATTAATATACATATAATATAAGTCATATCGCATTATCGTTATATTAGAGTGTAAACTTCATATTATTATAAACATGTACTAATTATGTAAATATATTTATTTTTATATAATCAAATACAATTAAATAATAAAGAAGGATGCACGGAAAAAGTAAAGTAGTTGCGATAATCATTTCCAGCATATGGTGTCTCGCGAATTTGTTATAGAAATCAAATCGAAATAGTATTCCCAACTATTTTCGATTGGTTAACGAAAAATAGTATCGAAGACCAACGACTTGATTTCTGTAACCAATCACAGTGATGTTACCACCACAAGCCGTTAGGCGGCGAAACTAACGTCGGCGGTAGTTGCGAATAGCATTTGGATAATACCGGCAATCTACGAGTTGGTTCCCATTACCAATCGCCTTCCTTCTATAACCAACCGGTTGGTACGCGCTACGAGTAAAACTTTTTGCAATGGCGAACGACGCCATTATTAGAAGTGACAGCTGGTTGTGGATGGACGAGGGCTTGCAAAAAATAAAAGTGAAATACATTGAATATATGGTTAATATATATTGAAATATTGTGAATAGACCTGTCCATCGAAGCATAGCGCGAAGTACGTGCCGGTCCTCGCCATTGTAAATAAATAGAAGTAACCGTGATAACCTAGTTTTTTTCTTCGTATTACGCTGAACGGATGGATTGCACCAACAAACTGGTAAGCTGAGGTTGCTAGGTCGGTTATCTACTCTTACTACCGATATTATACCAACGACATTGTAGTTTCTTAAACCCACTGAGTAGTTGGCGCTATGCTAACTATTCCGGTTGGTTGTCGGAACCGATGTGTCAGTTTCTCCAACTACTTTTATGTTTCTGTGTGCAATTTTGAAATATGCACATTGCTTTCTTGTGTATCTCGCCCAACCCAAGATTCTCCTCTATGGGTAATGGTTATCTCAATTCTAGTTTTCTCATGGAGGAAGTGGTATTAAAATTTTCAATATAATTAAAAAATCTAGTAAAATTTCGAATCTCATACAACTTAAACCCCTCGATCGATGCTCAGCAAATCCAAGATAAAGTATCCCTGTATCCCAGGCAATTTGTATGCCAAGTTTCTGTTTGATCGATGAAAATTTACTAAAGTTAGAGGGAAAATAAATGTTCTTCGAAAAATTACGAAGACTCATTATTCTATAAAAGTGGAACGCCTTGATCGATTCTTGCCATACTAAATATCGAACAACATTGTCCCCTTGCCTATTCTTGTAGAAAGTTTTAACTCGATAGCTCAAAGTTTACGAAAGTTAGAGAGATCACATCCTGCTTTCAAAAAAATCACACAACCATAAAAAGAGACATTGGTTAGCAATTTGGACGAAAATTGCAGCTAATCGAGGGAGGTTGCGACCCGACTCGTGTGCAAAGTTTCAGAAAGATCCAGTAACCCGTTCTCGAGATATAACCATTACAATTTTGCAAGCTCATCATACACACACAGACACGCACAGACACACACGCACACGTAAAGTAAATTATCTTACCAGTGATGGGTTTTCCGCCAGTATTTTCCGGTGGATTCCACACGAGAGTGCAGGTATTTGGGGTGTATCCCAAAATCTCGGGTTGGCTCGGTGCTCCGGGTGGATCGAAGGGGCTCTTGGCAACAACGGGTTTGCCATCGAGAGGCTCCGAGACTCCGTAAAGATTTTCCGCGCGAACTCTGAAGATGTAACGCTTTCCTTCGTTCAGTCCTCTCGCTGTGAAGCCCATAGTTGGACAATAACCAGGCACTTGGCGCCAGTTATCCAGGCCAAAGTCGCAAATTTCCACGATATAATTTGTAATCGATGCTCCACCGTTGTCGGTTGGTGGTCCCCAGGAAAGGGCAACGGATTCGTGAGTCGTTCCCGAGTAGAGAAGAGGTCCCTTTGGTGGTCCTGGCTTGTCGACCACGATCACCGTGATGTCTGCACTATCTGTACCGTACTCGTTCGTCGCTGTAACGGTGTAAATTCCCGCATCTTCGCGAATTGATTTCTCAACTTGAAGAGTCGTGTGATCTTGCTTCGTCTCCATCTAAAAGAATTAATGATCCGTTTGCCAAAGAACTTCATTAAGGATATACGTAAAAGTTCTGTTAGTTGAAAATTTGATATTAACATACTTCTAAGTTTTAATAATAATAATAATAATAATAATAATAATAATAATAATAATAATAATAATAATAATAATAATAATAATAATAATAATAATAATAATAATAATAATAATAATAATAATAATAATACATCAGTAAACTCACCGAGACTCGGTAGTTCGAATCCAGTCTATCGGTGCCTTTGAGCCATTCGATTTTAGGCGTGGGGGCTCCAGATATAGGAATATCCACGTTGATAGGTTCTCCAGCTCTGACCTTGATCTTTCGGCCGATGAGACCGTCCAAGTGAAGTTTGGGCTTCTCCTTCGATGGTTTCGCAGTGATTACCGAAGAAGTTTCACTTGGCTTTCCAGCGCCTGCCGCATTGATGGCGGATACTCGGTATTCGTATTGGTGACCGTCGGCTACGTGCTCATCTTCGTATTCCACTCCCTTCATCGGCTCCTTGTTTAGTTTTATCCAGCGTCCGGTAGCGCGGTCGCGACGCTCGACATCGTAACCAATGATCGGGGATCCTCCGTTGCTGATGGGTGGCGTCCATTTGATTTTGATGTAATCCTTGTTCGCGTCCAGGCACTCTGGCTTTCCGGGTTGACCGGGCACAACTGCGAAAATGAGATAATATTATTTATAACGCGTAGAAAGAGCACAGAGAAAGTCAATTCCAAAACTCGAGAAATTAATTTAATTAATTAATCAATCATTTACTTATTATCAATTATTATTAAATTTATTTTCTAGTTATTCGTCAATTAATTAATGTCGTTCTTCCTTAAAAAAGACAACAAAAAGAAAATTCACCGAATTGGTTTTTGGCAACCACAGCTTTGTCTGTTTTGAGCGGCTCCGAACGTCCTTGGAGATTCTCAGCGGAGACACGGAATTCGTATTTCGTGCCTTCTAGAAGACGTGGTACGGTGGCATAGGTTGATTTAGGATTTACGTAATTTACGGCTGGTACCCAACCACCGCCGTGAGTGAGATCACGTTTCTCGATTACGTAGCCACTGAAAGGGCAAAGAAATTCGTTAAAATTGATGCTTAACGCATAAAACGACGTAGCACTCAACGGATAAAAAAATTCTAGCCGTGTGATATGATTCGAATTGGTAACATTTTGTCGAAACTCACGTGAGTTCGCTGCCACCGTTGTCCTTAGGAGGCTTCCAAGATAGCGTGACCGACTGACTCGTGATCTCCTCATATTCGAGAGGGCCTTCGGGTGGTCCAGGTCTATCGAGAACGATCACTTTGAAGCTACCTTCGTCGATGCCGCTATCGTTCTTCAGCAACAGATGATAGACGCCGGAATCGGTTCTCTTGGCGTTGACAGTGTGAACGATCGTATGATAGCCAATTGATGTGATGGTTGTACGCTCGTTGGTCGCTAGAGACTTGCTACCGACACTCCATATGACCTCGGGTATTGGCTCGCCGACGAAATCGATGTCGACGTGGAACACCAGGCCAGCCTTGATGCGGATGTCCTCCAGCGGGGTTTTGATCTTTGGTGCCACTGAATTAAAAAATGATTATAAAATTATCTTTCCGTACGAAAGTTAAGTTTTAATACAAAAATTAGATCTCGGGAACTATCCTGCGGAGAATTATAAAAAAAAAAAAAACAAAAGAAAATTACTATCGGAAGTAAATAAATAAAAATCAATGAACTCTAAGTACTTACAGAATCGAGTCTTGGCGATAACGGCGTCGCTCGGTTCTGAAGGTTCGGATTGTCCAGCGGCATTGACGGCGATTACACGGAACTCGTATTCCTGTCCCTCCGTGAGATCGGGAGCAGTGGCTTTGGTCTGTCCCGCGGGCACGTGAACCGCGTTTATCCAGTAAGGACTGCCCTTCTCCTTTTTCTGTACAATGTAACCGGTGATCGGCGAACCACCGTCGTTTTCAGGAGCTGGCCATGTGAGGTCCACGTGGTCCTTGTCCCAGTCGGTGATCTTTGGTCTGCCAGGCGCATCGGGCTCATCTGCAAACATAATTTTTGTTTAGAATTTAAGAATTTTAGAAGTCAGAATTCTAGAATCATAGTATTTTAGAATTTTAGAACTTTTACTGACCGAATTCGTTCTTGGCAATGATACTCCTGGTAGTTTCAAGGGGCTCGGATTCTCCTACGTGGTTGACTGCCTTGACTCGGAAGTAATACTCCTTTTTGTGGGTCAGTCTATAGACTTCGTGATTAAGTGTCATGCTCATACCGGCGTCGGACCAAGTGCCGCGCGAAACGTCCATTTTCTCGATAATGTAGTGGAGAATGGCGCTGCCGCCGTCGTCAAGGGGTACCTGCCACGAGAGGTGGCAGCTTTCTTTGGTGACGTTGCTAACGACGAGAGGTTTCTCGGGTGGCGATGGCTTGTCGAGAACCGTCACGCACGCTCCAGCTGACATTTTTCCAAGATCGTTCACTAACGTCAACTTGTAGCGACCGCTGTCACTGCGCACCGAGAACGGTATTTCAAAGGTTGTATTGGTGGTCGTCGTGAAGATCTCATGACGAAGATCCGCCTCGATCGGCGTGTCGTTCACCGTCCAGAATGCCGTTGGCTTTGGCGAAGCCTCGATCGGTAGATCCCACGCGATTTTTTGACCGGCTTTCACCGTAAGATCCTTCAACAATAGTCTATCGAACTTCGGGGCTTCTGTAGTCAATAAAAAACCAAATTCATTACAATTTCGCAATTTCTTTTCTAATATTTTAGAACAAAATCATAATATAAGTATTTCAACATAAATGCCAATTAAAAACTTGCATAGAAGTGCTACAAGCGTAGAAAACGTAAGAATACAATTTTTCTGTTACTTACGGAATCGAGGTTTGGCGATCACCGGAGCCGAAGCTTCCGAGGGATCGCCAGGTCCTCCCTTGTTAACAGCGATGACGCGGAACTCGTACTCCTGTCCCTCGGTGAGATCAGGCACGGTACCGCTGCAGGCTTTGCCCGTTAGTTCTACGGCCTTCTCCCACTGTCCAAATCTGGGTCGCTTCTCGATAATGTAACCAGTAATAGGCGATCCTCCGTCCCTCTTTGGTGGAGTCCATTCCAAATCCACATGATCCTTGTCCCAGTCGGTAGCAACCGGTTGTCCAGGTTTGTCAGGCTTGCCAAACGGATCTTTGGCGGTAATTTCGTCGATTCCAGTGAGAGGAGCAGATTCTCCCTGCTTGTTGACCGCTCGTACACGGAAAGTGTAGTCGTGTCCCTCGATCAGATGATCGACCTTGCACGAACAGAATTCCGCTTCGGCAACGGGTACCCATCGCATACTTTCAGCGTCCATTTTCTCTACAGCGTAGTGAAGAATCTCGCAGCCACCGTCATCCTTTGGCACCCTCCAACTGAGGGTGCATCCATTTTTCGTGATGTTCTCGGGCTTAAGAGGACCTTCAGGAGGTGAGGGAACGTCCAGCACTGTGACATTGAGGGTAGCTGTGTCCGTACCGTTAATATTCTTAGCCATCAGCGTGTAAACGCCGGTATCCGATCGATGAGCGTCCATGAATCGTACTTTGGTGTTGTAATTGGTATTAGTGATTTTAATGCGGTCGTTATTACTGACAGTAACTCCTTTAAGATCCCAGAGCTTCTGTGGTGGTGGTTCACCAATAACCGGAACGTCAAAGTCGAAGAAGCCGCCAGCGCGCACCTTAACGTCGAGCATGTACTTCCTGTCGATCTTAGGCGCGAGATTTTTGGGCCTCGCGATATGTGGTCTTGTAGCATCGGATGGTTCTCCAGGTCCAGCTTTGTTGACGGCTCTAACGCGGAATTCGTATTGCGTACCTTCGATCAAATCGGGCACTTTGCCGCTGGTAACGTCACCCTCGACTTCCGCACACTTTTCCCAATTGGGACTAAACTTATCGCGTTTTTCGATCACGTAGCCCGTGACCGGCGATCCACCGTCTTCAGATGGTCTCGCCCACTCGAGTTCCACGAAATCTCGGTCGTAGTCCTTGATGAAGGGAGTTCCAGGTTTTCCGGGCTCGTCGAAGGGATTTTTCGCCTCGATGGCTTGGGACATGGTCAAAGGCTCGGATTTTCCCTGTTTGTTGATCGCGCGAACGCGGAATTTGTACTTGTGGCCAGGTATGAGACCGTCGATATCCAAAGAGGTTTCCGGGCCGTCGGTCTCGCCTGCTGGTACCCAGCGACCCGTCGCCTCGTCCATTTTCTCGACAACGTAGCCGTCGATCGGTTGACCGCCATCGTCCAGCGGTGCGTTCCACTTGAGAGTACAACCTTCGGCGTGAACATCGGAGGCTCTTAGTGGTCCTTCCGGTGCGCCGGGTTTGTCCAGCACGATAACCGTCACATATGCCTCGTCTCGGCCGCTGTCGTTCTCCGCGATGATCAAGTATTTACCGGACTCTGCGCGCGTTGCCATTCTAACGTGGAGACTCGTATTGTAATCGACGTGCTTGACTTTGATGCGATCGGAGGGTCTGACGTCTCTGCTGGCCAATTGCCATGTGGTCTTTGGTGGGGGTTCACCCGATACCTTGACATCGAAACCAAAGTTTTGTCCTGCCTTGATCTTAATATTTTCGAGATTGGTGCGGTCTATCGTAGGCGCAAGATTGCGCGGTTTGGCTATTATCGTTGGCGTAGCGTTTGACGGCTCACCCGGTCCAGCCTGGTTGACCGCGCGGACCCGGAACTCATAGGGTTGACCCTCGATCAGATCCGGTACCGTCGCGAATGTCATGTCCGCTGGCACCTCCACTGCTTTCTCCCATTCGCCGTATTTATCCTTCTTCTCCACTATGTAGCCCGTTATCGGGGAACCGCCGTCCGACGTTGGAGGCTTCCATTTGAGATCCACGTGATCCTTGTCCCAGTCAGTTGCTTTGAGGTCACCAGGTTTTCCTGGCTCGTCTGGTTAATAGAAAAGAAAATGCCATTCATTATTAATGCTAGAATTGTGTAGCAACGCATTAATAAATATAGCAGTGGCGCCGAACGCTGATGCAAGCAAGTAGCTGTTTGCTTACCAAATGGATTCTTGGCAATGATCGTCTCCTCGGCAACCAACGGTTCGGATTCTCCTTCGGAGTTCACGGCCGCTACGCGGAATTTATATTCTTTTCCAGGCGTCAAACCCGTCACATCGATATCTGAAGAAGAAATAAAATTTTATTCAATGCCGATCTAATTAATATTAGATATATAATAAATGTGACTTTGGGTAATTTTAGATGATTTATTTTGGTATTGCTTCGTTGAAAATAGACCCGCTGAATAAAAAGTAATTAACGCTTACTCGGATCGGTAGAACGTCCGCAAGGTACCCAGCATCCGGTCTCGGGCTCCATTTTTTCGACCTGGTAGTATTCGATCGGTGTACCGCCATCGTCGAGGGGACGTTTCCACTTGAGCTTGCAGCCTTCTTTGTGAACGTCCGATATTTGTAGGGGACCTTCCGGAGCGGTAGGTTTATCGGTGACGATAACGTTAACGGTAACGCTATCCTTGCCGGAGGCGTTGGTCGCAAGTACATTATATTCTCCGCTGTCTCCGCGAGCCACTGGCCGAACAACCAGTTTTGTCTGGTACGGCGGATTGTCAATGAGCACGGTCTTGCTGTTCACCAGTGGTTGACCACTGCAACGCCAGTCAACGTGTGGAGGCGGTTCGCCGATGATGTTCGCGTCGAACTTCAACGTTGATCCTGCCGAGAGCGTGATATCTCGAAGGTTTCGTCGATCGATCTTCGGAGCCACTGTAAACACGGTCGAGAAAAATAAGTAATTATTTTATTTACCCAATTCTCATTAACCATCTGCAGTATATTTCCGATCGAATAGGGACTTAAACGGATTAAAGGAAATATTTTTCTCTCACATTTGGGTCCCTCAAATAAATAAAATTTCAATTTTTAAATATTTTTCAAGGGGCATAACTCATCTTCGGTTTTATCGATCTACATTTTTATGCGGTGATTTCAAAAGTAACGAATCGGGTTAGAGAATATTATGTAACTTATCCTGATATCTTAATTTTTGTAGCCGTTTGAAAATCGGCAAAAAAGAATGGAAACAGTCGAAAATCGATTGTTGCAAAAAGTTGCAGCATTCAATTGAACGTCTTAGAAAATCTTTGATCAATTTAAAAAATTGTCATAGCTCAATGACCCAAATAGCATTTTTAAGCTCGAACGATTACAAAGTTAATGTGCATTGAATTAAGCTACAACTCTATCAAAGTCAACGATAGGGACATTTTAGTAAATCAAATTATAAATTTAAAATATGTCCCATTTCCATTTTTTGAAATAGAACAAATTTCTCATTACAAGGCCCCTAAACATTTGATTCTTTTTAAAGATTGTTCGTGTTCTCCCCATTATTTACTGAAAATTCGATTAAAAGTCGGTACCTGGTGATATAATTGAATACTAGATAACTAAATTTTTTGATACTTACAGTATCGTGGTTTAGCCAGGAACGTCTTGCTGCATTCTCCAGGCTGCGATTGCCCAGCTTTGTTGACAGCGATTACTCTAAACTGATACTCATTGCCTTCGATGAGGCCGGTGATGAGAGCCGCGGTTTTCGGGGTATTCGTTTCCAAAGCCTTTTCCCATAGTGAACTGTATTTGTCCTTCTTTTCAATAATATAGCCGGTGATGGGCGATCCACCATCGGTAAACGGTTCTTTCCAGGCGAGGTCCACTTGGTGGGCGGTCCAGTCGGTAGGTTCGGGTATACCAGGAGGATCGGGTACAGCTAAAAAATAATTCACAACCACGGTTATGCCACAATATCGTACACCTGTCTGAGAATCAATTGTATAATAAAAGTTTTTTAAAAAACTCACTGAAGGGGTCTCTGGCGATGATTGATCCGTAAGTTTCCAATGGCTCGGATTCTCCCTCGCTGTTTATAGCTTTGACGCGGAATTTGTATTCGTGACCCGGCGTCAAACCGTCGACCTTCATCTCAGGACCAACGGTCTTTCCAACTGGCAACCAAATTCCGGTGTCAGGATCGTATTTCTCGACGAGATAGCACTCTATTGGCTCGCCACCGTCGTCTTTCGGTTTCTTCCACTTGAGGGTACATCCATCCTTGTGGATGTCTGATACTTCCAGTGGACCCTCTGGCTTGCCAGGTTTACCTTAAAAAATTGATGAATTTAATTCAATGCTTTTCTAATTTCAAGCGAATAGAAACATTCGTATGGCATTTTTTTAAATGTTGAAACTGAACAATTGATATAATTTCAAGATAAAAATCTGATATAAAAAAATCATATTAAGTAAAATATGATAAATTAAAGAAATACTCACAGACTACTATAACCTCGACCTCAGCGGTGTCTGTACCGTACTGATTGATGGCAGTGATCTTATAAATTCCCGTGTCCTTGCGCTCAGCTCTGTCGTTATAGAATTTCGTGTTGTAAGGCTCGTTGACGATTCTACGATGTGTTGTTTGCTGGACGCTCTTTTCGTCAATAACCCATGTGACATCGGGTGCCGGTTCTCCAGACACTTTGATGTCGAAGTGGAAACGCTCACCTTCACGTACCTGGACGTCTCTAAGGTTGCGTCTGTCGATCTTTGGTGGAACTGCAATACGGCCAACAAATATTTATATAATATTTCATTTTTGTCCTTTAATTAACTTTCATTTTCAATTATTTAATTGATTCGAGAAATTTACCCTTTCGACTCTTCGCTACAATGGATTTGCTAGCGTCCGATGGTTCACCGGGACCCGCCGCATTGATGGCCCTGACGCGGAACTCGTATTCCGCACCTTCGTCTAAATTCTCGGCACGACCCTTACACTCATCGGGTCCGGTCTCGCCAGCCTTAATCCAGCGTGGCGAGCCCTTCTCCCGCTTCTCAATCACGTAGCCGGTGATTGGAGATCCGCCGTCCTTCAACGGCGGGGTCCATCTTAAATCTACGTGATCCTTGTCCCAGTCAGTTGCCTCGGGACGACCAGGTGCGCCAGGTTCATCTGGGATGAAAAAAAAGAACAAATATTTATTAAACAAGTCTGCACTACTTTCGTTTGATCACAAATGATAAATTATTTCTCAATAATAAATGAAAAATGATAAAATTATGTATTTCGTACTAGAGCTATGTCTGAGCAAAAAAATCTTGTAAAATTCAACAAAATATTCCTCACCGAATGGATTTTTGGCAATGATGCTGTGATCCGTGACGAGGGGCTCCGATTCTCCTTCAGCATTCACGGCAGCCACCCTAAATTTGTATTCCTGTCCAGGTACGAGATTCTCTACCTCAAAGTTGTTGTCCTTGGTTCGTCCAACAGGAACCCATCGTCCAGTCTCAGTGTCCATTTTCTCAATGACGTAATGCTCGATGGGCTGTCCACCATCGTCTTCCGGGGGATTCCACTTGAGTTTACATCCTTCCTTGTGAACATCCGAGACCTTGAGTGGGCCTTCAGGCTTTCCAGGTTTATCCAGGACGAGAACTTCGATAGATGCCTCATCTTTTCCAGAATCGTTTTCGGCCTTGAGCGTCAAAGTTCCACAGTGAGCTCTTGTAACCGCCGAAATCATATATTTCGTTTTATAATCTTCTAGCTCGATGGTCACGATGTCCTTATTCTCCTGCTTGACCTTGTTAAGGTACCAGACCTTGGATGGAGGAGGTTCACCAGTTACTTTAACATCCAACCGAATATGATTGCCAGCCTTGATCGTCAGGTCCCTGAGGTTAGTTCTGTCGATTCTCGGAGCGGCGTAGCGGTCTTTAGCGGTCAAAACATCGCTGGGATCGCTGGCAGGGCTAACTCCACCCTTGTTAACAGCCTTTATACGGAACTGATACTTCTGTCCTTCGGTAAGATCCTCGACAGTGCCCTGAGTCTGATTTCCTGGCACTTCAGCAGCCTTTTGCCATTTTCCATAGGCGTCCTTCTTCTCGATTATATATTTCTCAATCGGCGCGCCGCCGTCGTTCTTTGGCGCTTTCCACTTGAGATCTACATGGCGTCTGTCCCAATCACGCAACTCCGGCTTCGAGGGTGCATCCGGTTCCTTGAAGGGATTCTTCGCGGTGGTTGGCACGTCGGTTTCCAACGGCTCGGACTCACCCTCGGCGTTTACAGCCTTCACCCGGAACTGATAGTCCTTGCCCTCGTTAAGGCCGCCAATTTCGGCCTCCGGAGTCTTGCTCGTACCACAGGGTACCCAACGACCTGTATCTACGTCCATTCGTTCAATCAAGTAGTGATCAACAGGCTCTCCACCGTCATCTTCCGGTTTGTTCCACTTGAGTTTGCATCCCTCAGCAGTGACGTTGGATACGTCAAGCGGACCCTTCGGTTTGCTTGGTTTGCTGAGCACTTGAATCTCAATATCAACCTGATCCTCTCCGCTGTCGTTCTTCGCGATAACCGTGTAAGTTCCAGCGTCCAAACGCTTTAATTTGTTGAGAATAAAGAGCGTGTGATACTCTTCATTCTCAATGCTCAAACGATCAACGGTCTTGAGGATAGTATTCTTCAATTTCCACGTAATGGATGGAGGAGGTTCGCCTTGAATGTCAGCCTCAAGTCGTAGCATTTGCCCGATGCGAAGCACTTTCTTCTGAAGATTTTTCCGATCGATGCGGGGAGCCAAGAATCTCGGCTTAGCGACGACACTTTTAGAAACATCGCTTGGGTCGCTAGGGCCGGCCTTGTTGACCGCGACGACTCTGAACTCGTACTCATGGCCAGGCTCGATGCCTTCGGTTACCTTGGCGTTCGTTCGAGTGCCAACGACCATCGCAGCATCCACCCACTGTCTTCCATCCTTGTCGCGCATCTGAACGATATATTTTTCAATTGGAGCACCTCCATCGTCGCTAGGTGGGGCCCACTCGAGATCCACGAAGTCTTTGTCCCAGTCCTTGATCTGTGGACGTCCGGGTTTATCGGGTTCGTTAAACGGATTCTTTGCGATTATAGATTTATCCGCCTCCAGTTCCTCGGACTCGCCCTCTTTGTTCACGGCCTTAACGCGGAATTTGTATGGTTTGCCCTCAAGGAGACCGGTAATATTGGCTTCAGGCTCTGTTGATCTTGCACAGGAGATCCAAGCGCCGGACAGCGGGTCTAATTTCTCAATTTCGTAATACTCAATCGGTGAGCCACCGTCGTCTTCGGGCCTCTTCCATTTCAGCTTGCAGCCGTGCTTCGTGATATTTGAAACGTCTAGAGGACCATTTGGTTTCGTAGGCTTTCCTAGAACGGTGATATCCACCTCGGCTTCGTCTTCGCCTACCTCGTTTTTCGCTTTTATAACGTATTTTCCCGTGAGAGCTCGTTTGGCCTTCATTATGAGAAACTTGGAGTTGTAGTCGATGTTATCAATACGATAAATCTCGTCGGTCTTCAGTTCGGTTTCCTTGAAGGTCCAGGTGACCTTTGGAGGTGGTTCACCGATAATATTGACGTCCAGATTGACCGTGAGGCCAACCTTAACTGTAATTGGCTGTATATTCGTGCGATCGATGTGAGGTTTCAACCAGCGTGCTTTTGCCGTATGAGGATTGGTCGCTTCGCTGGGTTCTCCAGGTCCAGCTTTGTTAACTGCTCGTACGCGGAATTGATACTGATTTCCCTCGACCAATCTGGGCACAATGCCTTCGCACTTCGGTCCCGTCGTCTCCGCGGCTTTAACGAAAGACGTGCCGAATTTCTCTTTCATCTCGAGCACGTAGCCCGTGATGGGAGCTCCGCCGTCTCTTATCGGTGGCTCCCATTTGAGAGTCACCGAATTTTCGGACCAGTCGATGATCTCCGGTAGTCCAGGAGCTGCAGGAGCGTCGTAAGGATTTTTCGCGACAATGGCAGAGTCCGTAGCTAGTGGCTCGGACTCTCCTTCCTCGTTCACGGCTTTAACGCGGAATTCGTACTTGTGGCCGGGTTCTAAGCCTGTGACAGCATGCTCTGTCTTATCGGGATCGCAGATACCAGCGGGCACCCAACGTCCCGAAGTCGCATCCATTTTTTCGATGACGTAGCTCGACAGAGGAAGTCCTCCATCGTCTTTCGGTTTTTTCCACTTGAGTTTGCAGCCCTCCTTGTGAACATCCACGACCTCCAAAGGACCTTCTGGTTTTCCAGGTTTGTCGAGGATTATGATCTCAACGTCAGCCTCATCTTCTCCGGAGTCGTTGACTGCCTTTATCGTATATTTTCCGGTATCCTTTCGCGTCGTATGAGAAAGAACCAATTTCGTGTTGTAGTCCTCGTTCTCGATCTTGAGATTCGGCGTGTTTTCCAGGACTTTGTTTTTGAAACTCCAGGTGATGGTTGGAGGAGGTTCGCCCTTTATGTCTACGTCCAATTTCACGTGTTGGCTCGCTCGTACCTTTACGGTTTGCAACTTGTCGCGATTTATGTGTGGCTTGAGGAATCGTGCCTTTGCAATGTGAGGTTTCGTCGGATCGCTGGGCTCCGAAGGACCTGCCTTGTTTACAGCGCGAACGCGGAACTGGTAGGTCGCGCCTTCCTTCAAGTCGGGTACGCGACCCTTCGGTTCCGGGGAATCCGTTACTACTGCTTCTTCCCAGTGAGTCGAGAATTTTTCCTTTTTTTCGATTATGTAGCCAGTTATAGGCACACCACCGTTGTCCTTTGGCGCGGTCCACTTTAGGTCAACGCGATCCACGTCCCAGTCCTCGAATTCCGGGACTCCAGGACGGCCAGCGATGTCGTAAGGGTTTTTCGCGACTATACCACCTGAGGTCGTCAGAGGCTCGGATTCACCTTCCTCGTTGAGGGCTTTCACGCGGAACTCGTACTCGTGACCCTCCGTCAAACCCTTCACGTCCAATTCTGTATCATTTGTACGACCAACCGGTACCCACCGACCCGTTGTCTTATCGAGTTTCTCCACTTGATAACCAGTTATTGGCTTTCCACCGTCGTCCTCCGGCTTCTCCCATTTCAACTTGCAACCGCCCTTCGTCACATCCGACACCTTCAGCGGACCCTTTGGCGCTCCAGGGGCAGCTAAAAAATAAAACATTTTGTAAAGATTAATGCAAAACTTACACAGAAACAAATTTGTAAGTTCAGTAAGCTTTGTGCTATAATGGAAATGCTTTCTCTTTTTGCTTCTGGCTAATGGCTAAATCTCGGGAGCGGTCGGATCGATCTTGGTAGTTAACATTTTTCGAGAAAAGTGTGTGATCTTTCTAACTTTTATAAATTCTGAGCTGCCGAGCTAAATATTTCTACAAAAATTGGCTACGGGGCAAGGATGTTCGGTATTGAATTTGGCAAGAATCGATTGAGGCGTCCAGATTTTATGGAGTTTTTTGAATTTTCAATTTTTATAAAGAAACCATGTTCCCTCCAGCTTTCGGATAGTTCCACGTATCGAGCCGAAACTTAAACTTGAAATTTTGAAAAGGTTTGTGACTAAATGGCGGTACTTCGAACCGAGATCCATGAAACGCACATTCATAAGACAAAGCTTCTTCTGTGAGGAAGCTAGAATTGAGAAAACCATTACCCGTAGAGGAGAATCTGTGGATGGGCGAGAATCACAAGAAACAATATGCAAATTTTTTATTTGTACACTATTTTCATGTTATTTAGTGGATACTTACATAGTACAGTGACTTCGACCTCGGCCTCGTCCTCGCCAGAGGCGTTTACGGCCTTAATCTTCCAGACGCCGGTGTTCTTTCGCACGCTGTCAGAGATGCTGAGCTTAGTATTGTAATCAACGTTTTCGATGCTGATATTACCACCGTGTTTGACCAGCTCGTTCTTGTGGTACCAAGTGATCTCTGGGGGTGGTTCGCCACGAACGTCCACGTCATATTTTATAAGCTTTCCAGCTCTCACGATAATCGGCTTCAGATTCGTTCTGTCGATTCTTGGTTTGACTGTAAAATAAAAAATATAACACGTAAGAAATTAACACAAAGAAGAGAATCGTTTAACCGGTGGAGGAACATAAATTTTTTCTTATTCTTTAACTCACGAGCTTTGTGCTTGACCATCTGCATCTTAGACGCATCGGACGGTGGCGAAGGACCAGCCTTGTTCACGGCGATTACCCTGAACTGATACTCCGCACGGTCTTTCAAGCCCATAACTTTGGCAACCAATTCATCACCAGCGGGAACTTCCATCGCTTTTTCCCAGTCGGGCTTGTAACGATCTTTCTTCTCGATAATATATTTCTCGACTGGCGCACCCCCATCGAAGTCCGGAGCCGTCCATTTCAGGCTCACTGACTCGTTGTCGTAATCCGTAATTAACGGAGTACCAGGCGCGTTAGGTTCGTCTGCAAATTTTTTCAAAAAATTCATCAAAACCGGTTTCCATTAATAGCTGCAATTATTTTTTTAAACATTATATCAATTATATGGGAAGTGTTCACCAGTTACGCTGGTTCACCAGTTACGCTGGTGAACACTTCGCAGATAATGTTGTGTTCTTTGCATTTGAAAATAAATTTTTCCGCGACTCGAAAGCATTTGATGAATATCTTACTGAATTATTTGTCGATTAATCATCAAAGATAATATTCCAAACGGGAACAAAAGTTTGACAGAAAGTGAAATATAGTTAGAACAAAAAATTGATAAATAGTTGAAGAAACATTTCGCAGAAATTTTTTAAATTTTCTATATTATATAATTAGTTACTACTGGCTTCAAACGATTTTTTTCACTGCATACAGGGTTGATAGTGAACGGTATAACTCACCAAACGGATTCTTGGCGACTACAGGTCGTTCGCTGGTAAGCGGTTCGGAGTCTCCCTCATCGTTGACTGCAGTAACACGGAAGAGATATTCGCTTCCGGGATTCAAACCGGTTATCTGGAACTCGGTGTTCGGTGAGTCGCCGGGAATCTTACCGACTCGCACCCACTTTCCAGTTTTAGTATCCATTTTCTCAATCTCGTATTCCTTTATAGGAACACCACCATCGTCTTCTGGCTTTTGCCATTTAACCTTGGCAGTGGTATTGGTGACATCAGAGACGACAAGCGGTCCCTTCGGAGCATCCGGTTTGCCTTTAAAAACCGAAACCAATTCGATCATTAATTATTTTCTTGAAAAAAGCTATTTTTGCAAATAATTAATAAATTCTTTTCGATTTTACTAACCGAGAACTGTAAGCTCGACGGATTCCTCGTCTTTACCGTTGACGTTCTCAGCCTTGATGGTATACTTTCCGGTGTCCTTACGAGTCGCATTCACGATCGAAAAGTCAGTGTGGTAATCGACGTTGTCGATCTTTATTCGATCGGTCGTCGTCAGAGGGATGTCGTCGCGCCAGATCCAGCTGATCGTTGGTGGCGGTTCACCGATAACGTCCACCGACCATTTGTGCGTACGACCGGCCTTAATTATTATTGATTTCAAATTTGTGCGGTCGATTCTCGGTTTTACTGAAAATTCAATAAAATAATCTTATTTTTCGCTCGATTATTGACTTAAGAAGCAGATTCCGTACCCACTCCAAGCCCATTCGAGCCTTAATTCATCTCTTTATAATTTTTGGAATAAACGATGGAAACTTACGATTTCTGTGCTTGCAGATATGATTGTCGGTAGGTTCGCTGGGCTGTGACGGTCCAGCCTTATTGTGCGCACGAACACGGAACTGATAAACCATTTTTTCCTTTAATCCTTCGACTTTGACCTCAGGATTAGCGTCAGCGGTTTTGGTAACCTCAACCCAGTCGGGTGAGAATTTGTCCTTCATCTCGACAGTGTAATGAGTTATCGGTCTGCCACCGTCTTTATCGGGCTTTGTCCATCGAAGTGAAACGCTCATATTGTCGTAATCGAAGATTTCTGGTTTGCCAGGCGCGCCAGGCTCGTCTGAAATAAATTCCATCGAAAACGTCATTAATTTTGCCGGAAAAATCCCCAAGATTTCAAGCTATACGATTCTTCGATACCGATGGAGTGAAGAGCTTACCGTAAGGATTTTTCGCGACTATTGCCTCATCGGTGACGAGCGGTTCCGATTCACCTTCTTTGTTCACAGCCTTTACTCGGAGCTTGTATTTCTTATTTGGCGTAAGGCCCGAGAACGTGAACGTGTCTTCATTCGGTCCCACCTCGCCAGCAGGAATCCATCTTCCCGTGTCTACGTCCATCTTCTCCAGGGTGTAACCGGTAATATCGCTTCCGCCGTCGTCGGATGGTTTCTTCCATTTGACGGTCACGTGGTCCGCACGGACCTCCTCCACCTTAAGCGGTCCCATTGGCGGTGTTGGCTTGTCTGTGTGGAATAAAAAATGTCAATCAATCAAATCAATCAAATTTGAAAAGTGGGACTCAATATTGAAGTTCAAAGGAAGTTCGATTTTATAGCTTCCTTCCGAGCTTATAGTCGGAAGAAGAAGAATTCATAGATGCTACGAGTTCTATAGAATGAAAATATTTATTAATTTGGATTTAATATTAAAAATTGAGCTTCAAAGAGTGAATTTAAATCAAATCAGATGCTAAAAGTAAGAAGTGCTTCAACTGGAGTAGGAGTGGATTGAAATGTTCTGCAGAACTTACCGAGTACCACGACATCAGCGATGCTCTCGCAAGTTCCTGATCCGTTGGTAAGCACCAGCTTGTACTTTCCGGAATCGGGTCTTGTGGTTTTTCGAATCGTTAGCACGGTATTCCGTTCGTATTTGTCGATCGTTATTCTCTCGGCGGCATCTTGCACGATCTCTTTCTCGCCCAAGTACCAGTGCACCTCGGGTTCCGGTTCACCACCGTATTTAATGTCATACTTGATGACCTGTCCCTTCTTGACGACAAGATTCGTCAATTGATCGCCGACTATGAATGGTTTGACAAATCGGCACTTGGCGATTATCGGTTTCGTAGCGTCCGATGGATCACCAGGACCTGCTTTGTTAACTGCACGAATACGGAACTCGTATTGGGAACCTTCTTTCAGGCCATCGATCGTTGCTTGCGTTACGTCTCCTTCGATTTCTTTTCCCTTTATCCATTCCTTGCCGAATTTTTCCTTGTACTCGATCACGTAGCCCGTGATCGGAGCACCACCGTCGCTTTCCGGCTTCGTCCACTTAAGATCTGCGTGATCAACGTCCCAGTCGGTCACCTCGACGTTCGTGGGCTTTCCAGGTTCATCTGCAAATTACATAAAAATACAATTTTAATTACATTTCAATTAAATTACAATATCACTTCACGCTCTAATTAGCAATTTTTGTCTAATTCTGTTCAATGAATATTAATGAATAGCAAATATCTCATGCTAAAAAAAATAATTTCAGGCTCGAAATCGCTTCGTTGTCTCAAATTAACATTCTTTTTATTGAAATATATTTATAAGTATGAATTGAGACGAATTTAAGAACGTTAATGTTTTACCAATTTATTTCGGTAATCATAAGATGAAATAACGATCTAAAAAAATCGTGAAAATGATGATCAGCAATACACGGGATTTAAAAAAAAAATGAACATTGAACTTATTGCCAAGGATTGTGTCTCGATACGTAAAATATTATTCTTTAAATTATTTAAGTACTCACCCCATGGATCTTTAGCGAGAACAGGTTTGCCGAAGAGCGCGGGCTCGCTATTGCCCAGCTTATTTACCGCGAGAATGCGGAATTTGTATTGCTTTTTAGCCACAAGGTCCTCAACCTTGTAGGAACATTTATCACCAGGCATAACTTCACCAACGCTGTCCCACTGAGACTTGAGGCTCATGTCGAGACGCTCGATGACGTATTTCAGGATGGGCGAACCACCGTCATCGGTGGAAGGCTTAAAGGTGACGACACAAGAGGTCGCAAAGACTTCGGTTACATCGACATCCGTTGGCGCCGAAGGAACATCCTGCATGACAATGTTCACGTCCTTAATTTCCTCGCCTTGACCGTTGCTGATTTTCACTTGATAAATGCCGGACTGATCTCTCGCTGGTTTCTTTATCTTGTAAGTGATCTTGTCCTCACCCACGACTACCTCGACGTCCTTAAGAGGCAACGGTTTACCGTCTTTCATGAGCTTCGCCTCAACCTGAGTCTGCTTGGTACCTTCGACTGGAAAAACAAAATTGGTCAAATAAATTTTTCTATTTCTTTTGCGCTTTTTACTAAAAACAAATTATTATCTAATCGATTTGACGTAATAAGATTTTCAGAGCTTTCAGGGATCTCTTACTTTTAAAGGGTACCACGAAGATCAATGGCGCAGAGCAAGGTCCTTCAACCTTGTCGGGAATCTCAGGAATCGGCTTGCTCTCTCCCTTCTTGACGGTGAGCTTGCAGCTGCTGGTGAGTTCACCACTCTTGCAAGTTACCTCACCGTCATCCATCATATCGATCTTGCTGAACACGAGCTGGTGTTTGCCACCGCCGAGATTCTTTATCTCAATTCTGTCGCTCGGCTCGATGGGTTTCCCATTGAATAGCCATTCGGCCGATGCAGTCTGATCCTGGAGTTCCACATCCAGTACCAACTTTTCGCGCTCGATCGCAACTGTGTCCTTGAGCTTCTTGTTGAAGCGATTTGCATCTAACGGAAGAGAAAAAAATAAACATAATTTTTTTGGTTATGCTACCAAAAAAAATTAATTAATTAATTTTTTTTAAACTCACAGTTTATAACGATTTCGGCTTCAGTTTTGTCGGCATTGCTCACGCAAGAGTACAGTCCAGCGTCGGTGACCTTCGCGTCTTTGATTATCAGTTTTCTCTTGCGACCATCCTCTTTGATTTGTACACTGAGACGCAAAACACAAATTCATTATAATTATTAATAAATGTTCAACAACGAGTAATATCTAATTCTTTTTTAAATAGCAATTTTACTTTTACTTCCAATTATTCACTTTAATTTCGTTTTAGATTTGTAATTATCACTTATCTTTATAATTATATAATATCAATTGTATGATAATGAAAAATAGGATTTGGGATTTTTTGTAAACTGAAAAATCGTAATAAAATGTTAATTTTGTGTGAAATTATTTAAGAATTAAAGGTACCGTTTGTCAGCGGTGATTTCCTGTTCACCCTTGAACCACTTGACGACACCAGCTTCGTCGTCGAGCTCGCAGAGCAGCGTGACGGTCTCTTTCTCCACAAGCTGCTGATGCTTCAATACTTTGACGAATTTGTATGGATACTCTGAAATTATGAATAATGATTTTTAACAATTATTTCAATAATATATTTGTATTAATTTTATTTATGAATTATAGAGGTTCGTTTTAAGGGATCATTCAAGCAGTCAAAATTGTTTATATTTTGGAATGCACTGGGAAAGATTCCGGACTTGATTTGATTTTATTTGTCCGCTATAGTCAAAAGTTGTAGAGAAGGTGAAACGCCAAGTGTTGAATTAAAAAATTTTTCATTCGATTTACCCAAAACGTCATTTTTTTCAACTGACGTAGGTGATTGGAAGAGAACGATTTGACCAATCGGTCATTAAATGTTTACACGTTAATCAGTACACTAATAACCATCGCAGGGACGATGGAAACATTTTTTTTTTCATTAACAATTTTGTACTTTTTAACGCATAAATGATTTTTTAAATTTATCACAGTTTGGAATTAAAACTTTCAACCTAAGCTATTTTATTAATTTATTATCCTTGCGTGGATGATAACGATACTTATACTAATAAAAAATCGTATTGAATTTTTTTATTTCAGATGTATAAGTTTTTCGGAATTATTTACGCCAGCAGTTCATCGTTATGTAAACACTCACAGTTCAGTGGAATAACTATTCAAAGAAAACGTTTAAAAAATTGAAAAAAAAAATGTTTATACTGGAATTGTGAAAAAATAAATAAGCAAAACTTTAATGACGTCGAACATTTCATTCACAAATAAAAAAAGCGTGCAAATTTGAAATTGGCACATTGCTTCCTCGTGCTTTTCGCTTATCCACAGAATTTCCTCTATGGGTAATGCATATCTCAATTCTGGCTTCCTCATAGAGAAAATGGTATTAAAATTGCGAATTTCATAAATTAAAAATCCCTCGATCGATTCTCACTAAATTCAAGACCAAGTTTCCACATCCTTTAGCCATTTTGTGTACCAAGTTTCAGTTTGATAGATGAAAATGTACAAAAGCTACAGAGCGTATATCCTTTTTCAAGAAATTTAAACAATCATAAAATGAGACATCTGTTAGCGATTTCGCCAAAGATTGCAGCAAAGTAATGGGAGTTGCGACCCAACCCGTGTGTTTTTGGATTATCGCATAACCCATTCTCGAAATATATTCTTTGCAATTTTGCGACAAGTTCATTATGCACACATATCCAAGCGCGCGCGGATATTGTTTCTAAATATGATTTCTCGGTGCTTAGGGACCTTTTAAGTATTCTGACATCAAGATCTTGAGTAATGTTTTTTTTTTCACGACAATATAACTCCATCTATAAGGAATCAAAATTGCCCAAAAAAATGACAATTTTTCAACATATGACGGAGGAACGACCCTTAAGAAGCTGTGAAAATTATTGACGATACGTACCTACTATGGTGAGCACCGTTTCGGTCTTTTCCGTCTGCTTGCTAATTTTACAACAATAATCACCACTGTCGTCCATTTTTGCGCTCTTGAGAGTCAAACGGCATACACCGGACATATCTTTCGAGATGCTGTATATATCGCCATCCTGTGCGAGTAAAGTAATATTTATTAATGAGTCAAAGTTCGCTGTGAGTAATTAGAGTCAATGTTAGTTAGATTGTTTCAATTTGATTCAATGTACTCACTTCGAGTTTCGTTTTTCCCTTGTACCAGTTAACCTGGGCCAAGTTCGAGCTGATAGTACACTCCATGTAGGCTTCGTGATCAGCGAAACCACTGGTCTTCTTCGAAAGTGGTTTCGTAAACGTGTATGAAGGATCGGGCTCTAAATAATGAAAAATACAAATTATTTATCAAAAATATTCTGTATTACGACATAATTAAAAATGTTGAAATTTATTTTAGATAATTACCATCGACGTTTAGCAAAGCTGTGCAGGAAATTCCACTGATCTCGATCGTATATTTTCCCGTGTCCTCGACCTTTGGTCCTAAGATTATCAACTGATATGAATCCTCCTCGTTCTTGAACTTGTATTTCGCAGATGGAAAGAGTTCCTGCAAAGAAATGTTTTTTTTTCATGAGTTTTCCATGATACTTTGTGCTGTCGCAGTGAATTTCAATCATTTTATTGTCTTACGTCTTTCCGGAAAAGCCATTTCGGTTTGCAATTTGGTTTAGAGAAGTTGGCGTCGAAGACGACCTTCTTGTCCTTGCCCTCCTTGGCATACTGATCTATCAGCGGTTTCAGGAACGATTCCGCCTTCTAAAAGTATCAGGAACAAAAAAAAAAGCAAGCGACACGTCTGTTAGTCAAAAGTTTTTCTACGTGAAATTCGTATTTTACGATCTCGTTGCGAGTATCGTTGACAAAAAAACCGTCTCCACCTGTGTGTGAAAAATAAGTGGAAAAAAAATGAGAAAAGAAATCGAAAAATCCAAAAAGAGCTCCTCGTCTCCCGCAGAGTGATCGTCTGAGAGATCGCGCGTGAAAAAAAAAAACGTTGCGCTGGCAGCGTATTAAAAAAAATCCTGCGTCTCCCATCTCTCGATCGAAAAATTGTAGATCGAAGAGTCGGAGACGAAAAATTCAGAGCAAAAAAAAATGTACCTTCAGGGCTCGAAATTTCATTGCCTGAAAAGTGGCTCTCGTGTACGAGTGAGCAAAAAAAAATTCACTTTGGAAGAAAAAAAAAAACACGTTGCATCGATCGAGTTCCTAAATGATCGAGGCTTCCTATGATATACGCATGCTCGATGCTGTTAGACGAATCAGAGAGTTTTACGTGGGTGTGAGGCTTTACGTGGAAGAAATCGTATTAAAAAGGGGACGACGAGCGGGATTCCCAGCGATCCCCTCGCGTCGCAAAGATACACGAATGAATCAACGAATTAACCATCATCATCATCATCATCATCAACAGTTGATGCTACGGATAAATAACAAACGTATATCGTGCGAGAAGCGGTTGCAACTTTATGGGATGCAGATAGCGTGCCACGTACGAGTGGTCGACAGATTAATTCACTTTTAGATAAAATATTTGAAAGAAGGATATCGAGAAGAATAGAATTGTGACATTTTTTTGGTCCAATGAAATGCAATGATCTTACGAAATATGAGATACGGAATAGTGTCTGAGGATAATATATAAAAAGAAGAAATTTAAGTATCGTAGTGTTAAATCAATTTAAATTAATAGAAATTTATTGTTTCACAAATCTATTTCGACAGAAATGATTTAATATCGATTTGAATACATTATTTTTTTCTTATTTAAAAATATTACTTTGCTAATTGCAGAGAAGATTTCTGAAGAAATGGGCGACAACGTTATAGTACGAGAGACAGGATAGTGAAGTTGAGAATTGTGAAAGAAGAAATGTTTGTAATTAAAGAATTAATTCATGTTACATAGAAATAATATCTAAATGGAAATTTCATTTTATAAAAAAATTCATTGCATATTCGAATCGATTATTTACGGATCTATTGTTATTTTGGGAATGTAGAGAAGAAATTTGCCGATGAAATGGAGGTTATTTTTGTGTGTCAATGTGATAAACGTGCAACAACGACGACCTAAGCACGACAACATAATTCGTGTGAGAATTTATGCTTTAGACAGTTTGTTATCACGTGTGGCGAGTATACGGGCTACATAGTAGTCCGGTAGGGTTTCCGGGTGAGTATGCTCCAACCTCCGTCTTGGTGAAGTGATGAAGAATCGGCCAGTCGGGTATTAACTCGGCAAGGGAGGGCCTACGCGATCCACTATTCTAGAAATAACAAACGCGCAGCACATTCATTCATCATTGAATCGACGATTAGAATGCTAAAGAGTGACATTACAATTGACGTTATACCGGTTTTTAAAAATCGAAGAATATATTTATTATCTGTATTGACATATATCATTGTTTCGTACGGACGCGTGTAAATGCCATCGTGGAAAATGTATGGAAAGAACGAGGTTCTCATGCCAGTGAAATGAGGAGGTGATTGATAATATTTCATGGACAAGACGTATTCAGCAATGGAAGCGAAGCGAAGAAAATAAGAAAGAAAAGAAAAAAAAAAACGAAATCATGAACCTGAGTCGACATTTCTATCAGATCCGCTCTTAAAAAAAGAGAGAAACGATTTAAAAGACTTTGCAATATTAATAAAAATAAAACTTAGTTTGAAAGAATGTTAATTTTCTTAGATATCATTTTGAAAATCTTTTTCAAATCGTTTACAATCTTTTACCATTATAACGGGAGAATCGGCACAACGTGCTCACCGCAACTGCTCAAAGATAATACGCAATCTCACGTGTGTACGAATCGTTGTGTATGACACGGGCTCCTCGGAACTTTCAGATTCTATCGAGGCCTCGAGAAATCCACAAGCGGCCTGAGACCGATCGGGTCGTTGGGGCCTGGCATAACAATATACCCAAAAAAAAAAAAAAAATCTAATACCAACAACCTTGGAACGCTCAATTTTCACTTTTTAAATGCAAAAATTGAAAGCGAAAGTGCGTTCCTGCGTGCACTTTTGCCTCTTGGAATCTGAATTATCGAACCTTATCTTTCACTCGGGCAACTAGCGTCGGCCAATCTTCTATTAACTCCTGCAAACTTGGCCTGCGCTGAATGTCGAAGACGTCCTGCCGTCCCGAAGCCCCGAACACGTCCGCCCACACACAATCACGAAATTAATGAAAAATATATTTAAAAAATTGAAATAACGATTTTTCTCGGGACGGGTTTAAACGAAAAATTTTTATTCACGTAAGAAAAATTATTGATGAGCCTCCTATCAACTCCTGCAAACTTGGTACAGACTCTGGTCGACTTGACGAAAATACTCAAGGCATAAATCGATGGTAAATTAAATAACAATAATATGGCCTTGAAATTCTTTTACAAATGGGTTGAACGTACTTGACGCTAAATAAAAAGGCTGTGGCTCAGTTACAAGAAGAAAAATAAACATCGACAAGGATATTCGTGCGGACGAGACGTGATAAAAAAATAGGGACAAGGTGAACGGTCACACTCGAACGAGAATAGAAATCAGTGTGCAATCGGACGATAGACAACAGGTCCACGATTAAAAATCTCTTTAATTGCGTAACGTCTTGTCGTGCTAGAGCATTGATCAATGAGATGGAAAACGTGAAACTGGTTAATGTCAATGCCTTTTCTATTAATTATAAATTTATCAGAGCAAAAATCTAAAACATTTCTCAACAATAGTTAATATCTTAAATATCGAGAAAAAAAAATTAATTATTACTTTTTTTTTACATAAACTTAATTTTTTTTAAATGAAAAAAAAAAGAAATTAATTTCAAAGTGTAACTAAATGAAAAACATTGACGGGAAACTTTTGCATAATTTTTTACCGATTCGAGGAACCGTTTTGGAGGCTCATCGTTCGAGAATCAAAATAACAAGATTTTATATAAAAATTTATTAATGAATTCTTTAATTTTTTGCCTATTACGTTTGAGGTAGAGGAAAAAGCGTATTTTTCTTTATATTGAGACCTTTAACCAGCTCCAGTTGGCCGAGCCTCGCCTGCCTAAAGGTATCCGACGATCGGGCTCGCCCTCGGTTAAGATCACTATCACTTCGCCGTCTTGGTACCAGCTCTTTCCGTGAACGTCGATACCCTCGGCGCCCGGAGGCAGCTACGGATAAACGGCTAATAGTACACGCGTGTACGAGTTTATCATAATTTGAATAAAAAAAAAATGGCGTTCAAATGAATTCTTCTTTTCGTTGAGCGCCGATAACAAGACGTTACGTATCAGATACACAATCGAGTCAATCACTTGTCAACATACAGCAAGATATTAGTCACGATTTTTGACTGTCATACTCATTAATCACGATGACGAGTAAAACGCAACGAATAAACGTGAATAATGGACGTGTACGAATGTGTAAGAAAAAAAATAAAAAATAGACGACGATGTACGATGATCCACAGAAATTCGGGTGAACGTACATACGAATATGCAACGGACTTGTGACATTGTGATAATACTGGGACGAGAGAGAGAGAGAGAGCATTCGATTGCAAGGTCTCTCTCGATTCCGCGTATTTCACCTTCACACTTACTTGCTGTCCCGTAACTTACATTACAAAAATCGTCTTAAAAAGAGACGAAGATGTTCACGAAGACCTGAGGGCGATTCGCAATCAATTGAAACGAGATAATTGTATACATGTAAAGTGATAGATTTATATGAGAGTAATACGGAGAATTAAGGAAAAGGAAATACGCACCCTCTCAACCTTCTTAAGAGCTGGCATCGGCTTCTCCGTTTCTTTGAGGTCGACTTTCGGTGCCTCGCTCTCATCTCTCGCCCATTTCTGGTATTTCCTCTTTTTGAGCATAGCACGGAAGTCCATACCACTTGCATCTATTATTGTTAAAAAATACATTTTTGTCAATCAGAATTTTTGTGACTCAAGGTAGTCCTTTTATAAGGAACGCGATTAGATGAATATCTGAATTTTTTATATGTTACAGTTATAGTTTACACCACGATAGTTGTAAAATTTAAAGGTCGGTCATGAAATATTTCGGTGAGATAACAATTTTTGAATATTTAACACACGAGATTATGGCCATAGCCGCGGATCGCGCGAAACGTAGGCGTCTACGTTGTACATTTTTCATGTTCGCTGATTAGATAATGTTCGGAATAAAGAATCAATATTTTTCCTGGACTTCAACGATTCTGTATATTTCATCAAAAATTATGGTCACCGAATAATTCTTTGACTATCAGAGCGAAGTTATTGAGTTAAATAAGCGCTTCCTCTGCTGGGTTGTGTCTGGTCAACACGCGATGAAAATGGCACGGGGCACTTGTCTATCTTCTCCTGACGTCGCGAAAGAAATACCTTAAGGTATTTAAAAACTACTTTAAGACAGTCCTTTCGAGGTCATCGCAATTAATTGATCATCGCCATTAGATGCCCATCTGATTTTTTCATATGAAATTTTAGCGTCGGTCACAGAAAGTTTCGATGAAATATCAATTTCGTTAAATTTATCACACGCACTAATGGCAGATTCACATTGCGGGAACTGTAGATATCTACGTTGTATTATTTTACCTTCAAGTCGAGCTAATGCTCGAAATAAAGGACTAAAACTAGGACCTTTAATCACCGAATATTCCGACAAGAACTCTTCGATTATTTGGGTTCCGTCAGCGTCTCCTCTACCATTTTGACCCGACGAAAGGACTACTTTAATTCATTAGTTTATAGGAATTCATTCTGCACCAATATATCCCATTAGATAAAACGAAAGAACATTTTTATACCGGAAACGTAGAGATTCATCTCCGCCGAATCCTCGCCGTGGATGTTGCTGATGACAATTTTGTAAGCGCCCTCATCGTTCGGCTTCGACTTCCTCATACAGAGGGTGATCGTGTTGGTTTCAGAGTCCGTAAGGAATTTGAATCGTCCGCCTTCGATGATCTCAGTCATACCCTTGTAGAATTTAAAAGTGGGGGCGGGATTACCTTCCACCGCGACGGTGAGATACGCCGTCGAGTCTAAAGAAAAAAAAATTCAATGAGCCATTGAAAAGAGATTCTCGGAAAATTTGTATTCTTCCCTTAAATAAGTAACTCGCTATTATCATATTCCACGAAAAAAAAAGAATAAAAGCAAATGAAAAATAACACTATTTTAAGTTTTCAATGTATGATTAATTCAATATCAACGAATTATTTAAAAATTCATCTTACCCTCGACGGCGGTGTAGGACTCCTGAACGTCGACGATCGACGGTGGTCCTTCGGAGCCAACATCTCGTAGAGGTGTGCTAGGCTGGTTGATCTTATTCTCAAGGTCCGCCACGCTGGGTCTCCTCACGTCCGTGCTCGGACGACGTCGCTAATCATCAGAAATATGTTTATCGTCAGAGACATAACGAAGGGTCCCTAAAGTCTAATGAAAGTACTTTAAATATACTTTCAGTCATTTCTTTTTGATGTTTTTTTTTTAACAATTAGGTAAAGCGATGATTTCCGAGAATTTTTAATATCTTACCTGCGTATATTGCCTTTTAAAAAATCATTTGGCGCCTTAATTCAGATTTTTATCAACGAATTATACATTTTTTGTGCCTCAATACTACGAAAATCATCGCCACTTTATTTATATTCACAATTATCTATTATATCACAGAGTTAAAAAAAATATATAAAAACATAATACGTTAATCACAGCGTTAAAATACTCAATGGAGTTAATGACAACAGCATGTAGGATCAATCGCGTGTATTATTGAAACATTTAGTAGTCAACATATTTGTTTTTTTTTTTTAGCGTTATCACAATACATTACAGATTATACAGATGCCAACATAGTGGAAGATAATTGGAATGAGATGAGGGATTAATACAAAACTCAATGAGTTTTCTTTTTTACAGTGTAGTAGTGTCTGCAGTGTAAATTATGTCAGTGTAGAAGCGAGTTTAAGTAATTTTGTGTTGTTTCGTATGAGATACACACATAGATGAAGATAGTAAGTGTACACTGAAAAAAGATGGAGTTTGGTACAGCGAAACTCTACAGTATAGTTAAGACAATCATACTTCGATTGGGGTAATCGAAATTTACCTCAGCCCATCGTAGTTATTGGTTCAGATAAATGCTACTTTTGGCTCAACTTTACCTTCAGTTTCGGCATAACCAACTTGAGCCAACTTCATCGTAATCGGTTCAACCAGATTTTCTTTTTTTTTTCAGTGTACTGTTTATGAGAATTAATGAACATGGTGGATTAGATGACGATTTATTGTAATATACAACAATTACGATTTACGATGAACAGCGAGGTTTGTGGAAAGAACGAAACGAATGATAAACAAAGTAGATGGCAACCATAAAACAATGTGAATATACAAAACAATAAATTCACTGTTCCAACGAGTTTGAAAAATTATATAACTAATAATCATTAAGAATTATTGTTACGTCGAAGATTTATGATGAAGAATTTCATTTTTAAAGAATCAAATGTTTCAATGACACTAGAAACATCGGAAAATAAAAAAAAAGAATAAAATAAGAATTGGGACAACGTCCAAATAGATTCGCTGGAAGGTAATCAAAAATTCGATCTCATATCTTGGCAATGATTCAAGCGCGAATTATACACAAGAAGATTGGAATTTATGTCAGATAAATCAATCTCATGTGGAATGTCGCGTGTTTCTGTGTAATTTTTGGTTCAACTGCATTTCTCGTACTTTTAGATACAGTTCGGTGCACTCTGAATTTACCACTCGTTGGAACAGCTACGGATGATTGAGTGGATAGAACAGTGAAGGCAAAAAATTAAGATGGTAGAAATCGGATTCAATAATCAGAATTGGTGACTTTGTGCAAAAAATAACCAATGGGACGACGAGTATCAATAATTCATTTGTTAAACTTCACTAGTGCTTCGCACTGATCAAATCACTGATCATTTATTTAAATAATTTTAACAATTTTTTATTTTTCGTTTATATGTTTTTGAGAATAATTTCCATAGCAGTTTATATTTGTTAATATAGAGAAACATTCATAGGCGAGTGATTAAAATACAATTCACCAACTTATGCTAATTTTCGAATAGATGGATTTTCGTTTTTTTCTTTTTTTAAGAAGAAACTTGATGATCGTTAGCTCATTTTGTTTATTAAAAAATGCTTTTCTCGATCTATTCCTTTAATTATTTAAAGGTTACAATTATTCGTATGCTTATGGCCGAATAAAAACAAAATTATAACAACTTTCGAACGTCTAATAATATTTTTTAAATCTTATCGGTAAATTAACAGAGCATTTTCCATTAAACAAAATGAGCTATTAGTCGTCATAATAGGATTGATATTATGCTTTTTTCTTCTTAAAAATTAGGAGAAAAAACTCTCATCCGAGATTAGAATTATATCGGTCGATTGGTTTTGTAAAATATGGCTCTGAATGGATTTATATATTAAAAACGCATGCTGCTTACTAAAACACTCTTAAAAACAGCTAAATAAATAACCAAAAAATTGTGGACAAATCTTTCCTAATTTTTCTTTACAAAAATCTTTCTTAATTCATCAGATAGAAAATTATGAAAAACAAACATTTTTGGACTTTTTTTGAGACTCTTCAACCACATTATTCTGCAATTTCGAATTAATTTGTGCTTGTAATATTAATTTCATACACAAATAAATATATTAAAGATAAATTCTATTTTCTTTTTTGGAGTTTTTGCATTTTAAAAATGTTAAGTCAAACGAATTGATTTTGGTATTTGGCTGAGATTTTATTTGCCAAGGAGAATGTTTTAAATAAATTATATTTCTTTTAGACGATAATCGACCCATTGGCTATTTTCTTCTTAAGGATTATACTACGACGACAAATAAGTGGATAAACGGGTCACTGCCATCCTTTCTGGGTCGATCGGTAGTGTTGGTAGACATTTCTACTGGGATGTATGTATTTAAGTATGTACAATGTCGTCGATGTCCATAAACAGTTGGACCCCTCGTCGATCGGTCTCCTCTCTATCTCTATTCTACGACATTTGGATTATTCACAGTGAAAATATTCACGGGGTTGAAGGGTCGAATATTTACAAGGCTATCGGAAATGACGATATACAACGACCTTTAGAGAAATTATTCCCAAGATATTCAAATTGAATAAAACCAATTTTATCATTTTTCTTGAAAGAAAAATTGTGAAAAATATTAAAATTTGATAATTTCACGTCATGTCCGAAGCTTTTTGGGGTCTGATCTGTACAACGAATTTTCGAGCAAGTGTTTTACATAACATTTGTGAGCACGATTTATTAAAAAAAAACAAATGAACTAATGCTAATCTATACAATATAAGTTAAATCTACTGTACACGAGCCGTCTTTGACGCTCGAAATTAAACACAATGATACCACGTATAGACACATAAGTATAACATGTGATAAAGTACATGTATATATACATATTTCGATAATTTAAATGCATAAAGGCTTACAAGCTATATTTATATACAGCTGATATGCCCTTGTGACATTAAATCATGGAAATATATTTAAAAAAAAAATAGGAAGAACGAAAAACACGAAGAAAAAACGTTTGAGAATATACATGTGCACGTGTCAAAGTGTCTAACCTGTTTATCTTGCACCTCACCGGGGCGACCGAGCCTATTCTGCTTTCCAGGAAGAAAAAACAGAAAATTGTGTATTGAGCTTTGCCGATCCTGTTCTCGACT
Organism: Cylloceria caligata; assembly: GCA_963942595.1. NCBI lineage: Eukaryota > Metazoa > Arthropoda > Insecta > Hymenoptera > Ichneumonidae > Cylloceria > Cylloceria caligata. The sequence goes on along the minus strand of OZ012707.1, from coordinate 12,379,848 downwards.
ATAATAGTTGGTGATAACGAGAGAGTAGAGGAAAACAAAGTAAATCGAGAGAATTGAAGAAAGAAGAAGAGAAGATGAAATGAGGATTATACTGAGAGAAGAGAGAATAAAAGAAGAAAATCGAAGAAATAATCGTGAATATAAGTCGAAATAATAGTAATAAGTAGATATGTAGTCAATGATTAAGGTTTTTGTTTTATAGCGTATAGCGGAGATGGTATAATCAGCGGCAGCGGCAACAGCGTCAGCAACAGCAGCGTCAGCTCCACAAGATTAGCTAAAAAATTGGTAGAATTAATTAATTATTATTTATTTTAATCGTATATTATATAAATTATTGTAGTTATTGTTGTATAGGCCACCGTTACGATTGTTGGTGGAAGTCGATCGATTCTTACATGGTTTATTGGTGAAAAGAAGAAAAAAACAAAGGGTTCATAAGAAAAAAGAAGAAATCGACACATATAAGGATATCGCGCTGTTTCGTTACAGTCATTGTCGTGCTGTCACGATATCATCGTGTCATTTTGCATGAATGACGATGATGGATACCCGGAATATCTATCCGAAGGGTGGGAGATGATGATAGGGGGCGAGTGAAAAACATTGAAAAATAAAAAATAAAACATTTTTGCCAGGGGAGATGATAGTCGTGGAAGGTAAGCTTTGTGTTATAGGCGAACACAAATCTCACCTTGGCGTCAAATACCTCGCCGGGTCGTAATTTTCCCGCCTGCAAAAAATTAACAGATACATGGCATGAGGGAAGAGCTAATTTTTTTTCTTTCTTTACACTCTTCTGATTTATTAATGTCGTTCAAAAGGAAAATTCGCCTTCTGGTGTCTCTAATTGGGAAGAACAGTCAAAAACTGAAGAGAAGAAATCGAGGCCTTGCTATGGATGCATAAAAAATGTTTTTTAATGAACGTCATCGGTCAATGGATTATTGTTATAATTTTTTCAGTGATGGTCGATGTACAAATTGTTTTAGGATCGCAATGTGAAAAAAAAATTTTACGGTCGCCTGAATGATTACTTCCGGAAGATACGAGCTATCGAGGCGAAGTATTCTCGAGATTATTTCTCAAACTGTGTATAAATCGGGCTGACTAATAGTGATTTTGAGTTGGAATATACCAGTTCTCGTGACAACACGAGATAATTTGTCGGTTTGAGGGACTTTGAGGGATTTTAATGGGTAGATACAGTGATAGAGGTGCGAGCGTTGACAGAGAAGGAGATGGAAGAAATGTGGTCAGCGAAGAAGCGTAAAACCAGTGAAAAATCGAAGATAAGTGGAGAAGCAGCAGCAGCAGGTATCGCTGCTTCACGAGCGAGTCTAGTTGTCGAGCGACGTGAGGAGCTTTGCAACCGTCGTGAAACCAGTTCAAACAACGAGTTAAACTGTTAACACGACGAGCGATACAGTGCAAAGTGGTGGCTATTCTTCAGGCTTAATGGCGTACTAACGCGCGGCAACGGTGGTTTAACACGGGCGTTAGAGGAAGAAAATTCATTCTCATGACTGTGATGATGAAACCTCTGCCAGAGGCAGAAACAAGAGCGTTCGTACATTTGCCAAACCGCTGTTAACGACCGTACGGAGCCTCGTTAACGATGACGAGATACCGCTACACTCTGCTACTTTGAACGATTATTCGATCAGGTGGAAAAACAATGTATTACTGTTCTGTTATATTGTTTATCTCGGTATCAATAATCAGCGCAGCAGAAGTTTTTTGCTTTGCAATTCATCGTTTTGTTCCTGATAAATTACAAAATAGATCTAATGGACCGAAGGAACAATTATTGAATTAAAGTTGGCCATCGTAAAGTGACTTTCAGACGTGTGGTTTAATTTATTGAAATTGTAGCTTAAATTTTGGGGTCCGTTTAACTTTATATGAACTCTAGAATGGTTCTTAACTTTTAAATTTACTTAAAAATTGTGAAACAATAGCAAATATCACCAGAGTTGCCTAACGTAAAGTTAATTCTAGACTTGTGTTTTAATTTATTCAAATGATACCTTAACTTTTAGGGTCCTTTTGACTTTGTACAGATTATAGAGTGATTCTCTCAAGTTGACTTTACAATGGCTTTAATAATTATGTAATCACTATCAAGCTCTGCTAAATATAAAATATAAAAAAACATAAAATGTACATTTTTAACAAAACTTGACTCATGATAAATCGAAAGAAATTAAACTGCAAGATTAGAAATAAGTTTTATAAAGACACTTATGAAAAGGTATGATTCATCCATCTTTAATTTTATTTTTCATTGTCGAGTAGAGAGTCGATCGTCTTAGTTTTAGTTTAGAGTCTCTTCGATTTTAAATGGGACCCTAACGTGTTTCTAAAGTTTCTTCAATCGTAAATAAACTCAAAAGTTGTTTTAACGAGCCTATCAACACCCTAACGCTCTACTAAATATTACAGAACCAAAATGAATGAGCTGTCAATGAAATTAGAGAAATTTCGAGTCACATTAGAATTGAAAAAACTCTTAAATCGAATTCATTTTTTTCTTCTGATTATCTCTCTTGTTCGTTTCCCAAATGTTCATCGGAAAACACCGTTTGTTTGATATTATATGTCTCTCCGCGATAAATCTAATTCAATATTGATATTAAAAAACTTAACTAGTGATAACTAGACTAAACCGCACGTTTAAAAATAATTTTTGTAAAGACTCTTAATAAATTTCATGATTCATCCATCGTTAATTTTCTTTTTATTTGTCAAGCACAGAGTAGATAGTTTCGAGGCTGCAATCAAGAGCACGAGGACAAGCGCGCAAGTGTCGGCTGTCGCAAAAAGCATTTGGATCTGCGCGCGCGCGCGCGCGTATGTTTGCATATATGTGTATGCGTATGTGTGGGACTAGATGTCCCGCAATTAGAACCGATGATGGATGTTCTTGCGATATTCAAGCCACGGAATCATACTTCAATTTCTCGTATGTAGGAGCTAAGAGCTTTACCGCATCAAAATCATTCGCTGTCTATGAAGGGTGCGGAGGGGGGGTTCCCCACCAATAATCAGTACGATCATTAGCGACCTCCCAGTGATTGTCATCCTTCTAATCCAATTGTATAAGATGAGAAATAGACAGAGAGAGAAATATGCCAATAATTGCACATCTCTCTTCCTTATAAAGCCAATAACTCGCCGATATATGGCAAAGCAGGCTCAAAGAAGCGTTTTTCTGGTACAGAGGTGTACCACACAACGGTCCTTTGTGCAGGGGGTCGCAAAATGATTCACGGTACATCGAAGAGTTAAAGAAGATCGACCTGCCAGATGGCAACTGCAATCTCGAGCGAGAGTGCGCTCACGCGCTCATCTCCTCCTCCTCCTCCTCCTCATGTCGCTGTCGACGTTCGCGAAATGTCGCGCTCACACCGCTCTTCCAACTATTTCTGAAACTATATTTTAAGAATTAATTACCTAGGGGTTGGGCGGGTTATAACATTCGAGCCGTTCGACGCCAATTCGCGCCTTTTGATACCTCGGCGACTCTCTCTAGCACTCTCTCACTCTCTCCCTCTCTCTCACCCGTCCTTCTTGCTCTGCCTATCTCATTCCACACAGGAGATATTTCGAGAATACACTTTTTCGACAGCTCGCCGTACGTCTCGCTCGATCGTTCATTATTATTATTATTATTATTATTATCATCATCATCATCATCATCATCATTATTATCAATTGGATATTTAAAATACGCTAATGGTATACCATCATTATAATTGTACTGTCGTCATCGTCGTCGGGGGCAGGCATCATCGCGATTAGAGAGCATAATATAGTAATATAATAATATATATATATTATATATTATTATTATTATTATTATTATTATTATTATTACTATTATGTTATATACCGTACATAGTATGTATTCGCGGCATGCGCTTTTATGTATCGAGAGCGTGACCTATCTCGCGGCCCGTATGCTCTTTCGTGCCAGGTGCAAGATGCATTATTATTATTCTTATTGCTCGGTTAACATTGATCAAATCGTGGAGGCTCGTGGACTGGATTACATTTTGAATTTTTATTTTTAATTGATTGAGGTGAGATGACGTCTGAGTTAAACAAACTGAACGTAACGCTGTCTTGCTCCGATACGAATGAACGAGATTTTCACTCGAGTTCAGACGAAAAGAAGATCAAGAGAGCGAGAGAGAGAGAGAGGGTTACTTAACCCGGCGATAAGAGGATGTTGAAACGATTATTAATATCTCTGCTAGATGAGGAACCCGCGGTTCGCGTGCTCGGGTGTCGCAAGATTCTCGAGGACCATACCAATTATGGGACTCGATAATACACTCACGTCAGCACGAACACGTTTATACTCCAAATAGCGCGAGGGGCTTACACACCAGACGCTTTGGAATGTATTTATTATTTATTTTTTATGGATAAGAGATTCTTATGAAAGATATAATCGAATCGATTGATAACAATTCAGCATTTTTTAGACTTTCTTTTCACTTGCTTATAACAGATTTTTCTTTTATAATCCAATCGTTCGATGTTTGATGTAAAAGTAATTTCCTTCATTACTACGGGATGAAAAAAAAATTTACGTACTGTTTGTAAATTGATTTTTAATGTAATTTCTTTATTTTCGTATGAGCCCTCGACGTCCTCAACGTCCTTCGTGCCTCGACGATCAGATCATGCTTCGAGCCATTCGAGGGTAGTAAAGTTACGAGCAGGCAGAATCGTTGCAAAGAAGCGTCTACCGTTGCCCAAAAATTTGTCAATTAATGTACAATGAAACGTGTTATCTTTTATCACGTGTTTTTTCTTCAAAAATAATTAAATTTTTTTTAAATCAATTCTTTATTCTCCGAGCTAAAGCGACGCTTCTACGCTCCGAGCGTACCGTGAGTGGTGTGCGTGCGGCGTGTGCTTGTTGTGTGAGAGTAAGTAGAAAAAAAAATAATTAAAATGTGAATTTGTGAGTGATCGAACGGTATAAAATAGTTTACAGGACGTTTCAGAACTCACTAATCCAAATGGTATCGTAATCATTTAATTTTTCGAATTTAGATAATGAAAAAAAGTTTGATTCTTACTTCAAACTATCTATCCGCTGTAAAATTAAATATTACAAAATTATTTTTCCTCATTCTCGTGACATTAATGTTTTTTTTTTTCTGCATTTTAATATTCATTTTTCTGAATATCACGTTTTAAAAAATAATCCAACTTTGATTGATGAGTTCCGCAGCGCATTTCAGTTTATATAGAAGACAACTGTGCATGAGAGTGCGTAGATATAATTGGATTAAATGAATAAATAAAAAATTTAAAAAAGAGAAGAACAGTAGTGCGTTTTGGTAGTTCGATAGTATATTATGATGAGTATCGCAGCCATTCCCTTTTTTTTTCGCTCCTCTCCTTAACGCGTCGGCGTTTCTCACCTTGCGCTCGTCCAACATCTCGCCTGGGCGCAGCTTTCTATTCTCCTATGGACCAAATCGTTATTGTATAAAAGATTCGATATTTTGTATCGTGAAGTATAACTGTGTAGTAGTAATATTGTACAAGTGTCGTGGCTGTGCATGCTCGCCCCTTTTTATACGCATAGTACAATAATAATAATAAAAATAATTATTAAACTGCTAACGCTGAAACTGTCAATTTTGTAATTAAAAAAAAAAAAAGGAAAAAAAATCGTAAAAAATTGAAATAAATACAATTTTTTATGAGTTTCAACGTTAATAGTTTTTTTTTTCTTTCTTTTTATTACAGACATCTTCTTCATCGCCTTCACGTACAGTGTAATTGACACTTTGTCGTTGAATCGGCAGATCTGAAATATCCTGTAAATCGCGAAAACTCGTTCCCGTTGAATGAAACTTTTGGATCATGGAAAATTTGACGCCGTGCTTCGACGACAATACGTATTCTCTCTACTACTCAGGACGATATAACACAGGTGTTTTGTGTGCATGGCTGGGGCTGCGGACTATGGATGAAAAATCTATGGGGATTTTGCTCTAAAACTAGATTTTCATCACACAATGTATTTTCTAAATTCTAAGTAAATTGAAAAAAGACAGAGAAAGAGCGACAAATATTGACATGTGCTATGAAAAATATAGAAATAAAAGACACGTGTACAAGGGACAATTGACTCGGGTATAACCGGCACAAATCGGTCGCAAGACACAACAGATTGCGAACTTAAGATGCTTAAAAAAGAAAAATCTACGATGAAAAATCTCTAGAAAAAATCGCTTTCCGAAAAACCACGTAAAAATGGCAAAAACAAAACAAAACAAAAAAGTGAAAATAAAAGTAAAACGTGATGTGAAATAAAAACACGAACGAATGCCAGGGCGTAACGCAGGAACGAGTATCTATCGCATTACTCAAATTGAGCGGTGACGCAAAATGAACATAAAAAAAAGAAAAATCACGTCACGATCATGAGAAAAAGAAAGACAAAACTTGAACGAATTTAATTTGCTGGAGATCGGATTAGATCTTGATGTTTTATCGTTATCAATGAACGGTTTATTACTTTTCAAATGATTTATATAATTAGTTCCTAAAGGGATATTGTGATCAATTTTATTTGTGTCAAATTATGCAAATTTTTTATTAATTGTGAATGAGATTTTTTAAATAACAACTTGATTGTACAAAAATGTACTGCGAAGAGCTATGAATAAAGACATTTTTATGTTATCGGAGCTCCAGCAAAAAGGCAGACTATATACCTGCGAGATGTGTTTAATCTCCGCGTAACATACCTCGTCGCTGATGATAAGACTGGGTCGACGGCCCAATTCTTCGGGGGGTATGAGTGATCCCCTTCGGCTACTGTTGCCACTTCCAGGCACGAGCGAAGGTCTTCTGCTTCCAACGGGAGTCGATTCTCTGATAACTTCGATCTTCGGGGCCTCGGGTGCCTTGATTTCCGGTAATTTCGGCTAAAACCAGTTTTCGAATTCCAGTATCCTCAAGGTTTTAAGAAAAATTCCAAGTGCGAAGCATTTTGCGTTTAAGGAAGCAACAACATTGTAGGGTGGGTCAAAAGAGCGTTACGGCGGACTCACTGGAAGCTTCCGGGCTTGCGTTTGAATTTCTTTTGCCGATTAATTATTAATTTTTTTTTTTTTTTTCAAATCTTCCCGACGTTTGACGAGATGTCGTATAATCGTAGGGCAACCGATCACGGGAAAGCACCGAGGCCTCTACTGGGTCGAAAATCCATGACTGACCACTTACCAGCAGCGACCTGCCAGCAGCTTTCTTAGTCTCTCTCAAACTCCTCTATTAATGCGTGTGTGGACGTAATGATCGCCCGAAAATAGCAAACGTCCCTGTCTCAGTGGCTCGGTTTTTGGACAGAACGAGAGTGTGAGCGAGAGATTAAGGTATTGCTTTCGTACCACAACGCCGGGGATAGATGAGGGGATGCGCGGTGTGCAAGGTGGTTATGTGTGACAAATACTTGCACCACTCATGCGCTACCGCGTCTCTATTTAACTCACGATATCTCAAAACCGTAACAGGTAAACCAATCTCAAATTTGATTAGGATGATTGTTTTATGCATCTCTAAAATAGTTTAGTTTTTTGTTTAATTCTTGAATCTCGTTTAGATAGTAAACAAGAAAACGTATCGTTTGTGTATATTTGATATAGGATATCCATGCTAATAATGCTAACTTCTATTGTAATTAATTCGACTTTGAAACGGTAAATTTTGTTTAAGTTGCACAGACGTTCGGATCATATATTCAATCATAGGTTGGTTGGTTTAGGTAAATTTTTTAATAAATTATTCTATGTTGATATTACCTAAAGGAGAGTGACAAGGGGTAATGCGATGAGGTAGATAATACGAGGCAAGGAGAACCACAGAGAGAGAGGGAGAGATAGAGAGAGGGAGAGGGAGAGAGAGGGAGAGAGAGAGAGAGAGAGAGAGAGAGAGAGAGAGAGAGAGAGAGAGAGAGAGAGAGAAGGGAGAAGTATTTCCGATTGAAATTACCGTAATAATTCCGATCGCATAGTTCGCGACATTAGAGAAGACGATATAGGAATGGTGGTGGTAGTGGCAAGGTGGAGCGCCGATAGTTGCACCGGACTAAGGGATATGGCGAGGTTTTTGTATGCTAAAATAGTTTTCTACGCGTGGCATTCATCGCTTGCCAAACAGACGGAGAAGAAGAAGAAGAGGAGGAGGAAGAAGCAAAAGAGACGAGGGTCTGATTAATTGGAGAGTACAGGTGCTTTCCCGGATGCCGAAGGACGTCACATGCTCGCAGGAATTGACACCAAGAATTTTCTATTTGAAATGCAAGAGGGATATCCCAGTGATTGACAAAATTTCGAGTCTTGACAATCTACCGATGTAAATACGAGAATCTACCGATGTAATTTCAGCATTCGAATTTTCTGATTAATTAAAAAAAGTCGATAATGTAATTACATGGACCTTGATAAAGCAAATAAATTATTAACATATTTAATCAGTTTTTCAAATTGATTAAAATTTAGCATAATTTTATTAATTATTTCTATATAATTATTTATAGTTTTCTCAATTACTGGGATATCAACATTCAGACAGTTTAACGAATTGTCTGTTGAAAAATACTATTGCGATAAGTATGCGCGATGGAAAGCCTACTCTAGACGGGCCAGTCGACATTTCGTAGTTGCAACTGTCAACTGGCAGCTTTACAGGAAAGTATGATGGCCCAGGTTATCACGAGCGTAGCAGCAGCGTCAATGCAGCGAAGCGATTTTTCTCCAACCCGAAGATACTTTCGTAACTCACCTTCGAATCGATCTTCTGCAGGGACACATGAAATTGAGAATAGTTTTTAAAATTTAATTGCAAACTACGATAAAGAGATTTACGGAGAATTCATTCGGAAGGCAATGATACAATTCAATTAATAAATTAATTGCCAAATTCATTTAATTGATTAATCAATTTTTTAATAAATTCAATTGTTTTCTCCGAACGGAATTCTCACAAAAATTCTAATTCACTGCACGTGGGATACTTAAGACGGACTCTAATATTTACCTGTGTCGCCGGTCTATCCAGTTTAGTTTTGTCACGCGCCACGTGGTCGCCGAAATCGAATTCCTGCGGCTTTTCCAGCACCGCACGTTCGTAATCTGGTATTTCGGGAAGCTCGTAACTCGCTTCCTTCGAAGCCTTCGAGCCTTTCATCTTCTTTACCTCGAGCTTTTCGCTCCTCTCGGTTTTCTAAGGAGTACAAAGTCAGATGCTATAGTTGGCTCTTTCGCTTAACAATTTATCTTGTCAGTTATTTTTTTTTCTTGTTAGCGAACGACCGTGACACAGTAAAGCATTTCTTAAATGACAAATTTTATTTGTTAAACACCAATTGTTATCACAACCGTTGAATATGATCTGTCGATTACAAGTTTACGTGATGATTATTGTGAGCTACGATTTTATTAATTGATTATCGATGTTTGTTAATGATTGAATATACCGAAAAAATCTTTATAAAAATTAATTAAAATGTGTAAGAAGCTTTTATGTGTAAAATGATATATTTAATATAATATAACATTTTTGTACGATATACTAAATACGTTAAAAATAAAATAAAAATTTAATTTAAAGAAAAAAAAACATAATTTTTTTAAGTTACAAGATATTTTAATATTGCTTTAAAATTGTAGATTAAATTTGATATAACACAGTTTTTGCATGAAGCATATTTATTTTAAAATTGATATTATGATCGATGCCGTTTTATGTTTTCGAACGCCGATGATGTATTGTTTGCATTTTCATTATTTTTAAGTATGACAGAGTTATGTTGATTCGTTGTTTGCATTCGTTACGAACAAACGATTTTATTAATAATATAACAACAGATGGCAGAATAAAAGTTTCTGAGAGAATAAAAATATTAAAACCCAAACAGAAAGATTGATAGAAAAAGTTTATGAGAAGCAAAGTTCTTTCATTTTTAAAAATAGATGAAGATGAATTGTATTTGGAAAATTTAGAATACAGAAGAAGAGAAACTCGTTATACATGAAAAAAGTATGAGTACAACAGAATTTAAGAAGAGTTGTCAACTTTTTTTAGAGCCAGATTAAGAATTTTCGAAAAGAATATAAAAAGAAAGAAAAAATGAGATAAAATAAATTTTGATGTCCCTTTTTTTGGGCTACCTTAAGCTCAATTATGCCGTTCTGAGCCTTCTCTGGCGTTTTAACCTGCTTGGCAACAGGTTTGAGCACAACTGATTTAAAGCTTTCGACTTTAGTCGAGCTTTTTGGCGGCAGAAATTTACGCTGTTTTGGTTTTGTCTCAATTTCTTCCGTACACTGTGTATTAAGACATTCGTTTTTGTTTTTGTTTTTGTTTTTTCAATTTAAATTGATCCGATGATGTTGACGAAGCGCGGTTTGCGGCAAAATTTTGGAAAAAAAATAAATAAAAATGATGAATGTCTTTTAAATAACATTTGTACATATATACATTGTGAAGAGATGATGCCCTTCGTAATTCGACTTGTTGGAACTCGATAAGCTTACCTTTAGCTCGACCTTATTCAAAGTTTTCTTCTCCTCCTCGATCTGCTATAAAATAATTTGTATTTTTCTTAGACAAAAATCACAGACATGAAGTAATAAATAAAAACTTTTTTTCCAACTAATTTACCTTCGAAACTGGCTTCAAGCTGAACTTGCGGATGCCTTCCTCCTTCTGTGAACAAAGGGAGAAAGATAAAATAATTTTTAAAGTAGATTAATGTCGGAAATGAACTTTCCACGTTGACATTCCTGTTAAAAGTTAAATTGTTCATCATGAGTGATTACAATTAGTCAATTATGAGATTTTTTACGATGATACGTATGAGCTTTGAGCGTGATTAAGTGTTTTTTTTTTTGCGATTGTGTACCTTTTCGGGTTGACCGAGAGTCTTTTTAGCGTTCGGGGACTCATCGTCCTTGTTCTATAAAAAAATGATTATTTGTATATTTTGGTTTAGCGCGAAGCTTATATACATGGCGAATTGTGTAGATTTGTTTTACAGATTTATTTGATTTATTTTGTACCTTCTCTTCGGGCTTGCCGAGGGTATATTTGGGTTTCTTAGGTTCTTGGATTTGATCCTTCTAAAAAATTTGTATTTCGATCAGTCTTGGATATACAGAACGGAAAGTAATTAATTGCCAGTCTTGCACATGATTTCTACCCTTAAGGATAGAAGAGTTTAATATTTTTTTGTTTGTTTGTTCGTGTACCTTCGTCTCTGCCGGTTTACCGAGGGTGGATTTGGGTTTCGGAGCGGGTTCGTCCTTCTAAAAATAATTTAACATATAAGTAATATGTTGAATCTCGTATTCGAGACGAGTGACTGTGTAGGATTGCGAAATTTGTCATTTTTAGTGAATTGTGTGTGTACCTTACACTCCTCGGGCTTGTCAAGGGTGGAGTTCGGTTTCGAAGCGAATTCGTTCTTCTAGAAATATTTTAGATTTTATGTAATATGTCGATTAACGTATTTGCGATGAGTGAGTGTGTAGTGTTGTGTAATTTATAATTGGCCGTGAATTTTGAGTGTACCTTAAGCTCCTCGGGCTTGCCAAGGGTGGACTTGGCCTCCGGAGTGAGTTCATCCTTCTAGAAATTATTTAGTATTTAAATTATGTGTCGATTCTCGTGCTCGCGATGAATAAGTGTGTAGGGTTGCAAAGTTTATAATTTTCCATGAATTTTGTGTGTACCTTAAGCTCCTTGGGCTTGCCGAGTGTGGAGTTTGGTTTCGGAGCGAGTTCGTCCTTCTAGAAATCATTTAACTTTTAACTAATATGTCGAATCTTGTATTCTCATCGTGTGAGTGTGTCGGGTTGTGAAATTTGTATTGTTTCGTGAATTTTGTGTGTACCTTAAGCTCCTCGGGCTTGCCGAGTGTCGACTTGGGTTTCGGGACCGGCGCTTCCTGAAATTTTTCCGTTTTACGTTCTTAATGCAACATTTTGTATATTAACGCGCTGTACGTCATTATTTTTTAAAATTGTCTGTCTACCTTTGGCTTCTCGACTTTGCCATCGACCGTTTTCGTTTTCACTTCAGTTTTTTTCTGCAATGTGTCAACAATTTTCTTAAATATATTTTTTTTTAGTTTCCGTATTTTTTTAGTGTAACATATAAATTATTTCGTTTTACCTCTTCATTCTTTTCATTCTCGATCTTCTTCTTGATCGACAAACGTCTCTAAAATTGTACATGTTCAATACAGTTCAACATTCCTTTCTATCTCATTTAATCTTATTATTAGTGCAGAGATGAGCGAAATGTTCTTTTTCAGCTTGATAACAAATGGACAAAGTAGAACGTTGCGAATTGTTTTTTCATTATTAACATTTTTTTACAAAGCTACCTTTATGAAAATGTACGTTTATCAATTGTTTTTTCCTAAAGGAAACTTTGTAAAAAGCGATAAATAATGCAGGAGCGACTTACAACGTTGTACAAGTTGATGCGTTTACACCATTTTCCCGAAAAATGAAAAAAAAAACTGATAAAAATGGAACACCTATTACAATTTCAACCAAAACGATCAATAACGAAGGCTAATTGTTGTTTGACACGTGTGTTAAATTTCTTATAGCCCAATGATTCTCGATTTATAAATTGTTAATATTTAGCACCCTCGTCACATACAAAAAACACATCCATTCGTACGTTTTTTTTTCAATTATGATTCTCAACTTTATCGAATATTTTCAACACATTGACATTCATCTAGAAAATATTTTTTTTTATAAAAACAAAATTTTCTTTTTCATGAAGTAAAATTATTTAAATTAAAAAGATATAATTGAATTCCTTAATTAACAAGTTGATCGCCCAGCGTGACGGGATCCCCACGAAAACATAGCCCGTCACCGAAATCTTGGTGACGCGGCGTTCAACGTGTCAAAAATAAGATTTATCTTGTCTCAGTATAAGTGTAAGTGTAATTGTAATTGTGTTAAGAGTGTACCTTCGGCTCAGCAGGTTCTTCCACAGCGAGCTTAGATTTCGGTGTTTCCTAAAATGAAAAATAATGGAATAACGACGATTCTTACGATTGGAGCATGTACGTGAGTTGTTTTTGTTTTTTTTTGTACAGTGTGAGATGTATTATGTACCTTCTGGTCTTCGATTTTTTCAGGAACCGCCTTACCCTTTACAGAAGTATCCTTCTAAAAATTTTATTTCTCAAATTGTGCTAAAAAAAATACGAGAAATGAAAATGATCAAAATATTGCATTACCTTCTCGGCGATAGAGGTCTTCCTCTCGATTATGGACGAACGTCTGCTCTCGCTCTTAGATTCTTCTTCGAACTGAATAAATGAAAACAAACGGATTAAAAAATGTTGTAGGCATTGTGACAAGGAAGAAGACGACTATATTAGTAATTCATTAAGCACGTGAAATCAGTCGTAAAAACTGTTTTTTTTTTACAGCCCTTTGAGTATATCCAGGGTTCGCTGAGTATATTTTGAATACATTCAGACGAAAACTCACAAATCTCTTCTTTGTTCATTATACCGAAAGCCAATTAATCATAAAATTGATTTTTCGTACAATTTAGAGCAGATTTTCATGATCTGCGATTATTTTTGTACCTTTTGTATGGACACACGCCGACTCGAAGGCGGACTGCCGTCTTCGGAGATCTACGAGCGAGGGAAGAGCACGAGGATTTTTTAAATTAATTTTTAGTATTTTCAGTTTGGGAAAGAAACAACGAGATCTACCGTAACTATAAAAAATTACGTAGATTTACCGATTCCTCAGTGGTAACGAGGGAGCTGCGACGACTCTCTGTCTTTAATTCTTCTACCCTGCTGACCGAGGATTTACGTGTTGCGATGGTCTTTTCAGGCTTCGGAGTAGTCTCGCGAGAAGCCTAATAATTAAATTAAATATTAAAAAATGAAAACTCAAGAAATCAAATAACAAAGCAGAGAACACATTAATATATTGAATCACTTACGTCCTTCGATTCAGGCTCCTTCTTCTTCACGATCTTCTTCTGCAATTGATCGAAATATATTTTATCAATTTTATACGTAGTATTGCGAATTAGGAAAAAAATTAATTACCTTTTCCAGTTCCTTCTTCTCTTCCGGTTTCTTCTCCTCGATCTTCTTCTGCATTATCAAATTATCGTTTAATTTTCAACTAGCAAATTGTTGCGTAGTAAAAAAAAAGTTTTATGAAGTGCTAAGATGAATTGAATATTGAAAAATACCTTAATCGACTTTCTTTCTTCGACCTTTTCGACGTAATTGGTGACTTCTTCCTCCTTCTTCTTCTATACGATGCAAAACAAATCATTGTACATTTAAATAATTTAAAACAATTTGTCGACGTTTCAATACAATGAGCATGCGATGCAACGAGTAACACAATCAGTAGGATATGCAACGAAAAATTACAGTACGCCATGCAAATTGCCACAATTTGCCATCTCTGGATACAGAGATTGCCTTTTTTTACTCAATTCTCGTCACATACTAGGTATGCTAACTGAGAATGTATGTTTTACTTTACGATTTACTATGCCTTGGGTCTTTCGTGCGACGTCCTAGCTGTGATATCAAAGTATTCGCTTAAAGTTTTTTTCCTACGAAGCTTAAATAAATAAAATGTTGCTGCGCTGAGAAGAAAATAAGTAAATAGCTTGAAGTAGTGGGATACATAGCAATAGAAGCATAGTAAAGAGTAGAGATAGCGTGGGAGAAGTAATTTAGTTTGTCGTCGTAAAAGAAATTGGATGTCGAAGGTGTAAGATCGGTATTTGCGATCGAATAATTATTTATAAATCTCAAATTCGATTTCACACCTCTAACGATCCAACGTCTCCTAGATTCTCGACTCACCAAGATCTCCGTTTTCTGAAATGAAAGAAACAGTGATTAATTCTCACGTCGATGTCGATAATGAAATAAAGAAAAATATAGAAATCACGTCTAACTACACCAGCGTAACTACGTAAGCATCAAACTAAAATGAAAGTTTATCATTTCTTTTTTCCTATTTCAATATTTCGAGTATAATCTTCAGTGCTGAGACGAAAGGGATAACAATAGGACACGAATAAGACATTTAAACACTGAGAAGTACATCAATGGGTACATCGTTAATTCGAAGTAAACATTTCTTCTTTACATCATCGTTACGATTAATTATCTCTTAAGAGTGACACACTGCTTGTGTAAATTTGAACTTCTTTCATAAATAATTTTTTATTTATAAAATAAGATTTTAACACATTTCTAAGCATTGCAAGTACTTCTTATGGCATCATTAATATAAAAAATGTAAGAGAAACAAACATTTCGAATTAACGATATCTGTAACTGGACAATAAGGTGGTAATTGCAAAGAAAGGTTTACAGTTGATTAGAGAACACGATTCGCCTATGAATTCTCCGATGATTCCTGCTTGAAACGATAGACCACGCGTTGTACGTGTATGCTGTGTTATGTTGTTAAAATTGAGTCGACAAAATAAGAAGAAGAAAATAGTACAAGAAAGAGTATGTGTTTGTGGTTTACCTTCTGGATTTGTGGTTTGTCGATACCGTTCGTTTTTGTGTCTGGTTTATCCTTGAAAAAATAAAGACGAAAATTGTTTGAGATATACAACAACAAAAATTAATAAAAGATAAAATTCCATTGCAGCCAGACGAAGATAACGTACGATGATAGTTGAAAAGTAGCGAATATAAGTGACGAAACTATCGAGAAAGAGTCATTGATAATAAGATTATTTAAAAAAAAAACGAAAAAAATCCAAAATACGCTATTTTAATCCCCGCGGATGTTGAGTGCTTGGACTCGTTGATGTGGATTACATGTAAGAGTGTAAATGTATGGTATATGTAATCAAAAGTGTATGTGTTGAAGTGTACCTCGACGATAGACGCGAGTTCTGAAAATTCGGATTTTGGCTCTTCGACGATTGGTTCGGCGACGCTGGATTCGACGACACTCACCAGATCTTCCTCCTCCTCCTCGGATTCCTCTGCCTCCTCATCATCCTCCTCCTCCTCCTCCTCATCATCATCATCATCATCATCCTCTTCTTCGTCGCTCTTCGAGGAGACGACGACCTTACGCGTTGCAATATGAATAGTAGGTTTTTTGTTGTGAATTTGAACGCGGTGCCGCGAATCGTCGGACAAACGAGGCAATTATATTTGTTTTTTTAATTGTTAGAAGGGTCAGTGCGACTCGGAAGCATTTCCTAGAGACTACGAGTGTTAGTTGGGTCAGCTGTTTGTAGTTTATTGATTTGATGTATCTTCTTTTCTACCTTCTTCTCTTCCACCTTCTTCTCCTCGACCTTCTTCTCTTCAACCTTCTTCTCCTCGACCTTCTTCTCTTCAACCTTCTCCTCCTCCTTTTTCTCCACTTTCTTTTTCTTCTTCTCTTCCTCCTCCTCTTTCTTCTTCTTTTCAAGGCGTTTCTGTAATATTCAGGGATTATGGCATGCGAAAGAATAAAAACGAGGATATCACAAATGAAGAATACTGATTCACGAGGAGATGAAGGGCCAGAATTAAGTAACAATGGATCAATTAAGTGTTAATCACATATGCAAGGGACTCAAAAATGGTTTGTAGGGCCTCCTATCGAGGGCAGAAGTTTATTTGTATCATTAACATTGACATAACAATTCAAAAATAATGATTAACGAAGGAGGTAGGGTGACAATTTTATTTTACAAAATGGATAAAGACAAATTAAGTCACTTGAAGGACAAAACATGGTTCGTGAATTATCTCATCGAGGGCAGAAGTCAATTTTTACCTATGCTTTAGCAATTTTTTTCAAAGAAGAAGCATCTATAGCTATCTGAAGCGAAATGTTGAAGAAATCGTCACCTATATCTCTTAATGCTGGTCGGTCGACAAGAATACAGTTTTATTCGATTGTACGACAATTTTGCTTGATCTAGATTGATTATCGAACTTACCTTGACCGTTAATTCGGCGGATGACTCGTCACTTCCCATTTCGTTTCTGACGACCACCTTGTAAGAGCCTGAGTATTCCTCCGTGGTGTTGTTGATTATGAGCTTCATCTCGATACCATTGAACGAAATTCTGATGTCCTTAGTGGCCTTTATGATCGTTGTATTTCTGAAGAGAAGCAACAGTTGCGATTAAAATATTTATCTACGATCTAAAAATCAATGCGAATTCAAGACGACGTACTTGTACCACTCAACAGTGACCTTCTTGTCTGTCTGGGACAATGACGCGGTGAATTCAACAGTCTGACCCTCCTCGACAGTCTTAGAAAAGGAACAAAAATTGATCAATTGAGAGAAAACTTTAGAATTATAATTTATAATTCCTTTGTACGCACGTCGAATAAAAAGCTATATTCTGGAGTTTTTAATTAAAGGTAAACTTACGACAGTCTTGAGACCCGAAGCGATCTTCGGTTTCTCGATCTCCTCGGGTATTTCCATTATCTCAACAACCTGAGACGTAGCCTCGCCCTTCTCGTTTCTCGCTACCAGTCTGTATTTGCCCTTATCGGCGGTGGATATTTGCTCGATCTCGAGTTTTACGGCAAATTCACCCTGCCAGGAGAACATTTGTTTGGTTAGATTTCATAATTATTTTAATAAATGTGTCGATTGGTTCTTAATCGTAGATTTTTTAATTAAAGTGACTCAAGACGTACCTCCTTGATCTTCTCAACGTGCAGCTTGTGCCTGCTGTCTACCTGCACTGCCTGGCTCTCTTTGAACCATGTGCAATCCGGTGCGAATTTCGACATTACGTGACACTCGACTATCACAGTCTTCTTCTTCACCACCTTTATGACCTTGGGTTTCTCCTTAATTACCGGTATAACTGAAAATTAACATTGCAGTGTGATAAAGATGCATTAAAACGATAATCGAATATTCAGAATAAGTTGAATTAAATATTGTCAATCTCGTACTTTCTACATTGAGAGTGAGATTTGCGTTGAGTTCTCCAAGGGCGTTCTTGATGTTGCATTTGTAGAGTCCAGAGTCATCCGCACCAGGGTCATTGAGTGTTAACTTGATGTAATAAACGTCATCCTTCTCTTTGACGATCTGGATAGAAATTTTTGAGGATTCGGTGACAACCTTTCCAGCGTGGGTCCATACGATCTCGGGTTTAGGCTTAGCCTTCACTTTGCAGTCCATTATGACAAGTTTGCCTCCATCCTGCGACTGAATACGCGGTTTCTCCACAAATGTCGGACCGTCGCCTTCTGGTTCGGGTTCAGCCTCGATGTTGAGATTGAGATTTGCGTTGCTCTCGCCGAATTCGTTTTTCACGTGGCATCTATAAGTTCCACCGTCGGGTCCGATAGGATCCTGAAATGAGAAATTTAATTAAATTTAATTAAATTTCATAAATTTCATAAATTTCATAAATTTCATAAATTTCATAAATTTCATAAATTTCATAAATTTCATAAATTTCATAAATTTCATAAATTTCATAAATTTCATAAATTTCATAAATTTCATAAATTTCATAAATTTCATAAATTTCATAAATTTCATAAATTTCATAAATTTCATAAATTTCATAAATTTCATAAATTTCATAAATTTCATAAATTTCATAAATTTCATAAATTTCATAAATTTCATAAATTTCATAAATTTCATAAATTTCATAAATTTCATAAATTTCATAAATTTCATAAATTTCATAAATTTCATAAATTTCATAAATTTCATAAATTTCATAAATTTCATAAATTTCATAAATTTCATAAATTTCATAAATTTCATAAATTTCCTAAATTTCCTAAATTTCCTAAATTTCCTAAATTTCCTAAATTTCATAAATTTCCTAAATTTCCTAAATTTCCTAAATTTCCTAAATTTCATAAATTTCATAAATTTCATAAATTTCATAAATTTCATAAATTTCATAAATTTCATAAATTTCATAAATTTAACGTTTTCGAACCTTAATTTCGAGCGTGAGCTCGTAAATGTCTTCCTCGACAACTTTGGTCTTGATTGTGATTTTAGAAGTCTCCTTAACAATCGTGGTGCCCCGGAACCAGGTGACTTCGGGTTTCGGTTTAGCTCGACACTTGCACTTCATCGTGATGAGGGTACCACTCTCGTTCGGAATGATGCGCGGCTTCTCGACGAACGACGGCGCAAAGCCAGCCGCGTCTTCTGCATCTTGGAAAGATCCACGATTAGACAATACACTTCTTTGCCAATAATCCTCATTCCACCGTGTGGAAGAGTGCGCTGCGTTTATTACTTTTTTCTTTCTTAATGACCATACGCTTTGAATTACAATTTTTCATCTTCAAATAAGGAGTTCTTAATTTGACAGCAAAGATAAATTAAGAGTAAGAAACTATCTAAAGTTTCTAATCTTAAACTCTGAATAAAATCATTATTCCGTTGATAAGTAATTTTGTTAAAACTCTTAATTATGAAGAATATCAACTCAAGTTTTCAAAGGTCTGATTTGTCCTTGGAAATTATGAAATAAAAAAAGCCGAAAGCTCACGCACTCGAGGATTATCCACAATATGATCCGTATCGGGGATTACGAAGTTGTTAGAATTTTTGTTGGCACTGTTCTCGTTAAATAAAAGCGAAATACAGACAGAGAGACTCAACACGATCAGAGTTAGGTTCAGCGCATTACAAATACTTACCCTTGGGCGATCATGAGACATTTCATACATCGTTTATTTACTTCATATTCATAATACAATATGTACATGCTATTGAACAAGACTTCAACGAAGAAAAAAAATCCAAACTCTTAATTTCATCGTAAAACGCATACGAACGATTCGTGAATACGAGAATAAGAAATCGTGAAAAGTATATTTAACGTGCGATATCGTAAATTACAGAAGAAGAAAAAGAAAGTGGGAGGAAAGATGAAGAGTAGATGAAGGTTGAAAGTGATGCGAGGAGCGAGGGAGAGAATGAATATATTTTGTTTTGCATCCAGGACACGTGACTTGCCTTGGAAGTTCAATGCGATGTTTGCGTTACTCTCGCCATAGTTGTTAAACGCGTTGCATCGATAATTTCCACCGTCGGCCTTGGTAGGATTCGAAATCTCGAGGGTGAGGAGATACGTGTCCTTCCCCGTAGCCTTGCGTGACATTTTAACCCTTGAACTGTCGCTGATTGGCTTCAGTCCCTGGTACCACGTGATATCTGGCACTGGATGAGCCTCCAAGATGCACTCCATTATCAGCAAATCACCCTCTTGACGTATCGTCGGCTTCTTCGGAAAACGCGGTGCCTTACCATCCGGAATTCTGCGTATATTCGATTATTCGTTTTTTAACTTCACTTTACTGTCTCTCTCTCTCTCTCTCTCTCTTTCTCTCGACTCGAAAGATCTCTCCATGCTTGTAGATCACTGACTCGTGCGTTGATCGCGGATTTATCGAGCATGCGGCATGCACTTCGAATATTCAGTGGCAAGGAAACTAAATTGTTCAAATTATTTGCAATAAAAACAATTTTTTTAATTCAAAAACTTTTACAAATTGTTCAGTTGTTATTTTTTGTTGAAGGGATCGACTCCGCTAAAAAATTAAGTTTTTCTTTGTGAGAAATTTTGTTTCTATCGAACTGATAAATTATCTTAAAAATCTACTAATCGAGGACTTGAATTAAGAATTTTTCTATCGATTAGAAACGAATGCAATCAACTGTTTTTTCGTAATCCAGTTCCCATCTTTTACAACATTGCGCGTGATTCAGATCAAACCGCAAACTGGATTGCGTTCTATATCTATTCAACAAATATTCTCAAAAGTAAAAAATTTCAAAGATACATCACACAAAATACCAAATCTAATTTAACAATTTTTCAATGTTACGCAGAGTTGGAAAGAGCTCAATACTGGATTTACGAGAGAACCAGTTGACTGAATTGGTTTTCCCAAGATAGAAAAATTCTTTATTCAAGTCCACGATTGAAAGTTCTTTAATACAATTTGTCATGTCGCTGGAAAAAAACGTTTATCACACAGATAAACGTTAATTTCTTAGCTGCTTCGACTTCCTTGAATAAATAAAATTATTTTTAAGAAGTCTTCATTTTTTAATTTAAAGTTTTAAAATTTTTGAATTATTACAATAATTTTTTGACAAATAAATTATAAACGATGATTTTCTAAAATTTTCTCATCGTTAATTCTGCAATTATCTTCTTTTTTTAGCATTAAGTAAATGAAAAGTTATTATATTTTGTTGCCATGCCACATTGAATCTTCATAAATATACGCGCAACGAGTTCGGACGCTGCATTTATTGATTCGTTGCGTACTTTGGTTTATCACCACCCTCGAAGTTGAGATTAATCGTGGCGGTACCCTGGCCGTGTTTGTTCTTCGCGATGGATCTGTACTCGCCGCTGTCTGCTTTCGCCACGTTGCTGATCTGTAATCTCGCTAGGTAGTAGAGTTTTTGATCGAGCTCGAGAGACGTCTTGAATCTGCCACCTTCTCTGATCTCGTCGTTCCCGTGATACCTGACCATCAGCACATCGCGTGTCATACCCACGATTCTTTTTTTCTCTCCAATTTTCACAATTAAACCTTCAGTCGCAGTCGGAGCAGACGCTCAGTGACTTTGAAAAATCTCAAATTCTTCATAAATTTACCAATTAATACAAAAATCTATTGATTTTTTAAACATAAATACAAATAAATAATTAAATGATAATTTTATATAAAATTAACTAATCACTTTCAAATTAAATTTCTAAATTGCTCATTAATTTAATTCAATTCAAATAATTAGATTATTAAAAAAAAAAATCGCGTTCGCGTCTACTCCGCTTAGACGTCTTACCACTTGACACTAGGTTTAGGATCACCGACGCATCTACATTCGAAGGTGATGGTGTTGCCATCGTCGGACTGTCGGATCACGGGTCGTTCGGTGAATGTCGGTTTGATCCCGTCGTCAGGTACGGGTGCCTCGTCGCCTAATAATATCGTACAAACGATTCCTCACTCAGTTATACTCCGTTCGTTGGCGACAGAGCAACGAATCGATCTTACGTCTATGCGCCATTATATTTCAAATGAAAATGAAGATGTAAGGGATGAGAATGAAGGTTGATGAGGGGTTTGATAACGAGTAGAAATAAAAGAAGAAGAGTTCTCGAACCTCTATAAAGTATTCCAGTCAACCTGTACGCTATTTGTCTACATTAAGAGGCCCAAAATTAGATTATTCTTGATATCTTATAATATAAATTGTCCGTCTCCTTATGTACACGAAAGTCTACTAGGCAACTGCACCTTAACTAAAAATCATTAATTAAATGAAAAATATTGCACAACGAATTTTTATCAAACACCAATCGATATCAACAAATTTTCAGTCTATTTTGTGAGAAAATATGAACAAATTATAGCCGCTGTCTCATCCAAAGAGATAACAGGATGATGATGATGATTTATTATTCCCACGTCTGATCTTTCGGTCTTGTACACTCTCTTACTGCTTCTTACAATTGCATAAAATAGTATTACATATAGATAGTTTATTATTTTATAAATAATTAGTGACTATGTCGAAACCTGTCAGTTGACAGAAGGGTGCTATGGGAAGCAATGGAGAGGAGGGGGGTTAGGAAAGGACTGAGGGAGAGTATTGAGGAGGTGCACAAGGGGACGACGTCACGAGGGTGACGGTAGAAGAAGAAACGGGGGACAGATTTTGGATGGCTAGGGGGTTAGTCCGATATTATTTAATCTGACGTCGGCGGAGCTTGAACAGGAGATGAGGTGAGAAGGAAGATGAGGGATCAAGTAAGAGGAAGAAGAATACATCCGCTGACATATGCAGATGCTGTGGCGGTGGTAACGGAGGGAGAAGAGGAGATAGAAATACAGATTAAGAAGCTGGAGATATATTTAAAAGGCAGGAAGCCAGAGGTAAACCTGGAGAAGATAAAACTGATGAGGTTTAGAAAAGGCGGGGGCAGGTTAGAAGAATATAATGGAAATGGAGGGAGAAAAGTATAGAGAAGGTGAGAGAGTTTAAATACTTGAGATATATAAATATATAAGAGGAACGGAGAGGCAGAGGAGCACATAAATGATAGAGTCAAGAAGGCAGGAACAGTGATAAGATAGGCGTGGGGGATAGAAAAGAGGCTGTTTGAAAATAACTAGAGGAGGAGGAGGAGGATATGGCCTTTTGATATCCTGGTGTGGACAGTGATGGATTACGAGGCGGAGATTTCGGGATAGGAGGAGAGAAATAATTTGGAAAAGGTGCAGGAAAGATGTGAGGTAGTCGCTGGGAGTGTACTGATAAACACTAGGCTACACGGTGAGATAAGAGATTAAAATGGAAAAGATAGGGACAAGAGACTGGAAAAGGACATGAAGATATGAGGAGAAGCTGGAAAAGAAGGAAGGAAACAGGGGAAGCGGAGTCGATTGGGGAAAGGAGAAGGGGGTTGAATGGTGTTGCGAGATGGAAGGAGGCAGACA
Source organism: Cylloceria caligata (assembly GCA_963942595.1). NCBI lineage: Eukaryota > Metazoa > Arthropoda > Insecta > Hymenoptera > Ichneumonidae > Cylloceria > Cylloceria caligata. The sequence continues at coordinate 12,356,290 of OZ012707.1, read as the reverse complement.
AGCCGGATAAAGGAGGGGAGAGTAGGGAAAGGATAAAAAATTAAAGATAAAACAGATAGTATAGGGGGGTGGCAGTGGAAGAGTTGTCAAGATATCTGGAGGGGAGATGGTCAGGAGAGTGATGGATCAGGCTGGGACGAATCAAGCTAGGAAACGAGATGACGGAAGGCAAATATTGGGAGTAGAGAGAAGGGAAGGTATGAAGGATATGTGAGGCGAAGAAGGAAACGTGCGAGCATTTGCTGGAGAGATGTAGAGAAATCGAGGAGGAAAGAAGGGAAACGGACGAGAGGGTAAGGGTGATGCTGAGTGCAGAGGGAGGAGGAGGGAAGTGATTAAAGGGGCTAAGAAAAAGTAGGGAGAAGGAGTAGAAGGCGTAAAGAAATAGGAAAAAAGTGAATGAAAAGAATGGAGCGAAAGAGAGGAAACGGAAGTTAATCTGGAGGAGGAAGAAAGAGTTGAAAAGAGTAAATTATGAAAGGCGTGGTAGCTTAAGGAGAACTGGAAATTAAGCAATCGATTATGAAATAAAGGATATAAGAAAGATATTAATAAAGAAGAGGATGGGAAGAAGCCAAGAGGAGAGGGGCCGTGGCAAGAGAGAGGAAATAGGGTGGAAAGAGGAGAGCGTGCGGGAGAGAGAGAGATATGCGATGCGAAAAGTAGGATAAGTAGGATAAGTAGTTCCGAAAGACAAGTTAGATTTAAAGGTAAAGAAGAATTGTAAGAGAGGGAGGTGGGAGTCTTTGTAAATCTTCGGGGATCAATACAGCACTACATACAACATTGAAACTTAGCATAATATAGCTTTCATTGTTGATCTAGAGAGATAATAATGACATTTTCATGTAATTATTATTACATCTTCATGTAATTATTATTGCACCAAATTATTCTTAATTACATGAGAAGAAGTAATTAAATAATTTTTTCTTAAATGTAAAAATCAATAAATTGTTAAAAAATATTTTTACGATTTACAAAGAATTTAACGATCGTATATCAATGAATTTTTGTATCGATTGGTGCTTGTTTCAATAGTTTTTCATCAGTGATTTTTCGTAAAGGTATTTCGTAACTTTGAAAAATCATAATCAACACAGTACATACGAGAGAAAAAAATATGTAGCCATCTGTACTTCTTGAAACATCAAGACGCGATTTTCGTAAATTGTTTTATCGTTTTTACGACCGATGTCAGTACGCGCTGTTTGTTTTTTTTTCTCTTCACTCTGTCGTGAACCACGTCTCCTCGTGATTGAGACTATGTGCTACCGGTAATCTATATAAAACAGTGTAGCCTGATGTCTACGAAGCGATTTAGTAACAGGTGGTCGAAATATACGAATCGCTGGAAACCTCGTAGAAGTATGTACAGCGAGTTAGGAATCGGCACACGACAAACATGTTGAACATTAACATAGTAGTGAGATATTCACTGCATCAATTCTAGTGAAGCGTCAGCGTCAGGCCAAATTGCCGATCGATTTTCTCAAGTTCGACTCTCGTACCAAACAATTAATCGATTTTCAACGAATTTATTTCGTTATAATCGAAAAACGTTTGAATTGTTCGATCGACGAACCAGATTTACGATCTAATTAATACGTCATTTAAGCAGCAGTGTGTATTACGTTATTGATTGTCGTTCTCGCTCTACTTTATAAAATCTCGGCGTGTTTTCATAACGTTTTGCCAAATGACGCTAATCCACCGCGGGCTGTATATCGTGATATGTTGAATTAATTTTTTATATCTTTTAGAAAATTTCAATAATTTTTTTCTGTTTTATTTCTCGCGCACTATTTCTCTCTGCAGCTTTCGTAGAACCGATCGGTACGTGCTTCTCGATGAGAGTAAAAATATATCAGCAGTGAAGAATATAAAATAAAAATGTATCGAGGGAAAGGTACGTGAAAGTATTTCAAGACTCGACGTCGAATATAACGTAAATGTCAACGTAGTGTAAAATAAACGATAAAAAAAAGAACGATAATCGGAGTGGAAACAAAATAATAATAAAAAACAGAGGTCGATGAAGGATCGGTGATCGATATACATCCCGAGTTACGGGTGATCGGTGACTTTTTATTATTGTTCTTATTGGATTATTGTGTTGATGAGTAATTTCTTTACTTTTTTGTTTGATTGTGACGAAAGTCTAGCGTACTTACTATCAAAATTCAGGGATATCGTCGCGTTGGACTCGCCGAGCTCGTTCTTCGCCGTGACTTTGTATTTTCCAGCATCCTCGACTGTCACGTTTCTTATCTCGAGCGTTGCGAAGTACGAGTGACCGTCTTTGTCTACGGTCAGCTATTTCAATAAAAATTTATCACTTTTACAAGAGTTTCCGATAAGAATATTTTTACTAAATACGTTTTTTCTATTTTTGAAACGGTAAATAGGCAAAAAAGTAAAGTAAGATCACTTGTCGTTAATTAAATGTGGGACTCGAGTTGTCTAGGAATGAGCTGTAACGTCAGTTTGATTTTTTTTAGACTATCCTTTGATGCAAAATGTTTATAAAAGTTGCAGACTGACCTTGTGCCTCGGTGAATCTTTGACAACATTTCCATCGTGAAACCAGGAGACCTTCGGCGTTGGATCGGCAGTGATGCGACACTCGAAGAGCAATCTTTTTCCATCGTCCTCTTGTCTAATCGCAGGCTTTTTCGCAAAAGTCGGTGCGATACCGTCGATTTGTCTGTAATATTCGTCGTGTTAAATCTATTTTCTTTTTTGATCCTCAATTATGTTAAAGAAAATACAACGAACAATATTAAATCAATCGAGATAAATCAAGTGACATAAAATTGTTTTTCAATGGATTATAAGGAAACTCAGGAGAATCACAAAATCTTTCCGAATAAATATACGCGTTCGTCGCTAAGTTTAGAAAGAACAAGTAGGATGCAGCTGTTTTCGATGATTCTGGTTACCCGGTACTTTGATCGCCTCATGCCCATCAAAAACTCGACGGGTCATCTTTCTTCATTAAAATCTTTAAGAAGATAGCTCGCTGTCTGAGCACTATTATCCAAAGTGACGTTTATTTTTTTAAATATTCTATTTTATAATCGGTACACTGTATTAAAAAAATAATAATTTACGAAAATATAACTTCAGATTAAAAGAAAAACAAATGATTTAAACGTTGAAATCACCGATAAATGAACGAAGGATTATTTATGTCTCCTAAGAATTTCTGATCATTTAAATCAACGTTGTCTCTTAAATTCGTCTATTTTTTTGTTATTTGCGGTCCTCAATTTATCTTCGAAACCTAATTTCGATTAATAGTGTTGGTTTGTTCGTAGGTAGGTAAGAATGATCGGTTGATTCATTTTCGAGTTTATCGGTTGAAATATATTCTTTTATTTACTTGGAAATGAAACTCTGTTATTGTTTTAATTCTTTTACAAATATTGTTAACATACGTTGTTGGAAAAAGAAATATTGATGGTCTGAAATCATCTCTGGTCTTGGAAACCTAATATAAAGAAATGGTTGCGCTTAGCTGATAAACAAAAGATAGATTAGCTGATAGATAAAAAGTCACCGGTGACTTTACCCTACATCAAACAATTTATTTAATCGAAAAACATTGAAACTATTTTTTCGCGGGATCGATCTATCTCCTTACGTAATGTAAAATCGTAAGATATTAATAAAGATTATTTAAGATCACCTTTTGATCGCTTTACCCTTGCCTCAGAAGATTTTCACATAATCTTAGGTCCAAATATCGAATTAAAAATGTAGACGTTCATTCAATTAGGTCGAAAAAATTACGAGCATCGATACAGTTGGGGGACGAGCAATTGGGCAATGTATAGAGAGTAAAAGGCGAATAGTGAACGAATACGAGGTCCGCTTATCGGCCGTAGTCGACGAGTACCGTTCCGAAAATAGCGGACATTCCGCGACGGCTATTTACGTCGACGGGCGATCGATGCGAATCGAGTTGAACATTGTCAACACTGACTTGGCCTACCACTGGTAGCATCGAACCCGAGTGCATATTACGCACCATTTATTTTTTGTTACGTATTTGCATCACAACACTATTTGTATCAAACACAAACACACGCATTTAAAAAAAGAATAAAACGGTTAACATAAAAAAGAAAAAATGTAATTAAAACTCCATTCAAGGGATAAACTATGAAAATCTTTAGTAAAATAATAACGACAAACAAAAGTTGTGCCAGAAGCACTCACCGTTTCGGTACTGGCTGGATAGCTAAAATCATAAAGGCGAGGGCGTAATAAGCGATGCAGTGCGATAAACATTTCTTTTGTCAAATAAAAAATAGCGGGTAAGAGTTATTGCGACACTGGAGTCTCTTATTTAAGAAATCTCGTGCGTTAGACGCACATCTGTGTTGCAATTCGAGTAGGTAAGTGAGAGAGCCAAAGAAGAAAGGAATAAACGCAAGAAAAAAAACTTATAGCGGCAGATTGAAATAAGCAAAATTATGCATTCTTGTCGCGTCACTCCCAAAAGCGTCCGACTTACTTTTCTCTAGGCTCGTCCACGGCTGTAAAATATAATTTGCGTTATAACGCAGTTGATTTTGAAAAATTTACGAGTGTTCAAGGTAACTCGAGAGGCTAGTGGTATGGCTCGATGCTAAATTCCAGGAAATTTGGACTCGCGAATTGTATTATTGGATCAGATCGCGGGGTAAGAGCCATCCCGATCTCGTCAGCCGTCGAGAAGTAAGAGAAAAAAAACACGACCCACTTAAAATCCCGAGTAGTCTAATTGCTCAATTTCAAAGTAAGAATAATCGTGAAAAGGCTTCTTTTGCAGCAGCAGAAGCAGATTTCGAGACTCGTAACGGCTCGTTGATGTACGAGGATAAATCACCACGAGCATTCACCTATTTTTGGCAAACTGCTCGTAAAAATCATTTGAAAACGCGCGAATCAAATGAAAATACTGCGTTGGAAAAAAAAAAATACGAACCAAATGTTTTTGTAAATATATTCCTCGTATTTATATGCAATAAAGTCATCGCAAAAATTGACAGTTCCTGGAACAAGACGATTCCCGAGAACCTGCTCTATTTATTCGTCGACTGTTTAGCAATTCGGTAGACTGCGAAATATCCGTAAATTCTACAAAATTTTTTGCCGAATGTACCGCTCAATGGAATACGAGAGAACGGGAATCTGAGTAACCGATTGATTAAATAAACCGTTGAGGGTACATAGAAGACTATGAAAAAAGAAAGCAGATGTTTCAGTTATTTGACCCACTGCTTTCTTTTCTTTACTTTCAATAATGATAAAATATCCGATATCATTGAAATAATGTATAACGGTCACCACTGAATAAGAATTCATTAAAAATTCTCTTTCGACAAAATACTGTTGTTGACACCTTTAAAAAATTAAAACTTATTTTTATTTGAAAAAAAAGTTGTTATTGATAAAAAATTAATTTATATTTTTTATCAGGAAATAAATTAAAATATTGTTTCCGGAAAATAACAATAATTACTTTGTGTTTTTAATTAATATGTATTATGTAGACCGTACAGGATCCTTTACATTATTCAGCGAATCATTAGTCTCCGGATAAATGATTTTCTGCTTCATGATTAAATGCGCCAGTTAACGTAAGACTAAGCGGTTACCCATCCGAGTAATGGCAGTAAGAAACGCTGCTTAACTCTGGGTACCGCAGGAGCCGGAAATATCAAGGAAATAAACTATGTATGAAAAAATATTTGAAAATATTTTTTTTTCCGTAAAAAAGTATATTTTTCAAATACGGAGTTTCGTGAACTGGGCCACTTTTTTTTCGGTCGATCCTGGAGATATTTTCTTTTATATTTGCGAGTTTGTAGTACTAATCGAACGAACTTTCTATGAATTATTTTAGATTTTTAGAACCAACTGTTTCCCTTTTTTTCAAATTGGTATGGAGAGCAAGCTATTAGTCGTACAAAAAAAGCTTTTAGAATAAAAAGTTATCATTTTCTCTCAATTTTCCAACGTGGTTAGAGATAGCATTGTATCGATATTTTCAATTGCGATGAGTGATTTTTTGGCATAAAAAGTTACGAAATATTTCATATGTCAAAAAAAAAAATTATTTCATGTAAAAAAAATTAACATTCACGAGAACATGGCCAGATCTCGTAAAATAATTGGCATTGAATTAACGCTAGAGGTTTTGTAGTTAGAAAACAATTATATTCTTCGAAATTTAAAAAATACTTGTCTCCTTAAAAAAAAATCTTTTTGCGTATAATTTGTAAGTGCAGGATCGTCGTGGAGCAAAAATTGTATGGTTACATTCAAATATGATATGAGTTTATCATTTAGCGATGCGAGGTATCCAATTAATCTGTTCGCAAAAATATTTTAAGTATAACGATTAAAATTTGTCCACGTTTCACAATCTTTGTGACTAGAGAGTTATGCTGGTTGAATGTATCCTAACAGTTGTTGTTGCAAGATATCATGCAATAACAAATTATACACAAGATAGAAAACTTAATAATTTTATACAAACACGATCAACACATTGCCCTCCGTACCGACTTGTAAAAAGGTCATCTCCCAAAGGGTTCGTTCTTAAATTTTGAAGAAATTCGTATAAGATTATCTACGAACTCACGAAATATAAGAAATATCTGAAATATCGACCGAAAACGGTGGCCCATTTCATGGAGAATGCCTCACGTGTTACATATTTCACGTACATAATGAAGTATATGCGAAAATATATAAAAAATTAATTTTTCAGGATATATCCGTCAGATATATCTCAAAATAAATTCGACATATTCCATTCTTCGTGAAAAATATATTTCATTATACGTAAAAATATATTTTGGAATATTTTTTTTTCCTGTGGTGACGGGAGGGGGGGGGGCGTACTACTGTCAGATTGGTCCAAATAATATTTTTAATGTTTCTTTTTATTCAATTGTGACGATGCTTAGATATATACCAGCAGCTTGGTGTCAAGAGTGTCAATGAAAAAAATATATATCGTTAATCCAATAATATTGCACTACGAACTGTAATCTGGAAAAAGTGGAACATATGAGGAACAATCGGAAAAAAATGCGATGCGACTGGGTTGGGATTTGAACCAAGGATCTTACGATTTCCGGTCCGCTCTGACCTCTGAGTTACGCGACGCCGCTTATCACATTTAATTCGAATTGTCCTCATATATTGAATATTTCACCACGTTGCAAAACAAATGTTGTATTTCCAACTCTATTTTTAATTCGTACAATTCCATATGAAGATTGAAACGATTCTCGGGTTGTCAGGTACTCTCAGGGTAAATTTTTAAGTTGCGACATAATATGATTGCGACAACCCGTGATAACATTGTTATTGCATCAATGGAATTTTTATTTATTAAAAAAAATGTTTTCAATGGTTCAATGATACTGGAGTACCCAGAAGAATAAATGAAAGAAACTAATGAGCTTACGACTGAAGTTGAGGTTGATAGACGCGGCGACCTCGCCCATCTTGTTCTTGGCCTTGACCTTGTAGAGGCCGGCGTCGGTTTCGATGACGTCATCGAGCTCGAGCACGACGAGGAACTTGTTGGTGCCGACGCTCTGTATCTTGAAGTTGGTTCTGGCATCCTCGCTGAGCTGTGTTTCTCCGCGAAACCATGAAATCTCTGGTTTCGGTGAGCTCACCAGTTGACATTCGAATATAAGCCTATTGCCATCATCCTCTTGACGCAGTTGGGGCTTCTGCGTGAAGCTTGGCGCGAAATCATCGGCGACCCCCATCTTCACGGGGTGCCTGATTTCCCCTCAGATTTTCGACCGTCTCCGATCTCCGCTAGCTCGTTTATTTCACGGTCTGGGATGACACTTTACGAGATATTCCACTTTCTTACTCGCGATATCACTTGGCACCGTCCTGCGGCACCATTCAAAATTCCTTCGTTGATCCTTCGATTAAGACACGAGAATATTTTCACTGAGTAAGACCTCTGCAAAGATAGAAATAAATGCATTTACTGATCTACTTATGTAATGATGCGATGTTGATTTCGACTCACGTAGCACAAGATGGCGGTTTTCATAAAGTTATCAATTCAGTAGACAGGAAAGTATAAAAAATTTATTGGGACAGAGATTTGGAAAACATTTGGTTACATTTGATATAAAAAACGTATATCGGATAATTTACATTTGGAAAATCGCCATTTTGTGCTGATTAGGAAAACATAAAACTTCATAACATGGCATTAGCAATGCTTAGCGTAGATTTAGCAATGGTTAATAAAATTGTGTATAAAAATACACAATGTTACACGGTGGCGTAATTGGTAACGCACCAGGGTAGAATTGTGAGTGTTCCCAGTTGAAAACCGGCTCGTGGTAGAATTTTTTTCACAGCTCCTTTGTTAAAGAACGTCGAATCTGATTGCTTAATCAATTCGAATGTAATTAGTTGAAGCAATCAGACCCAATGTTTATAATGATTCGCAAATGCGGAATTTCAATTAAGCCTCTCTTTCCTGCGATTAGAATCGCGATCACGTATCTCGCACCCTGAGTCGTGTTTCGAAAAAATGTCCGTCCTACTGACCAAACATAGACGCCATATTTATATAAATGTTAAAATATACACGGTCGCTTGCCTAGAATTACTATGGTTAATATGCAATAGCTTTTCCAATTGATTGTCTGCAATGGTTATAGACGTTTGAGGACAAAAAAAAATTACGGCACCCTTGCGGAATTGATTAATAAAGATCATAATCATTTGTTTTTCACGTCAAGTCAGTGAAAGAATCGGTACATTGATCTCTTTGATCATACGATCAAACGATTAAACGATTAAATGATGGTTGAACGAACCGACCACATATCAGATCAATACTGTAAACAAGAAATATTGAATTTTCCCCACAACATGACAAAAAAATCTTATATCTCGCGAGGAGGACATAAAAATAAATGCTAAACAAAGTCATAATTTTTTATAGATTGTAGGGATTGTATACAATTTCTAACAATAGAAAAGAGTTTGAGCAAGTATGCATCTGTGTAACGAAAAATTAGTTACCAGACAGTGCATACATTAAAAAATGCAATACTTTTTCCAATTCATTGCCTTCAAGGATTCTAATCATTCTTGTATGGAAAAAAATTACTAAATCCCTGGTGCATTGATCAATAGAGATTGCAATAATTCGTTTTTTACACTGAGGTTAGTGAAAGAATCGGTATATTGATCTCTTTGATGAAATTTCATTGATGAACCACATACCAGATAAATACTGTAACTAAAAAATATTGAATTTTCCCGAAAATATGATCAATAAATATTATACTTCGTGACGAGGATATAGAAAGAATAAAAATGACAAAATAACTTCAACAAAAATGCAAAACCGATACTGATTCCAAGTTGAGAAGAAGGCGAAAAATTTATGGTGGTTTGCCGATAGAAAATAAGTTATGACAAGCTTAGATAAATGCGTGTGGTTAATTCGGATTACGTAAAGCGTTGTAAGGTTAATTTTCATACGACGTTCCCATTCATACTCGAGTCAGCCAGACGCTACTCAAAATGGTTCACAAGCTAAGCGAGAGAGGGCAAGTGTGACGCAAGGATCCTATTATTAAAAAGCCTCTTTGCTCGAAATAGACAGCTAGCTGTTTATCTTAGTAATCGGTTATTATGTTTAGAGTGTGCAGAAAATCCCGTGAGCTGCATATATACGTGGAGAAACTAAACTATATGTATTCGTGAGCTCGACGAATCAGCCGGAAGTTAAACGTCGATGACGCTACGGCGATGTAACAGCATACTCTATAATACAATATAATTTCTATAGCGTACAAGTGACTGTGTAAGCTCGAAATAATACATAAAAGTATAAATGCACGGACTCAGCGAATAGTCGAAATATAATTCGGTGACTAAGGCAACATGAGGGAGGTACGAAGACAGCTGTGTTCGGTTTAACCACGAGAGTGTGATACAACGTGACGGTAAGAGTTGGCAGTGTACGACCAAGAATACCCGAGATCGCTGCCCCTCGTTGTTGCATTTCACATTTTTATTCCTCAGAAAATAATACACGTATTATTCCTCTGTTTAAAGTCGATCGTAGGTTTATTAATAAAGCTGCGACTGGATTTCTTGTTTCTAAATCAAAATTTGAAAAATCCAATTAGTCTAATGTAATAACTTTAATTATTATGTTGAAATTCTATGTTTAGATCGACATGGGTATATTTAAGTTGTATAGTTGACCGAAAATCTTCAGGGTTGCGTAGCGACCGGTAGATATCAATCGTCGGGTCGTGAGGGTACGAGACCTCGAAATCGAATTGGCATGAAACGTGTGTGTCGCACTCTGTGTTCTACGAGTTTGATACAGTGGATGTAAGTAAGGTAAACGCTCTTGTCGTTGACACTGTTCCTATTTTTGATACGGGTGCCTCTAGCATAATCTGGTTTCTGCATTGAACAAACAAATGTCATTAATTCAATAATAATTCTATCAAAAGTTGACAAAAACATTTCTTGAATTTTTAATTCTACTTATAATTTTTACAGTCTCGTATAAGATCGAACCAATGAGTAAGAAATATCCAAGAGAAGATTTTACTGCTTCAATCGCATGCGGAATTGCAAGAATCAAAAGTAGAGTTGAATATACAACATATACAATGCGAAAAAAAATGTTGGATTTACAAATTTAGCATTTACGGGTGACGCAATAAATCATCGGTTGCTGCAACGAGATATTTAATTCTGTCATTCATTATTCAGTTCCGTCAACCGAATAACAGATGGCGAAATAAAACGTTTCGTTGGTCCAACTAAAAACGTTGTTCTCCACCCGTAAACGCTAATTTTGTAAATCTAACAACAACAAAAAAAAGAAATCTCAGTCTATTGCTGGTAGAATGTTGTTGAATCAATGATTTTCGGATTTCCGTGGCAGTTATGTATCGTACGGGCGTACTGCGAGAGCAATTTTTGTGTCAAATATTGTATTGTTGTCTATTGTTGTCTACCAAACTCGTTTCTGCCACATAAAAATGTTCTAATGGATGAAACTAAAGCTCTTTAAGGGCTTAAATAAATTGAATAAAATCACCGAAACAGAAGTTATTAAATTTACGAGAAATAATGAATTAAACTTTAATAACCAATATTTGAGATTTATCAATCTATTGATTAGCTTCGTTTCCCTAGGCCTGAGAGATTTGTTTTTATGTTTATGTAATTTAAATCAAATTAAATATACTCACAACATCCTTAAGGCACGAGATTTGATCAGATGTCGGTAAAAAAAATGAAAAAATCAGTGTTTTATTAATAAATTAATACAATGAAATATTTCTCAAAGTGTAACTTCTCCTTACTGTGCTCTGGGGTAATATGCTATGAGTTATACCTGGCAGTCAGTACAGTGAGTCACAGAAAATCGAAGGAGCATGCCAATAACTCTGTTTTCATCTGCCTAGATAAAAAATTACTAAAGCGTTTTTCCCACATTGTAAGTCTACGAATTTAGCAAGACACGAGATTTCATTGTATCTAAACTGCAACCGAATTCGTGTTAATATACGAGATATAGATTAAAGACACGACATGATTTTCTCGTGTTGAATTATAATCAGATGGCACGCGCGCACGCATCACTTGACGCACATACAGCTTGCCAATCGTCATTCGTTGAACACATCCACTCGATACTAACTAACAATGATGTATTGTACCGAAAAAGCGCCGAAATACTGTAGTGTCATTTGTTCTTCAAATCACCCGTGACAATTGGCACGGTAGTCCAGACAAAGTCGCGCGCGCGTGTGCACCTATTCTCGATCATTATATTATACCGTGTACGTAATCGTCAAGTGCCTTGCAGTTAATTAATTCGACGACGAGAATTAAACCGAGAGGCGTTCTCGTTTTTACTGATCGGTGAGTGACAGCAGCCATACGTTTATTTTATCGTCACACTTTTCTACAACTGCGTCCGATTATTCGTAGGACTTAGCTACTTCCGGCTAGGGGACGCAACGTTGGGTCGCACAAAGCTGGTCATTTCTACTTGTCGCTCGTTGCATCGCGCGCATGCGTTGCTCAACAGCGTTCCGAATTATTACAGACCATTTCTTCTTGTTGTGCACAACTGCATAAACACGGAATTGACGATACAGTTGTGGACCCCTACATCGTTATATTTTTCGTGACATTTTTTATTTTAAAAATTAATTCTGGCTATTTTATCAAAGCTTAACATTTTTTATCCAAATACTCCTGACAATGTGTTATTTTTGTTAGTTAAAAAATGTTATTGTTCTCATTTATTAATAATGTTAAGGAAATTCTTAAATGTTCGGTACTACTGGATAATTTTCTATTGAACATTTTCCACTGAGTTCATATTAGACCTGGAGAGAATTCCTAAAATTTCTGTTGACACTTTACAAGAACAATTGTTATATCATTTGCAATTCTCGATCATTTCTACAAGTAACTCGGTTGTACCTAGCATGATCGTTTTTCGGTCGCCTGTTGCATTTTGAGTACGCTACTGTCTGCTCCCTAAGGTCGTGACCATTGCATCGTGCCCGCATGCCACCGGGGTCCACGGCTGGCCGGTTACCAATTCCCGTTTCTACTTGCACGGCATTTAACAGTTCCGGAGATCATCTCAAATCACCTCCACCATATTCTAAGCATCACAATAATTTTTTTCTCTACATTATTCATCCATCAACGACCTTACAACTCGACAACACACAAACAAGCTGGACAGGTTAGTTTGCTGTCACTCGTAGGAAGGCCATCAATAATTATATTGAAAAAAAAAACAAATTTTAACTAAATTACTTGGACGTTCGAATATACGTGAATCTCACAAAGAGGGATGTTGAGGTATGCAGATATTTTTAAATCGCTCGACGAAAAGAGAAAGAGACAGAGAGACAGAGAGAGAGAGAGAGAAAGAGATTTGTGTCCCGAGAACGACGTCAGGAAGAGTCGGTGGTGGTGGGTAGCCGTGGCATATATAACGCACCACCCACGCGTTGCTTCATTGCTAACGAATAAATGTATATCGCGGGGCTTAGGGACACAAGAGATGAGGGATGGAAGCTCGAGACTCGAAAAAAAAAGTTTTCGCTCTTAGGATGAGACGCAGAACCTGAGGAACATCACGTTACGAAGAAAACATATGCAAACCAACATTATTGGTAAGTGACGGATAGTCGGGTAGACCGACGAGCCGTCGACGAGGCCCGTGGCTCCTCCTCACGTTACGTTCTCTAAAAATACACGGACACCGAGCCTAGATACCTAGATAGTCGTCTACGAATAGTTTTGCCGCGAGTCCGGAGGCGCTTACGACCGTATATTCGACAGCCACGAGTGCTCACAAGACTCGTGTGAATTAGTCACCGATAACCATCTAACATTTCGATATCAAACATTTTAATAATTAAGAATAATTTTATAAAAATTCAAAAATTTCTTATTCTTCAAACTTCACTTAATTAAATTTTTTCCATTTATTTTATTTCGATGTAAATAATATCTTTGAAATAATTTTTATTTAAATTAAATATTTTCATTAATTGTATCAAATCTTTATGAATAAATAATTTATATCGAAAAAACGTAAAATCTTAACATTTTTATATGAAATAAATGTTATATTTAAATATAGTTTTAAAGAATAATTTATAAATTCGTTTAATAAAAGAAAAAAAAGCGAATTATTATTTTTAATAAATAATTCTAATTCATTCTCTTCCTTCTTCTTCGTATATTCGATAAAATAATTTCGATGCAGCGGAAGAGACCTAACGTAATCCGGTTACAAGCTAATTCTTTCGTAACGGCAAGTAGAAGCAAAAAAGGTACGGATGACGAAAGATGATTGTATTTGCGGCTGATGCTTGGATGTGTCTCACAAAGAGGTACTTAGGGAGGAAGGGAGGAAAGGGGAGGGGTTAGTTTAGTTCTGGTTCGTCGTGTCCTTGGCCTTCTCCTATCCGTCTATCTATCACTATCTCAGCAGTTGCCTACTTTCAGTCCGCGGAATCTCGGTCGTGAAAGGTATATCAAAAGGTTCGTGGAATGGCAATAAAGCTTTTGCAACAGCAGCGCCGGAGAGCGCCCTCTGGTTTGCAATCGCAACCGAGATCGTTGATAGATTTACCGACCCCCATCGATTAGTAGATCACCCGTGTATGACCTCGTCGCGTTGACCGAAGCATACTTGACAACTTGAACGATCTATAATACTGGCCCGATTAAAACTGACACACTTTTCATCTTGAAATAAAGTTTTTCTCTTTCTTTTTATTATATCTTCGTCCTTGTACATCGCGCACTGTGGCTACGCGGACGACGGTTACGTAAGGAAGCTATTACTTCCTCATCTTTATGTTTATTTTATCGTTTGTTTTATATCAATCACTCTCTTTTTTGTTTCTTCCAATCGCAAAGGCATGCAAGCTCTCGTTGATCCATAAATAGCTATCCAAAATCATTTCTCTCTCTCTCTCTCTCTCTCTCTCTCTCTCTCTCTCTCTCTCTCTCTCTCTCTCTCTCTCTCTCTCTCTCTCTCTCATACACACACACTCACTCTCTCCCGCTCTCTATCGCTCGCAATAAATCCGTCGTAATGTAATCCATAAGGCGAAAACTAACGTTGCTCCACTTCTGTTAGCACTTTTTTTTTACGATTGTTAAAATCACGCTAAAACACAGAAGAACAAGCATACATTTTCATTTTCCAGAAACACGTATACATCTCACTCGCTCTAATTGTAGCCCGGCTTTTGACTTACTTGAAGGACCAGTCGTCGATAAATCTCGACGTCTCCGGCAAAAGCAAAGGCAGCTCAGGAGTAAAACCAGAGATTATAACAACGGTGCACACGCGGCAGCAGTAGCAGCAGCAGCAGCAGCAGCAGCAGCACGGATTCAGTTGGATATCCAGACGGGGAAGAAAGTCTCTCTCTTTCTTTCTTCCACGGGAATCCTCGGTTGAATACGTAACGTGTGCGTCCACTGGTGTTATTTCTTGCCGAAAAAGAAATCTCCACGAGACTCGACGAATATTTTATTTATTATTTAAATAAAATTCTATTTAACTCGATTTCTTTCGAAGTCGTTTTTTTTTTCGATTATTACGAGGGGTTGATGATGATGAAAGATAAAACGATGGATCGAGATATTAATTCGTCACTATCTCACACTATGGGCTTTTTTTACTCCCGCTCTGAAAAAAAAAATTCTCTCTCTCTTGAAGTTTTTTCTTCCTTTACTTTTATTTATATTTTTTTGTTTGTTTGTATTATTAATTTTTTTTTCCTTTTTAAATGTTTAATTCGCTTGATTCGCTTTCGTTGTCTCGTGTCTGTCCGTTGTCTTACTCGATCGGCCGTCCCAATCGCCGGGGCCCCGCGCGCGAACTAACCAAACTAAATGCTCCGTCGGAGTCTCGAGCTGAGTCGTTTTCGTCCCTCCGCTCACGCGACTTTCGTCTTCATCATCGCCAACGGTAGGCACCACCAGCGTCGTACAAGACTATTCCCCTACTCCTTAATATTCTTCTCTACCCTCTTCGTCTCTTTTTCTTTTTTTTTTCTTCTCTTATATTTGTGCGGGGGTGATATCTGCGACCCTCTCGTGTGATGGATACGTCAAGGGAATTTCGTAGGAATATTTACTACTGCATGATAAAATAACTTGGTTAGAGCGAATGTTTACAGTAATATTAACTGTAAGCATTTGTACATTTTTTTAGATGTGCATTGCAATTTTAGGCTGATTTCATTTTTTTAATCATTTAGTCATTCTTGGTCGCCTACTGTACTCATACTTAATTCCAAAAGGATGTTAATATACAGCAATTAAAATAATTATGGTAATCACTGTAATGCTTGTAAAATTACAGTGAAATTTTTTAGTTTTTGACAAAATAATTTGCAATCAGCAAAATATTTTCGAGTGGATATGTTCTTAAAACGTAATAAAATCGAGATTTGTTGTTCCCTTTTTATATCATCCAAAATATATAAATGTCTATACAGTGGACGATCAGTCAAGTTAAATTAAGATAAGTATGCCCACTTCATTTTCTCACCTTCCGTCTGTATACTGTGTCTCTTATATCCAGGTCGAGTTTTAAGAGTTTTTTTAGGATTTTTAAAAAGATTGCCTACGAATTTAAGAAAATTTTCAAGTATTGGGCTTAAAATTTGCGGGACTGTAATGTGGTGTTCCAACTCGATAAAATTCGATTCGACATTACAAATTGAAATTGCAGCCTTTTTCTCGATTAAGGGAATTAAATATCCAACAATACATACAACAGCTTTTTAAAATGCGATCAATATATTTTTATACGTAAATCAAATATGCTTTATAAGAAACAAACAAATATTTTCTTCGATGAGTTTAAATATAAAACGATTAGCTTATTCATAATATTCTTTCAAATTTTAGATTCACTCGAAGCACTTTTTGTAGAATATTGACAAAATTCCTATAAAAATGAATCCTAATCCTAAAGGGTTCCTAACCGTGTGTATCTAATCAAGGGACTTTCTCTTCAAAAAGGCTGTATCACCTGAAAATAATAAAAATTAAATTGTGCAGCAATTGATTATATGAAATCTTACAAATTGATCAAAAACACGACTTGAAAATCACAAAAAAACGTCAAATTCTTTTTGGTATTTTTTTGGATAGTTCAAATATTTCTTTTTCATTTTCGATTTGTTGTTTCCAAGTTATTAACGTTCCGCAGATAGACAGCTTTGGCTTTGCAATGTTTCCTTTGTATAAAGACTTTCCGATTTGAATATGTAAATTTACACTTTAAGCTCTTGTGTAGAAGATAAACTGCCATTTGTAGTAAACTTTTCTTCACGCGGTAATTTTTTACTAAATTTTCTCTGCATCTTCTGCGTAAGAGCTTCGAATGGAGATGTTTATACTCGGACCGAACAGAGTCTTCCTACAAAAATAATGCACCTTGTAAACCCAATTTGGCCCATCGATGCAATCTGAATACTACGAACAGTTGAAAATTAAAAACAAAGATGCAAAGTAGGTCTTGATCGATTCATACGAAACTCAATATAAAACTTTAGCTCGATAGCTTAAAATTTACGAAAGTCAGAGAGCTGGTACCGCTTTTTTCGAAAAATTCAAACAACCATAAAAAGAGACGCCCGTCAGCGATTTGGGCAAACATTGTAGAAAACCAAGAGAGGTTACAACACAACTTATGTGCAAAGTTTCAAGAAGGTTAATCAACCTTTTATCCCGATATGGCCATTTCAATTTTCCAAGCTCATCACCCACAAACGCACGCGGACGCGTGCGCGAGCTCGGACATTTTTTCTAAACATGAATTCTCCACGTTTTGGAATTTTTCAAGTACTTTGACATAAAAAAAAATATATATATGCACGGATGAACTGAGCGATAAACAAAATAATTTGCTTATTAAAATCTTTCATTTCTTTGTCTTTTCCAACTGGTTTTTTTATTCAGTTGCAACAATTAAAATGTACAGTTGCAAACTAATTTAATTCTTTTGGTTTTAAGACATAACTCAGTCATTTTAAATGCTATGGGCGGTAATTCTCAATCGATTTTATTTACGAAATAAAAAGCTTCACTTACGAGAAAGTAAAAGTTTCGCATTCCATAAATTTCCTCAACAATTGAAATTTTCATGAATTTTTTGCAGCTGAATAAGTTCTCGTAAAATAAACATTGCTGTTACGATATTTCGTAACAGTTTTTTAAGTGATTGTTTGTCTGGTTCTATTTGTTAGTTCAAACAGCAATATTTATTGTCAGAATAAAAATATAAAGATAAATCAATTTTTTACGACTAACCCGTAGATCATAAATCGAAAAAACTATTTAAAAGTTTATATTTATTTTAAGCTATGATTCGGGGATTTAATAGATCTGGAACAATATAAGAAGAGCTGTAGTAATCTCACCTATAAAATTGTTTATTACGGCGATAAGTATTTTTACTGACATGATTCATAATGTGGTAAGATGAAAATATATATTTTTCGTAAGAGAGCAAAAAAAAATATTATTGTTAACTTGAAAGCGGTAATAAAGTTTCACATAAACAAAATCGTTATTTTAAAAATAGAACTGACACTAGCACTGAAATAACTTTATGAAGCAAATAAAAATACTAAATATCAATTGCATCATTGATAAAACGAGGTTTTCACGGATAACCCCGAATTGACCAAATAATTCGTTTCACGTTCAAACAGAGAATTCAGGTTGAATGCTCGACTAGATTTGTGAAATATAACAAAACAGTAGACGGTTTCAACCTTAAATTACATCATTTTTACCGTCGAAACTATTCGCACGTCAGATATGCAACGATAGGAGGAGAGAACATCTTTTTAACAGGTTGAGAGAGTGGGGACACTTAATGAGAGGGAGTCAGGTAAAAGTCTTTGATATTTATAGATGAAAACTTTTCTTATTTGGCTGCTGGTATTATAAGTAATAAAAATGGAACTTTTATCGTATAATTAATGAAACACGATATATTTTTGATTTTTTAAATAATTTTCAAATATTAATCATAACTTTATCAATTTTAAGTAGAAAAGAAGTTACAATTATTTTAGAAGGATACAGTAAACGCACAACTGTCGATGAAAATATTTGGAAAGTATGCACAATGTAAACCCACCTAATTTCTTTTTTCTATCCGCAGTTAGGAAAAAAAAATTTTGGTAAAAGTATTTTGTAAAAGATAGATGCGTTTGGCACATGGTAAAAAATGTTTTATTTCAGGATTGAACCGAACTTATTCTTATGATACCAGTAGCCAAACAAGTAAGATATTGTTCTATGAATATCATTGGTTCTGGAGTTAATTCCCTCCCCTTAACTTTTCCGATCGTCGACTGTATTTTTCTTCGAGTCTCCTATATTGAGGTCCAGACAAAAGTGTAGAAATAAATAAATAAAGAGAAATACGGGCTTTCGTCGTAATTACGCTTGCACAAATGAACGTCATGCCGAAAAAAGGTCACCCGATCTAATAAAACCGCCTGATTCATCGGCTGTTTATTACGTTATCCTATATATGATCGATATAAGAATAATTGTGTACAGATGAGTATTCATTCAGGCACTCAACATTGCGCTTCGCTCGAGTTGGCAAGCCCCGATGAGGCTGATGAGCAATAAGGAGCGAGAAAATCCCACGACGTTGCCGTCTCGTCATCGTCATCGAACGATGACGATGACCCGACGAAGACGATTCTCGTGCGGCTGTCGGGTGGCGTTGAGGAGTCGCCGGCTTGTCGAAATCGCTCACACGGTTACTTCGCGTCTCGGCAACTCTGTGCTCATGCGCCCGTCGGAAATAGAAAGCTCTCTTCTTGTCTCAGGCAAAACAATCGTCAACGAGATGAACAGAGACGGATGGAGAATGGTCGTGCGGGCGAAGCTTGTGGTGTTTTTTTCGCTCACCCCGGTGTGCCCACTCTGTAGGTATAACGAGATATATAGACGTGCACCTTTCGCGAGTCCACCCAAAGCGAAAAATAAACTTGCTGTACGTGCTCGTGGAATTTCGAGCTTTTCATTTATAGTAAGGTACGGGGGAGTGCAAAATCTCTGGTTCAAATTTATCAACATAACTGACGCGAGTCATTCTTGTTACTAAGTATGTTATATTTTGTTTATGCTAATTTCGAACTGGGATTTACTTCTCAATGATATTTAAGGCAACCAAGTCAGCTAGAAAACTACGATTTTGTGTATGTTATACTGGTTTTACTACTTATTGAAGAAATGTGATTAAAAATGTATAATTTGAGGACTAGAATGAAGAATTTTACTGTCGACGTTAAACCCCATTAGGTGAACCAGTTGCCGTGTAAACCAGTTTTGAGCTTTTCCAACTCCGCGCCTGTTCCAGAACAAGCCACTCGATGTATTACATTCTATGACTTCTCATTTTCTTTGCAACGACATTCTACGCCGTTTAAGTGAAGGATATATTGAAAAAAGTCATAATTTTAAGAGGTACGTCATTCTGAAGATCCAAATTTTGTTAACAATTTTTTAATAAGTCGATACCTTTGAACTGGGAATATCAAAAAAAATTCATCCATTCACCGGTTGACCGGTGTAGATTAACATAAACAAAATCTTAGTTTACTAGATATCAGGTTCCCTTAACCAAAAAGTTAAGTATTTGAATTTATGTGTAAATAATACATTTCTCGGGGTTTGTGATGACAATTTTTATGTTTTTAAGATAATGGCGGCGAATTCACGATCCTCGTAAACGTTAAAGTTTTATAACTATAATTGTTATATAAAATTGCGATTATCATTTTATTTTTCACCAATTTTTAACGATCAAACTCTACAGAGTATCAACTTTACAAAGCAAAACTATACACGCACAAAATTCGATTCAGCAAAAACGCTACATAACATGAGCTCGACACAACAAAACTGAACACGGCTAAACCTATCCACACGACCTACCGTTCGCTGAATCATTTTGGCTGTGCACAGTTTTCTTTTGTCAAGCTGATACTGTCTAGAGTTTTGCTGTGTAGAATTTGATTCGTGTACTGTTCTTGTGTGTCGAGTTGATAATGCTATGCAAATTTTGGCTGTGTAAAATTGCGTATGTAGAGTCGAATCTGTGTAGCATAGCATCCTGTAGAAACGACGTCCTGCCAGCTGGTTATACTTAAATGTAAGGAGCTTTTATACATTTCTTTGTTAGGAACTATATAAGCTTCTTAATTAAGCCCCTTCTCAACCAACAAAATGAATAAATAGTATATTGTGTGACAAGGGTCAACTGTCGGCTCGTGTCACACACGATACTTTTTGTAACAAGTGTACGCCAAACATTATTGCTGTTTCTTGAATAAAAAAATACGTCGCCAAGCAGAACAAGTTAAACTTAAACACCATATAAACATCAATAATTGTTACGGTAGCAAATCGTGAGTCACATTCGCAGCGAGTTCTTGTATTTCAGGCGGCGTACTCCATTCCTCGTTACATTCCACCGTATTCATTTTTTTTTTCTTCCTCTTTTTATAGCCCTAACAACATCTCGGTGTAAACACAAACGGCTGTTGCTTCAACTGCACTGAACATAGATGCTTGCCGCGATATAATTCACGATGTCGGCACTGTTATTGTTTTCGTCCCGCAAAACACGGACGAAAGTGAACAGCATTTCTTCCAAGGAACGAAAGTAAAGCAATTGTGGATTGCACATGCGCGGATCTATATTTTCAATACTGCCATAAAATTGGCCACTTCGTACCGCAAAACTCCCATACAAAACACGACTTTTCATGCACGTGTTACCAAAAATATATTCATTTGCGCTTATTTAATCAGTTTATCTTGCACTTTAAAGGTCTTTCTGGAAGAACTGTAAGGCCATATAGGCAACAACCTTCATTAATGATAAATATGTGTGATTCTTGTTCATAAATATGAGCATAAAATTAGCATAACTATTTATAACGTTTGTTGTATTTATGTTACATGGTCTACGAAATTGAAATATCGAGATAAAACTTTCAACTTTGACTAGTGTCGTGAGTTCCGGCTATGGTACGTAACATAACCTAAGTGTCCGAAAGATGGACGAGAAGCATTGATGCAAGGAACGTTCCGAGTCTTCATTGGAAAAGCAATATCATTGCTGGCGCCGAACGAAGGAAACTAAAAGCTCATATTGTATATAAGGTCGAAGGTCAACCAGCAAAGGATGCACAGGCAACGGAATGGAATATAAACGATAAGTATCAGCTGACATCAAAGTGCCTCTCGAGTTTCGTCGTCATTCTCATCTTGTCCACAGAGCCCATCGCAAGTTGAGTTTCATTATTACATACGATACGATTAATGAAGTCGGTCTTTCATCATCAGTATCTTCTGTCGAAAGACAATGTATTTTCTTTAGCCGGTTTTCCATCTTTTAATGTAAAACTGTGCAACATTAAACACACGTTGCTAAAAAAACTCGACAAATTTTCTCTCTCAAAACTAAAGAATGTCACGTACAAATGCAAAGTAAAAACGTTAAAACTTGTCGTTTTTTTCGTAATGACAAGTAGAAGGGATAATATCATATAATGCATCGAGCGTGTAGCGAGTAAGCGCGCACTCACAGCACGCGTGCATCTTTTCGCCCACGTTGATTCTAATTGCAATATCAACGGTAACCAGCCAACAATGCCAGGGAACTCGATCGTTTTTGCGCGCACGAGCTCAGATGATACAAACAAATGAAATTACCGGAAATTACCAAATCGCTTAAGTGTTCAGCACAAACACGGTTACAAACGCGTTATATTTCTTTACTCTCATACTCTAAATTTCCGTTTTTCATCTTGACGCTGGAATTGTTATCCCCGATAAAAATATTTCATATTAAGCTTCGGTTATTAGTTCTTCGTTACGAGACAAGACCTTGCGTCTTAAATTACAAGCTCTTGTCGACTTGTTCGAATGTTACGTCTAAAATATTCATTTCCCGACAATGCTGAGTCACAAGTGACAATGAAATTTTCAACGTATCCTTGGAAATGTCATTCGACACCTCTAACCATTGTATCCTCTGTAATGCTGTCGTGCTGCAAACTTTAAGATTTCAATACGCTCTCTCGGATCGCATAAACTCGAGCCCCTACGTCTCGTAGATGCTCCAATTCTAATATTTGTCAGAGGCTGGATTTCAAAACTCTTCGTCGACGTCCTTCGTGCATTCGTCGTCGTTGTTTTTCTCCCCTGTTTTCCCCTGTATAGTCTCGAGAAACTTCTCGATATTATAAACGCGTATAGTTGAGACGAAAACAAGCTATGAGATGCAGTTGGCAGTCTCCACGAGAAAAATGATAATAATTAGGCCAACTAGTTACATGAAAAACATTATTTTTTTAAATAAAAAAAAGATTTAAAGAGAAACACATAATAAATCAATAAATAATTTAATAATAATGAAAAATTTACTTACATTTGTAAATAACTAAAAAATGGAATATTCATTCATTAAAATACTGCTGAAACCCTAATTAATGTAGCAACTCATCAGTGATTTAACCATGAAGAATTGAATTCCATTCGTGAAATAAAAGTTACTTGACTACGAAAAGAAATGTTATAATTAATAATAAACAATTATGAATAAATATATTTTTAATTCAGCATAAGATTCTTGGAGAAATGCGAAGGCAGAAGAAAAAGTAAGGTGCAAATCATCGTGAACTGTAGAGAAAATTGAAAAGATGAGAATTAGCGGCGGGGAGACATAAGATTCTTGGAGAAATGCGAAGGCAGAAAAGTAAGATGCGGATCATCGTGAAGTGTACAGAAAATTGAAAAGACGTGAATTAGCGGGGGTGAGACGTAAGAAGATAGATAGATAGAGAGAGAGAGAGAGAGAGAGAGAGAGAGAGAAATATCTCTCCGTTGTGCGAGCGCGAGAAACCCGCGAGCTTGTCGGTTAGTCTTGGATCTGGCAAGCCGAGCACTTTTCTAAATATACTCGATCGCCCCTCACCGGTGAATCTATCTTTACGTATTAGAATCTATACCGTACCGAAAAGCAGAGTTACGGTGTTCGCTCGCGTACGTCTTGCAGCTGTCGTCGGACGGCTGGATAGAGTCGCGCCCGCTTATATTCGCGCTAGAAACGAGATACAGCGCCGGAAAATGCTTGGGTGTAAATTGTTGCTACGGACAATCGAGTTTTTCAACGAATCGTAGCGTACGGCAACTCGACGACATACAATTCTTTTTAACATTGTTGTTAAATTATAAAGGAACTTGAATTGTTCACGAAGGGAGATTCACTGAGAACTATA
The DNA here is from genome assembly GCA_963942595.1 of Cylloceria caligata. Lineage (NCBI taxonomy): Eukaryota > Metazoa > Arthropoda > Insecta > Hymenoptera > Ichneumonidae > Cylloceria > Cylloceria caligata. The sequence continues at coordinate 12,332,381 of OZ012707.1, read as the reverse complement.
TAATAAACTTAGACGACTTCAGTCACCAAGATTGTCACGAGGACAATTTAATTTAATTTATTCAAATATAAGTGAATTCAATGAAATTATGGTTAAATGATTGATATTACGATTTTTCTCCCTGTAAATTTTACTTTTACAACAGGCAGATATATTCACCGTCTCGAGAACAAAGAAATTGTTCTCTTTTTGAATTAAAAAAAAAGTAAAATATAGGTCAATGGAAATTTAATGAAAAACATATCAAGGATGACTGATAGTTCATACAACAGTTCGGACCACTCAATCTTTTTAGCACAAAGTTATAAATAGTTGAAAAGCTGTCTTGTTACTCGATCATCAGAGAATCGTTAGTGCAGGTCATGGTTAGCTTGGTTCTTATACATTCGCCATGGAGCTTGATTTTCATAGCGCTCCCTCGTGATGACTAGGACCAAGAAAGTGTTGAGAAAGTATTTAAAAGGAGGCTGACTATGGTTTTAATTTCGGGTCAACGGCCTTTTAGTTGATTGCAATATCAAACAATTATTTTCTTTTGATTTTACGTAGAATAGTAAACTTGAGTTAACAGGGGAATACAATAACTAAGGCATCTTAAGTATTATAAAATATGTGTAAGCATTAAATAATCGAAAACACGATGTCTACTCGATGTCACGTGTTTTCCCTTCCCAAACACAAAGAAAATGACAATTCTTTCCTATTCTGTAACTCATACTTATACTCTCGATATACTCTCGTCATACTCTCGATGACTAAAATTCAAAAAAACAAGACAGAAAATATAAAGAGCACGAAATACCATCGACTTTCGTCCCACTCGGTTAAAATTAACCTTGTGTACTCAACGAAGCGTGCCTACGCCTTTTCTCGAGAGACCGATTTAGATTACTATTATTTTACAATTAAATTTAGCATTGAACGTATTAAGGCTTGTATAATATACGCTTCGATAATACTATTTGAGTCTGGCTGACGATGATAGTTTGATCGCACCAGGGACTCGTCCAACTGTGAATAGAGGTCGTGAAATGTTTTTCTTCTCTTTAGCATCGATTTTAAGTTATTTATCGTTGCACAGCTGCACAAAGATATATCAGAAAATTCTGTTTTTCCTGGACGTTCTCCATTTTATTTCATCAATTAATGTTCGTAGGTTTCTGTACATCTTTCTGTAATTTTTAATATCGACAAAGATGAATTTTGAGGAGAATTGTAAGGAACAAATCAATTTTGTATGTTTAATTTGTAACTGAAAAAAATGGAGTTCAAAGTAGCTTAAATTCACGCGATTCTTTTATCCTATCGATTTTATTACGGCAATGATAAGGTACGGGGGAGTGCAAAATCTCTGGTTCAAATTCATCAACACAACTGACGGGAGTCATTCTTGTTAGTAAAAATATTTTGTTTATGATAGTTTCGAGCTAGGATTTACTTGTCAGTGTTATTTGAGGCAACCAAGTCAGCTAGAAAACTTAGTTTTCTGTATATTATACTGTTTTTATCACTTAAGTGAGAAATGTTACTAAACATTTATCATTTGAGGATTAGAATGAAGAATTATGCTGTCAATGCCAAACTCGATTAGGTGAAACAGTTGCCGCGTACACCAGTTTTGAGCTTTTACAAATTTGCGCGTAATTCAGAAGTCTATGACATCTCATTTTATTCGCAACAACATTCTACGCCAGTTGAATGAAATTCGGTCAGCAGACTGTAAGAATGTGAATCTCCCGGATGACAAGCGTAGAATTGTTAAAAATGAAAAAAATATACAGATTAATCATCCGCAGATACCTGTAATGGAAAAATTACTTTTTAAAATTATTAAGGGCATAACAATTTTGGGAAAAAAACGCCGTTTGTCACCTGCAAGTCAGTACAAAAACACACACGGTACACCCATTCCGATTGCGATTTGGAAACGAAAAAGTACCTAAATTGTGCACGGGAACTATAGTGGATAACTCAGTTGTATGAAGGGGAGGCGAAATATCCATGAGTGCGAAAGAGATAGAACTAGTATAGTTACGCCTCACCTGAATTCCGCGAGAGGCGCTGGTAGTAATTTATACTGCTGTCTCTCTCACACATCAGTAGAGTGAAATGCTATTGTTTACAGTTTTTGTTACCCACTGAGTATGTTTCGCCTCCCCTTGAGGAATAAATACATTTTCTATGTTGTATATATAACTGAAAATAAATTGGAGTTCAAAGTAGCTTAAATTCACGCGGTTTTTTAGTGAGAAATGGAAAATTTTATATTCTCTAATATTTGAATGACTTTACAGATATTTACGAAACTTTGTACCAAATATCAGTGAATATTGTTTTATTTGTTTTTTGGAACGTTTTGGCTTTTGACTCGTTAACTCAAGTTTTGCGAAAATCAAAGCGATAACGTTAATTTTTCGAAAAATTGAAAATCTTGCAAAATCCGAACATATTTTACGATTTAGGCAAAACTAACTACGTCTATGACGTGCCTGCAACTCTCAACAACTATTTGACTCGGTAGGTGACAATTCACGAATTTTGAAGTTTGCACGCTGTTTTTTCAAAATAACTAAAAATTCCATAAAATGAAAAAAATTGTGAAGAATTCTTGCGGAAATTGTACCAAAAAATCTCGATGTGATAGCCTACTTTTGTGTCAAAACTGTGCATGTGGTATTCTCGAGATATAGCTATTTGAATTTTAAGAGGCCAGCACACTCGTCCAGATCTAAACTAACTTTGCTCGACGTTTTAGAATGCACGGAATCTCGTGATATGAATCTCTCTCTTGCACTTGAGTCTAAGACTCATACCTTAATGAAGTAACATACAATACGAAAACTAATTGTTCTTGTCGAAAAGCTTGCTTCACACTGTGTGGCTCTTAAGGCCTCTGAGCACCTCTGGAGAATCTTAAATCATTACATCATAAACGACGAAATGGACACATTTTTACGAAAGACCTCAAATCGCCATGATGCAACTTACAAATTAATTATCAAGCGGAAATGACAGATGAACTGGCATAGCGTGTCAAACTAGTAACCAAATGAATATTTCTAATTTGGGGCATCGATAATCCGTTCGGTGATGTAAAAATAACTTCAAACAGCCTCTAGCAAAGAGCTTTGATCAGCTGATTAATTCGGCATCACACTACCATCGTAAACAATCTATTTTAATTCATTAAGCTATTATTTCAAGCTATTAGTTCAAAGAGTGCAATAATTGACAATTCCTTTTCCAATAACAATCCTAATTCTAATAACAACCATTTTTTGTCTCTGATGTCACGATGTACGAAAGCTGGCACAAGTACCCGTTCACCTTAAGGATGTATGGATATATTATTAGAATAATTTAAATTGCACAATTGAGTAAATTAAGTAATTTTGATAGTAGTATTTCTAAGAAAATCGCATATTGAGTTATCGAAACGGGCAGAACTAACAAATCAAAAATAATAATAAACGCAATTTCACAAATTGTCTTTCAAATTATTTTTACGTCATCATTTTCAATTGTTTACTACATTTCACCAACGACATCTAACGAATATTTGCCTCAAGCGAGTAAGCGCCGTGAAATGATTCATCGTCACGTTTCTACGAAAATAATTCATTAAATGACCGGAAACTCCTAGTGTTTCCAATTTTTACGAATTCCTTGAATTATATTGAATTACGAACGTCATATTTTGTTAAATAGGAGATTAAGGTAAATTAATTATTAATCGTAAGTTTATCGCACTCGTTTTAACTCTGTCACTAATGTAGAAATCTCTATTTTTAATAATTATTCATCTTTATTTAATAACCCGTGAGGTGTCCTGAATTTTTGCAAATCAATAATTTAACTGCAACATTTAAAACAAGGCGCGTAAGTTTGAAATTTTCACATTGCTTCCTCGTGATTTTCGCCAACCCACAGATTCTCCTCTACGGAAAAAGGTTATCTGAATTCTAGCTTCCTCATAGAGGAAGTAGTATTAACATTTTCAATAGAATTGCAAATTTGGTACAATTGCAAATTTCATATAGTTTAAACCCCTTAATCGATTCTCACCAAATTCAAGACCAAGTATCCTTGTACCCTAGTCAATTTGTATGCTAAGTTTTAGTTTGATACATGAAAATTTACAAAAGTTAGAGCAAAAATAGTTTTTTTTTTTTCGTAAACTTACAAAAATTTATGATTTTCTAAAATTTGAATGGCTTGATCGATCCTTACCAAACTCAATTCCAAATAACGTTGTTCCCTGACCTAATCTCGTAGAAAGTTTTAACGCAATAGCTAAAAAATTACGAAAGCTCGAGAACGTACCTCCTTATTTCGAAAAATTCAAACAAGCATAAAATGAGACACACGTTAGCAATTTTGGCGAAAATTGCTGCAAGCTGACGGGTATTGCGACCAGACCCGAGTGCAAAATTTCAGGATGATCGAGTAACCCGTTCCCGAGATATATCCATTGCAATTTTGCAAGATCATCACATATACGCACGGAATTTTTTTCTAAATCTAATTTCACGACGTTTTGGAACTTTTTGAGTACTCTGAAGTCTAAATCTCGAGAAATTTTTTTTTCACGAAATCATAGCTTCCTCTGCTACTATTCTACATTTTGCTAAGAAGCAAAATTGACAACGTTCCGTTATTTTGTACTTTCGATCGATACATTCTTGAACTCCTTTCCACGTCCATTCTGGATCCACTCGGTATCAAGAATTGTAATTCGATCTACTCAGAGACGATCGATGTTTGAGGAAAAAGAAAATTCGACTTTAGTGTATGCAGAGTATGATAGACAACTTGAAGTTGAATTTACTTTTGTCTAAAATATTAATCGACTCCGAGTTAATTGAATCATTTCTGTTATCAATTAGAGTTTCTAAAGATTTGTCACATCACCTTAAGGGGTTAAGGATGGTAGAGCGCTCGGCTCGACGGTAATCGGTCCGGAGGCGCGCGCGTTGCGGGGCAAGTAGGGTGGAAGCGAGAGATCCGCTCTGCGAAATCTCGTGCTAGCTAAGAACCAAGACGATGAATTCCTTTGAAATTTGAATCTACGTTTTCCGGCCGTATCCCCTTGGGATTGTTACGTTTCTTGAACGAACATCTTTAGTCAAATTTTTGTGGCTACAGTTTAAACACCGTAACGCAATGGCTTTTCCATAAGAGCAATATATTAAATAGCTCGAATTGCGTAGTAAATATCTCATCGACTAAACGGTGAATCTATTTCAAATTTTCCATACTTTTAAATTAAGAAATTATCTAAAATAGATTTTCTACTTACGGTGAAATAATTAAAATGCTGTAACGCTCCACCTTACTTAAATGAAGGGAGAATGCAGCAACACATTTTTAAAAAACACGTTTCGTTGCTGTGAGTTTGGTATTTTCGACGTCTTCGACACACAGCAATGAAATTCTTCAGGGTATGTTCCAAAGTATTTTTAGTTCTACGTCGTTTTTAGCCCTCTTCCACTTAAACGAGGAAAGAAATCACTCCCTGCGTTGTCGTTACGAAGAAAATTTGGTCGATTACGACTTCAACAAAACTTCCAAAAAAATTCTTCATAAGAATATATTTTTTTTTCCTCTATATTCCAGTAAACATGATTTATTATGATAATATAAAATGAAAGTTATATACAATGTATCATTTGTTATATGCAGTGATCGTAAATATGTTTGTACCAATACTAGTGCAACTTTGATGATATTCAAGTAACGTTGATAGCTTGTAACATAATAACATTACAATAATGTAACGAGACTTTGTAACTTTTTTGTAAGCTGCTGGTAACACTGTTTGCATAACAATACTAATATGCAGATAATGCTACTGTTATATGTCGTTTTAGCGTTATATTTATGTACAAAAAATCATGTAATCGTTACGTAAAACATGTTGAGATCATTTTTCAAAATCTCTATAATGTTTACATAACATGCTTAGAAGATTTTTTATATAACATTACTAATGTGCGAGTAATGTGAATGTTACATGTCCTTGTAGCATTTCAGTTATTTTTATCAATTTGTTGCGTTTACATATAACACGCATAAAGCAAATGATGTAACACTACCCAAATAAAAATGTGAAAGCACGGTGACGCTACGGTGGTAGCATAGAGCAGCACGGTGTAACTGAAATATAACGTGTTGCATTTCAGTTGTATTGCAGGTTCGCTGTACAGTGTAACTGAAATATAACGTGTTGCATTTCAGTTGTATTGCAGGTTCGTTGTACAGTGTAACTGAAATATAACGTGTTGCATTTCAGTTGTATTGCAGGTTCGTTGTACAGTGTAACTGCAATGTTACGAGAAGGATAATAGTTACGTATTCGCAACTTCGATATGTTATGTAGCAATGTTATATTGATGAGTGAGAAATAACTTCGTACATGTAATTTATATGTAATATCCGAGTAATATTGTTTGCTACTTTCGGTTACATTGACGTTACATTGCTACATTATTGTGTTTACTGGGTACTTTAATAAATGAGTGAAATGATGAATTTAGTAATTTCAGATGTTTAAAAAGAAGAAGAGATCTTTTCCATTTTTAGCGTTGGAGAAGATCTTCCCAATGCTTCTTCGGATTAGCACTTACTTCTGGAAGTGAGGAGCTCTATATACCTGCCTCGTAGCGAGCAAACATACGAGCCCCATCATTACATAAACCATTTTGTGTGCTTTCACAAGATGGTGCGGATGGTAGACATATTACGTGAGCGGAACAGACAGAGAGACAGAGAGAGCGATAATCATTCCGAGTCGATGTTACTGATCCCTGTTAGCCACTCAGACTTACTCAAAGGAAGCTCAGCGAATAAATGAAAAACAAAACCCGACGTCTTATTTTTCAACGAAAAAAAAACCGTGCTGTTAAGGAACATCAAAGGAAGTTAAACACTGTTTGTCTGTCCAAAAAAAATCGCCTCTCGGTAAGAAACTAATTTTTAAGCCTTGGTATACGCCATTCGATAAAAATCATTCGAAATACAATTCTGACAAGACCTGAGGACCTAGTGGGGAACGTATCTGCGCTAGTTCTGTGAATAATTTGATATTTTTTAATACAAGGTGTGTTAAAATAAATAATTTTTCCAATCCCCGAAACACTACTGGAACACGTGCTTTTGGATAGCTTTTAGCTCTCTTAGCGATGCGTCTTTAATCTCATATAAGCTTGCCAAAGGACGGCTTTCTTAAGATTCTCTTTATTTTTGGAAACAGAAAAAAGTCACATGTCTGGCGAATATGGAGGCTGGGGCATCATTACAGTGTTGTTTTTGGCCAAAAAATCACAAACAAGCAATAAAGTGTGAGCCAGTGCATTATCGTGGTGCAAAAGCCATGAATTCTTTCGTCACAAATCCGGGCGTTTTTTTCGAATTGCTTCAAACAAACGGCGTTAAACTTGTAAGTAGTATTACTTATTGACTTCTTGGGGCAAGAACTCATGGTGTACTATGCCGTTAAAATCCAAGAACACCTTCACATTCGACCGCACTTGTCGAGCTGTTTTCGATCTTGGCAATCCAGAATGCCTCCACTCGGACGATTGAGCCTTACTTTCGACGTCATATCCGTAAACCCACGTTTCATTAACTGTTATGACACGTTTCAGTAGTTCTGCATCGTTGTTGACTTCATTTAGTTCGAAATTTAACAATTTTGAAACAAATTTTGCTGCTACTCGTTTCATACCTGAAACGTCCGAAAAAAATGTATGACATGAGCCTATTGATATGCCAACATCATCAGCTACTTCTCTGATTGTGATTCGGCGATCATTCATAATCATTTCTTTTACTTTTTCCACATTTTCATCGGTTTGTGATGTGCGGGGGCGTCCAGGGCGCTCGTCATCTTCAACGTCTTCACGGCCATTTTGGAAACGCTTATACCACTTGTAAACCCTTATTTTACTCATAGCAGACTCACCAAAAGCAATATGTAACATTTCTAAAACTTTGCTGCACTTTATTCCATTCTTATAGCAAAATTTAATACAAATTCTCGGATCCATTTTCAAAATCGCCGATCCTACCAAAAAACATGTGACCTTTTTGACAGCTGACAATAGACTAAATATCCAATGTGGCTAACACAGTACAGCAACTTTTCAGACAAGTTTACCAACACAACAACTAAAAATCGCGCGTATTGGACTAATTGGTACAACACGTGAAATAACAAATTTCCCGTTAATTTTTTAACACACCTCGTATCATAGAATTGATAAGCCTAGGCGCCGATAACCATTATGCAATGACCTTAAGATTCAAAATCTATAATGCGATAAGCTTAAATTACAAAAACTATGACGGAGTGAACCAAGATTCCTAAAAACAGTGACTTTCGAATATACACGAAACGGGGGTCCTAAAATTATTAAATTTCCGCTCCTGTACTCCAAAATTTGTTGAACTTTCGTTAATAGAAAATAATAGTTGCAAATCCGAATGCTCAAAGAAATATATTCTAACGAGTACGAAAAATAAGAAGGATGAATGTAGAGGAAGCATGCGAAGGACAGGGAAAGGAAATATCGGTAGGAGCGGGTGCAATAAAATAATCGGTAAGTCGTTTCTACAGGTTCGAATTGCATACAGCAGCGACTCTACTGCTCATCTATACATGTGGTACGATTAAACAGTATACAGTTGACGGGTGTAGAATCGCTGCTGTATTGAGTTGGAACCTGTGGAAACGACTTACCACCATAGATTGAAAAACAGCAACACGTTAATTAATAGGGAATAGTACATTACGCAACTCTTTCAGAATGTTGGTCACTCCGGTCCAGTGCACAATTTGGCCTGAGCCGAAGGCGAGGGCCAAATTTGCACGAGACTGAATGACCAACATTTTGAAAGAGCTGCGTACAGTGCTTTTTGACATGAGTGCGAGAAACAGCTCAATTTTCGACAATTAATCAACGTTTTCCCACGTCACGTCATTACACCATCGCGTCTGCTAGGTTAGCAGTTGACGTGAACAAAAACAGTTGTGTTCATTCCTGTCACATGGAAATTCTTGACAGAAAAACAGAAGAATAACAGTGAAGGAATGAAATAATTATAATATTAGAATGAAGGAATATAAAAACAGGGGAGGAATGTAAACAGCTGATTGCAAAACAAAAATGACTCGTTTTCTACCATGGAAACGGGTCAAAATTGAGCTATTTTCAAAGCACGTGTGTTAAAAACGTTTTTATATTAAGAAAATAAATTAACAAAGGAGACAAAATATTTCAAATGAGTGTAGAGTTAAACGTGAATGTATGGGTTATTAAGGGAATTAAATTGCGGAAACTTTACAGACAAAATATAGATGGATGATCGATTGGGTTAAAGGGAATGTATTGTAATGTTACAATTTACTAAATGCATCTGGCCTGGACTTTATCGATGCATCTGTCGGAACGCAGCCGCATACGAAAATAACAAATGCTTCTCGTCTAACTTGGGTACAAAAATATGAATACATAAATGCGTGATGTAATAAAGCTTTAAAAATACCAAATTTCGTGTTCATGGTCACCGGAAGAAAATGACAGGCACGAAGAAAGAAAAATTGCATGCAAATAATTCAAAATGGAATGAATTATATGAACTGAAAAGTGATTGTACGATACAGTTTATTGAAATCTGTTAAGGTTTGAGATTATAAAATGCCGAAGAGGTCATACAATGAAATAAGTATAATAAATCTGCTGTACTGTCAAACACTGAGTTGTGCATTTTTTTTTAAATATAATAATAATATTGTTGAAACAATAGCTTCAATAAATTATTCATAATTATGCGAAAAAAAAAATTATATTTTTTAATTTTTCGATTAATTAACGAAAATTTTTTTTAGAGGATAATATTCTTACCTAACTTTTAAATCGAGAGTTGTGTATCCCTCGTTCATCAAAGAAAAGAGACTAAGGAAAAATGTAAGAAATGCATGATATACTCTTAATCTTTATATTAAATCACTGATAATTTAATGAGAAATAATTGAATAAGTAAATATGTCTTTCAGGATAAAGAATAAATCGACAGAGGGCTTTCTGATGCTGTATAGGTGGATTATTGATAATAAAAAGAGAAAAAGAAAGAGCGGAAAAAAATATCTTGTCGGATTTTAAATCCACGATAAATTCGTTCGACATCCGGAACTTCGAGTACGCTCTTATGGTTACTAAACAGGAACTCTGGTGGTGAAGACAAAAGTCTCAAAGTGCATGCATAACACGCAACAGGGAAATGGAGCATCTCGAGTAATCGCGTAGGCGATCCCCCGGGGTTTCTCGAGATTTGTGGATGAGTCTTTCTCTCTCACCGCGCAATGTGGAGCTTGCCGTTGGTTGCAGGGAATTAGAGCAGCGTGCAGAAAAGCCCTCGTTACTATGTCGCGGTCGCCATAGTGCTGCTGCATATTCACGCGTCGCACAGCGCCTCGTGGAATTGCCTCATCGCGTATTATTTATTATTCGTTAACAGCTAATCTACCGGGTGGTATTATAAACCCGTCATATGAACGACCTTGAAGCCACTCGTAATAGAATAACTCAAGACTCGACTAATTTAGAACAAATTTAATAATCTATTAATAATTGGAATTTATCAGATTATTATTAAATTCCTTGTTGTAAAAAATTCAATCTACTCGTAAAAATTCATTTGATGATACGAATTCAATTAATTATAAAAAATGACTCAAAAATTCGATACAGATTGAAGCTATAATAGTTGACTTGATTAAACAAAAATTCTTTTTCAAGCAGGTTTTAACAATTTTTGAACTTTATCTATTTATCTGAAATCAAATAGATGGAAAAAGAAATTGTACTGTGACAAAAGTATCGCATTATTCGAATATAATGAATAATTTTTCTGCAATAGAACGTACAGTTGGTACAAATTTTTTTAGTTTCTATTAAATTTAATTTAAATAAATATTTTTTCGACGATTTTAATTCTATCGAAAAGCGTTTATAAGCAGATAATTAATAAAATACAATAATCTATTGTTCTTAATGATGAAATTTGTACTTCTTGTTATAGAATATCAGAGTTGTGACCCGACGACCAATGTATGACAAAAGAGATTTCGATTGCGATGCGTTCGACGGACGGACCCAGTAGCGTGGTTCGATAGCTCCAAGGGAAATGGAGCGTAACGAGGCACCCTAGTTCCGCGGTCAACCCTGACGGTCGGGATGCTATATAATACGAGCGAAGCATAGCGACACAACGTGGTGATACAGTATACCAGCACCGACCGCAGATGCTTGACGAGCTAACGCGTGTACTTATGACGGTCTGGGGCTCTCGGAAGATCGAGAATCGCAGAGAATTTCGATGGCACGGTATGAGCGGTGGTGCGATCGCACTATCGAGCAGCCACGGTATAGAGTAGGTACAGCGAGTGGGCGACTATACTAGCGCAAGTATATGGAACGACTGATCTAAAATTAACCGTTGGACCGTTCTGGAAATAGATGTTATGAGTGCGCGAGGACAGGACGAGACACCGGCCCATTATGTTGGCCCGCATACTACCTCGTTGCCTCTTTTCTCTATCTCTCGATCTTATCGTCTGATAATACGCTCCAGTTATCCCAGAAAATTGAAACAATTTGAAAAATCGTAAATACAGCGTGCGCCATCTCAATCTGGTCGATGGAAGTATTGAATAACTTAGAGAAGTTTCAACAGATTTCACAAAGTCGTATTTTTTTATTAAATTTGATTCATTACAATTTATTTTGATTAGTTTCCAAAAACCACATCGATCAAATGTCCGCCTTTATTACTGAGACAAAAATGAGCTCTTTTTTCGGCATTTTCCATTGTATTTGCCAGCGTCTCGGGCGATATCGCTGCGATTTCGGCTCGAATGTTGTTTTTTAGCTCCTCTATGGTCTTCGGCTTGTTGGCATAGACTTTACTTTTCAAAAATCCCCACAAGAAGAAGTCCGGTGCAGTCAAATCCGGCGATCTTGGTGGCCAGTCAATATCACCTTTCTTTGATATCACACGTCCTGGGAACTTCCGACGCAAATAGTCCATTGTTGAGCGCGCAGTGTGACATGTCGCACCATCTTGTTGGAACCAAAATTCCTTAAGACCTTTTTCACGCATTTGTGGTAAAACAAAGTGTGCCAACATCCACCGATATCGATCCCCATTGATAGTTTCACCAGCTCTGAAGAAAAATGGTCCAATGGTGGTTTTTGAGCAAACACCGGCCCAAACTGTCACTTTCTCATCGTGCAATGGAGTTTCGTGAATAATATGAGGATTATCGGTGCCCCACATGTGACAGTTTTGTTTGTTGACAGCGCCAGAGAGGGTGAAATGAGCCTCGTCGGTCATCAGAATTCGCTCCCAAAAATCCGGCTCAGCTTCCTTCATTCGACTAACGTTATTAGCGTAAGCCAAGCGTCGCGGCTTGTCAGTTTCCAATAATCTTTGAGTCAACTGCACTTTGTACGGAAACATGTGAAGATCTTGCTTTAAAATCCTTCTCAAAGTGGTTCCACTGATGTTTAATTGCTGAGACCGGCGGCGGTATGAGACATTTGGATTTTCTGCAACACTCTGTCGAACAGCTTCGATATTTTCATTTGAACGACCTGGACGCGGTCGAGCTTGATGTTGGAGATTCGCTACAGACCCGTGCTCCATGAAATTTGAAGCTAAATGACGGATAGTGTCGCCTTTGGGCGCAGAACGTCCGCGATATTTTTTACGATACGCACGCTGAGTTGACACAACTGAACGATTATTTTCAATGTAAAGCGAAACTATTTCGGCGCGTTCTTTCGGCGTATAGCGATACATGGTTGAAATTGTACTGAAATAACCTATACGAAACGTGTTGTACGACGCTGGTCGGTTAAAATCTGTCAGAGTTATTCAATACTTCCATCGACCAGATTGAGATGGCGCACCCTGTATAAAAATACCAGCAGAGATTTTTGGATTTTTAACTGAAAGAAATTTTTTTTAATATATAAATGTAATCGTCAAAACGATTTTTAATGGTACTATTATTATTATTATTATTGTTGTTGTTGTTGATGATGATGATGAAATTATGAGTTTAAAAATCTTTGCTTAATTTGCTACATCCCACTCTCTCTATTTTATTAGTCGACCAAAGAATCAGAGAGGAATACACGTTGCGGATTTGGCGATTGTTACTCTGTTGACAACATGTAAATTTGCAATACTGGGCCATCTTGGCCACCATACTGTCAGGTAACGTGCTTCTCAACGAAACTACGACCCATTCATCAAGCGAGAGCGTCGAACCCTTTTCAATTATTTAACAAGCGAGCTCTCACCGCAAGTGCCAGCACTTACCCTACTGTTTGCAACGAGAGTTTGGAGGCTAACGACGCGAGACAATAAGAGAAAGACTTTGAGTAAGCGTTCGCCTGGTCTTCTGAAAAGCTTGGGTGCAGTCTCTTTTGGATGGCACATGTATTTAAAGCCATTCAGCCTTACAGACTCTGACGATAGTACGCCAACTGTTGGACAAATATTTGGACGGTGTTCGCCACGATCGGGAAACAGTTTAGTTTAAACGGCTTGTAGATGGATGAAAGCGAGAAGCGAGAGCTCAGCACACCGAATATTTTAGAATGCACTGGGAATTCTTCAAGATTTAATCAAATTGTTTGCAGCATTAGGGGCAATTAGCATTGCAATTTAATTTACCGATCGATAAACGACATTGCACGAAGATATTAAAACAAAAAAAATGTTTAAAGCGAGAATTATACGTCATGTTTCGCGTTGACGGTACAATGACCGAAGCAGTGGTAGGATTGCACTTGTGTCAGACAGTGGCGCGGATAATCCATCTCTCGGCCGACATCCGCCAAAGCGGAAGTGTCCGAGCCAGAAGCCACCAAATGAAGAATTGATTCGTAACTCGTGAGGGAATGACTCGAGCAACGCATCAACGAAGCGCACAGAACTGCGGAGAGCAACGGGTCGATGATCGTTCCGTTGTAAGCAAGTTTCGAAGGAAGAGACGGTAGAATTGGCACGGCGGTGTGACCACACGAGGAAGTTGCGGATGCTTGACGGTGTTGATGGCCGACATTGGCATGAAAAGAGTAAAAGGCTGCGAACGATACGCCGTTGAATGCTTCAGTGCCGTAAAAAAATGCTTTAGAAAAAGCCTCAAATCAACAAATTAACAATTAAAGTTCAAGCAGTTTTATAGATATTCGAAAAAACGAGAAAAACGATTTGTATTGTCAGAATAAATATCCTACGATTTGAAATAGATAACACGTTTCTGTAAAATAATTTTTTTTTCAGTACAAGCATAAGTGCAATCTGTTTTTTCAAACAGAAAATAATCGTTAAATCAAAAAAAAATTATTAACGAACACTTTTATTACTGAATTGAATGTGCAAAATAAATTTCTGTAAAACTTCTTGTTTTCGGCAACTGATCACTAGAATATTAAATTTTTTTTTCTCATATGGAAAGCTGTATTTTCATTAAAAAATTCTTTCATTGAGATTCTAATGTAAGGCTACACAAAATTGTCTGAACCGTTCAGAAAAGCGGTTGAGAAAAAATGTCTAAGCGAAGGGAGGTGAAGATTCCAAGATGTAAACGTTTGTATCTCAAAAACGACTAAAGCAATAAAGTTGAAATACTTTATTTTGCTTTCTAATAGGGGAAACTGTATCTTCATTAAAAAAATTCATTAAGATTCTACACTATGTAAATTTTAACAAGTTTGTTATATGTCATATATATTATTTACAACTAGAAATTAATATAAACGCAATGAAATTTCCTAATTACTTTTGTTGCTTTAAATATAAATACAAGATTGCAAAAATGATTGAGCCATTAAATAAAGTACAGTTATTATTTTAAATACAAGAATGCAAAAATGATTGAGCGATTAAATAAAGTACAGTTATTATTTTAAATACAAGAGTGCAAAAGTGATTAGGCCATTAAATAAAACAGAGTTATTAAACATTATTTAGCTATTTTAGTTTCACAAAGTATAGTAACTATATAACAATATAGCAATTATAAAAGTGCTGTAGGAAATCACGTTGAAATAGCTTTAAAAAGTATGATATTTTAATTAAAAATTTTGAAAACTCCCAACTGCAAAAAGCTATAATAAACAGGACTTTTGCTTTAAAACGTTTTCATATGAAAATAAATCTAGAAAGGATGAAATAACTTCCGATGTCATTTTAGCTAACTTCATATTTAAATAACAATAATTTATTTGCCGCTGTCACTACAGTCGGGAGACGTCTCCTGAACATTGTAACCGTCTTTTACATATCAAGAAACATGCAGGCATCGAGACTCTAATTTAAAAAAGGGCGGGGCGGCTCAAACATGTAAACGTTTGTTTCTTGAGAACAACTATACTACTAGAAATAGAGTTGAAATACACTATTTTGGTTTCTCATAGGAGAAACTGTATTCTCGTTGAATAATTTCATTGAGATTCTAATGTGAAGATCCTTAAAATTGTCTGAATCGTTCATAAAAGCGGTTTCGAAAAAATGTACGAACGAAGGGCGGTGAATCAAGGGGAAGGACTCCAAGATGTAAACGTTTGCATTTCACAAGTAAAGCAATAAACCGTCTTTGATTATTGTAATGTTGGTAAAAACAATTGCAGTAAACAAGATTTACGACATTATGGATTTGTTGAAAAATGTCCGTGAACGCGGCCTCTAATCTACACCTCTGCACACAGAAATATGCACTTGAGGAGATCTAAAATGCAGTGAATCATTTCTATTAACTCGCTCCGTACTTCAGTCGGAAAAGTTTCTTTTACAATTCACAGTCATGAAGTAATGAGTTCTCAGTCCATCATCTATCGTGTCATTATATACATATATTTTCACCAAATATAATAAATAAATTACCCGTACGATACTTGCTTTTCTTCTTTTAAATATATTTTTAAATCTTTTAAATATATTTGAAGACTTTTTGTGCATATAATTATTTATGTAAATATTACGACGGCTCGCTCACTTGCCTTGTTTGTATTCTTGCGACGGCTGTCGCTCTACCGCCTGTAAATGACACTTGCCACTTATCGATTACGCTATCACGTATCATATACCAATCATTGTCGCTTTCCGTTGAGGTTTATACAACAATTCTCTCTCACTCTCTCTTTCTATTTCGCTACACTGAAGCGTTGAGACACCGAATTTCTTAACGATCCTCGCCCCAGTCGCTCTGTAACGGTCACTGTGAGTAGACGATAATTATTGTTCATGATCATAAATATATGTTCTATATATCGCGTATCGCAATGGTTTGTAATTGTTATAATTGGAGTTGTAAATGTACCCATACGGAACTATTGTACTCAACGCCCTGTTACATATTTGCGGTGATATTTACGTCCGAATTTTTCATTAGGTAAATATATCTTATTCTTCACAACTCCCCGTGCAGAAACTGTCGTGGGAATCTAGCTAGATTCTCGTAATTATCTCTGATCACTCATAGGAATCCGCCAAGCGATCGGATCGAATCCTAAGAACGAAAAGAAACGGTTGTAAACTCTATTACAGTACGTATTCCTGATTGGATACTTGCTTTTGTCCAAGTTGGATCTTATGGGATGCTGAAAGGAAGACATAGGATCCGCTATGATCCTTGATTGATCCGAAATTATTGTTTTATGAAGATCTTGTTCGTTATTGACGTTCCATTAAATACGTTCGCGGGAAAAATACGAGATTAAATATTTATTATTTATGTTTGAGTCTAACGAAACTAAGCGTGAGATACAGAAATCTAAAAAAAAATGCAACAAAGAAAAGAGTAAATGATCAAAAATTAAATCCAAGCTTTTTTTAGATAGTTTAAGTGAATGATGACGTTTATTGCTTGGGAGGAGGAGGTTGACATCCATCCCAATATTTAGAGTTAGATATTTAATTCCCGGCGAATTTGAAGATTTTGTAATCGTGGACAGGTGTTAATATTTACGTGTGATATCTTATGAGAAAAGTTGAATTTTTATATAAACTAAATTTAAATAATTTAAAGTTGTATTGATGAAGATTTATTCACTTGGTGAAAATGTATACAATTTTTTTTTAAATTAAATGGATTGTATAACGGGATTAATTACATAGGAATAGAAACGATTTGGAAAGTAATAAGCAAACTTGAAATTTTGTTTTATTTCGTTCTTCTTTTTCTCGCATAGAGGCGCTACTTACATTATTCGGGTAATTCAGGTCAATATAATTAATATGAGTTTCATGTATTTACTACCGACGTGGTAATGTTCATGTTTCATTCGTAGGTTGCTTTTTGGTTGAGTTTATTTTCAATTAAAATATATTTGTCTTACTATCATAATTGTTTTTTCTTATTTGCATTTTTATATTAAATAGTTTTTTTGAAAAATACATCACTTAAAAATTATTTGGCTAGTGATTCACTTTAGGAATAGTTTTGTCATATTGAAAGGAAGAAAATGTGGGATTATAGAAAAATTGCCATCGCGCTATTTCAAGAAATTGCAATAACAAAAAACTCCGTATTTTCATTCATCTATAAATTTCTAGCTATCAGAAATGATTTAAACTATGTCAGCCTTTTCATTTTTATCATATAAGATAACAGCGTAAAGCACAATTTAATCCGCGGAGGTGTTGCTGAGTTCTAACTCCGTACGGACACAAAAGCGGTAATTATAGCTAAAAATAATTGTTTTTTTTAGGAATTCCAAATTTGGCACAAGCCAAATGAATTTGTACTCTATGGATGGGTTTATACCAAAACGAAGGAACCCTGTCAAGGACAACCAAAGCGACACAATAGTTCCTGAGATATGATTCCGGACGGACAACCAACGAGACACATCCAGGAAAGCAATAATAGAAAGCCGTCATCTAAAGGAGTGAGTGCCTAAATGCTATAATACGTTAATCTATTTTTGTGACACGTGCATGAAGAGTCGTGTTTTATGGGACGAAAGTGGCCAATTTCATGATGGTATTGAAAATATAGATTCGCGCATGCGCAGTCCACAATTGCTTTTCTTTCGTCCCTTGGGAGATATTCTGTTTACGTTTGGCCCTGTTTTGTGGAGAGAAAACGATAACAGCGCCGACATCGCGAACTATATCGCGGCAAGTAGCTATGTTCAGTGCAGTTGAAACAACAGCCATTTGTGCTTACACTGAGATTTTTATAAAGCTATAAAAAGAGAAAAAATAAACGAATACGGTGGAATGTAACGAGAAATAGGGAACCCCACGAGAAATAGAAAAAATTATGCTATGATTTTTTGTTGAATAAAAATTTACTTTTTATTTAATAGGGGGCTTCGCCCCCCCCTCCCTCCCTCCCACAGGGCTCTGCCCCTGGACCTCGAGCAGCCTAACATAGACGCTTTTTATTAAATAATCTATTTTTCTGCTCAACGGATAATTTTTTTATTCAGGAAACAGCAGCGATGCTCAGCGTACACTTGTTACAAAAAGTATCGTGTGTGACGTGGGCCGAAAGCTTGCGATTGCAACGAATGTGAAGTTTCACACGAGTCTATTGTATTGCAAGAGTCATTATTGTATTGCAAATACAGATAGCCATTACGTCTGGTTACTTTGAAATTGTTTATTCACCCTATACTTGAATCCTAACAGGATGCTCATTTCGGGGAGTTCCCAATAAATCCCGATTGAGATTTTACCGAAAGTTTTAATTTAAGACTGTCAGCTTTAACTAGAAATGAATCTCGGATTCACATAAGGTTCTGGGAGGATTACGTTTTTAAAGCATCCCCAACGAATCCAGATCGTGATTCGACTAGGTGTTAGGATTCTCTGATAGCTTTTTGCATGTGGTCTTGTTAAATTCTAACGGTAATCCTATATTTATATATTCAGCTGATAAAATTGTGAATTGCGTCGATATTTTCGCTGAAATATTTTATTTTGTACTTGGTACAATCTTGAATTTGTTTATCTCGCATTTTTTCAACGAAAGCCGCGAATCGGAAGGCCATATGTACTGTGACAAAATATGTCACAGAGAAGTCCAGTCCCTCACTGGATGGCTCGGAGACTACCACTCACCTGTAAAATTACCAGGTCTACAAGTATGAAATGCGGATTTCAGACAACAGATGGCGCACGAATGCAATTTGTGCTATAGAGATTTGACACTGCACCATTTTGTTGTGTCATCAAGAAGTGTCAGACGCGCACAAGTGATAAATTGGAAAAGTGTGTGCATAGTGTTGTTTTGTTGGTTTCAATATGTCGAAATTTATACCGAACAAAGAGCATTCGCAGACAGCATTAATTTTTTGTTTTCATTTGAAGAAAACGCGAAAAAGGAACGCGGAATGCCGCGAAAAATTCGAAGATATGGAATTGCAAGTATTGTTGGGCGAAGATGATTCCAAACACAAAAACAACTCGCCGAGCAATTAGGAATTAGTCAACAAGCTGTTCCCAATCGGCTACGAGAGATGGGAAAGACTTAGAAGACCGGTAAATGGGTACCACATGAGTTGAACGACAGGCAAATAGAAAAGCGCAAAAACACATGTGACATTTTGCTCGCTCGGTGCAAAAGGAAGTCGTTTTTACATCGTTTAGTTACAGGGGATGAAAAATGGATTTATTTTGAGAATCCTAAGCATAAAAAGTCATCGGTAGACCTAGGCGCACCATCCACATCGACCGCAAGACCGAATCGCCTTGGCAGAAAGACGATGCTTTGTGTTTGGTGGGACCAGAAGGGCGTGGTCTATTATGAGCTGTTAAAACCTGGGGAAACAGTTAATATTAAACGTTACCAACAACAATTGACCGATTTGAACCGTTCGCTGCTTGAAAAAAGGCCAGAATACCGAAAGAGGCAACGCAAAGTCATTTTTCTTCATGCAATGCACCATCACTTACGGCAAAACCGGTTCGCGACACGTTGGAAGCACTCAGCTGGGAATTTCTACCCCATGCGGCTTACTTACCAGACTTGGCTCCTTCCGATTGCCACTTGTTTGCATCGATGAGTCACGCACTTACTGAGCAACGCATTGGTTCGTAAGATGTGAAAAAATGGCTCGATGAATGGTTCACAGCAAAAGGGGAAGGTTTTTGCTGGCGTGGTATTCACATATTGCCCGAAAGATGGGAAAAATGTATAACATGCGATGGAGCATACTTTGAATAAAGCACTTTTTATCATTCTTCCGAATTTAACATGTTTTTTTTAGAAAAAAAATCCGCATTTCATACTTGCACACCTGGTACAGTAAGAAATTAGTTTAAGTTCTATTTTTGTTATTCTATCATTATCTACAAATTAGTTATCAAAACCATTATTAGATTACTTGCCATACCAGACCCCCCACCATAACTCATCCTTGGATACCTGTATGTGAATGCGTAATCCGGAGAACCACCAGGAACCCAACGCACACCCAGAACGCAGCGAAGCTATGACGGAGAGCCTGCAGCCAGGTTGGAGGGAAGTCAATAGGGCAGGAAAATTCATATCGCTGTAGCAATCACAATCACTGCCCTGAGGATCATCTCCGCTATGATACCCTGAGGATTACCTCTCACCGCCATCATCCCGGTTGGCCAGCAAACCCGGGGGCAGAATAAGCTATGGGAAGACATAAACAAAACTCAGAACAGAGCGAGCCCATACACAACACTTTTATACTTATCATGCATGTGCCACGCACACATCTACCACTTTGCTCCCCACCTACGCTGGATAGCTCGTCACTTCGAGCCAGGCAGCGAGTGAGACGACGTGCACCGGAAACAGAATCTCACAAGCCCGGCTTATCAACAATTATAAAGGAATCAAATCAGAATATTTCGAAAAATAGATCGAGAACGATTACAGAGTTTTGACCTGAATTCATTGGGGAATACCTGAGCGAGTGAGTACAGTGTGGTTGCTCCCCATTAAATCCTTACCCAAGCGCCCATATAGAGAATCGGAAAGGTTTGTGTAAAATTAACGTGTACATCGACCTGCCGACATTAAAGTTTTCTATTGCGTTTCGTTAAGTATTAGAGGCAGCTTTTGCTCCGAGGTAATTAATAAGACGCCGTCGAGTTCGGGAATCCATACCGTCGAGATCTTTCCTTGTGCCACCCCACTAGCTCCTCTTCCCTCCCCTATCTGATATTATCTATTGTAGAGTATTTTACCGTCACGGTACTACACCGTTACTTAGCTCGTGCCTTACACAACTTTAAATTCATTTTGACTTTATAATTGCATACTACATTTCGAGTTATTGAGCTATCATTTGCGTTATGTTTCGAGTTCGTATTAAACTTTATACTCGTATCTTCGCCCTGCTTTCGTTTCTATTTTCAGTTGAGCTTGTAATTAGCAGTGTGTTTTCGCTTGCCATTTTTTTCCATTATATAATATTTAGAGTTCGTCCTATTATATTATACCTGAGTCATGATTTAGTGATACTAGTTATGATTTATTTTGCATTATTATTCAAGCTTTATTGCTCCTTTCGTTTAAGCCTTATTTTTACATTTTCATGTGAGCTTTTATTTTTGCATTATAATTCGAGCGTTATTATGCACCGTTACTTGAGCCTTTATTTTGCGTTCTGACTAAAGTTCTCATTTTGCGTTACTCTCTTAAGATTACTTTGTGATGTCAATTGAAAGATTATTTTGCGTCATTATTGAGTTACTTTCTTACGATAAATTGTAATACTATTTGAGCTATTATTATTTGACTCATTATTTTGGTTTATTCCGTCCTCCCTCTTTTAAATTGTCATTATTACTTTGTCATTTCTCCCTTTTTTTCGAGGTTGGCATTCTTTTTTATTATTATTTAGTTAATCATATTATTTTTCTTGTTTTGCTTGTTTGCCTCTGTATTATCTTGATATACGAGACTGTAGTAAACCTCCTAGAGTAGAAAATACACTAGAATACTTATTTTACGAAATTTACGTGCTAACAACCAGAGTTTGTTTTGTTGACCCGACGCCCCTCTTTAATTGGAGGAATCGGTCACAAATTTTGGCGCCCAACGTTGGGTCCGAAAAAACTCGAGAGTAGAATAAAATAATTGCTATTTTCGTGTTCTTTTTCTTTAATAGTGCTCACCTCGGTACTAACTTCAACCCTGTTGCTTATGCTTTAGTACGGCCTACCCCCGACCCTACCCACCCCCCCTTGTTTACCACACTCGTTGCCCTCACATTATTGCGATTTCGCGAATAATCACCACCCGTGCGACTTTAATTTTTTTTTCGTTTGATTTTTTTTCTCTGTTTTACCTGCTTGGTTTTTTTCTTTTTCTTTTTGATCGTTTAAAACTAACTTCTACCCTATTATTTACATTTCAGTACTGCTCACCCACGACTTTACCAACCCCTACCCTCCTCTCTAATATACTCGAAAAGTCGATTTGCCACTACAAAAACTTGTTTATTTAGTATTTTATTTCACGTTTGTTCTTTGGTTCTTTTTGATTGTTTTGCTAATTACTACTATCGACCCTAGCGAATGGGATTATAAATCGCACTTTCTCTTGTTTGTTGCGATTAGTATCGATTTTTCCCAGATCCCGACAAAGCCCCTTTTTCCTTTCCGTTCGATAGTTTGGAAGAAAACTTTGACCCCTCTCCCCCTCGTAACATTTCCAATCTTGATTACCTCCACAATTGTTTTTGGTCGCTGAAAGCCCTTTTTGGATTATTACATTGTTGGACATTTTCGAAATTTTCTGGATTCAATTTCTTTTCTTCCATGCATACATTCTTTAAATACTTTTAGCATTGCATTTCTGTGCAATATATTATTGAGTTTTCGAACTGCCGTTAACTGCCCGGCTTTCTTATACAATTTGTGATTATCCCTCTCCCTTTGTGATAATTTTTGGAAGCTCACCCTTGGAGTTGGACCAGTTTAATAACGTTAATTCTGATACCCTGTTGGTGAGCTTTTGTGATCCCATCCGCCCCCGCCCAAATATTTCATGATCTTACCTCTTATTTATTATTTTTTTTCTTTTCTTTTTCGTTTATTTTTATTTGAGAACCGACCGTATAGTTAACTCAATCTCCGACTTTGATTTCATTTTACAAATAATTACTTTCTGTTTTCTTCTCTCTTTTTTTTTCTTTTCGTTGTATATTCGGGATAATCTAGTCTGCATGAAAACCCCGCTTACGCACCCCGTGTCCCTTTCGACCAATCAATATAGCATTTTATATACCTCATTTATCTATTTTGAGAAAAATGGAACAACTGTTGGTGGGTCGACGACCACCACAACTAGTATCACCACCCCTGGCCCTCGATCCGCTCACGTCCTTGCACTATCCCTCCCCTTATCTCCCTCGTTCCTGCCCCTGTCCCACTATCGGTACAAACCGAAATATTACGCTTTCGAGACGACCTTCGAGCCCTTTCACGAGTACGTGATATAATGTTACTAGTGGACCATGCATAGTTAAGCGCAAATGGCACGCTGGAGGATCTTATAGCTCATTACTGGCGATATAAGACCCGCTGTCGATTTCAAGCCGTAGAGACGGCATGGGATCCGATCGTGGACCTACGCGGATTGGCCCTCCCCTTTACTGCGACAACCGCTATGCAAGCCCAGGAATTCGATGACTCTCACCGAACCAACCCTAACTACACCCAGAAAACCCACCTTCCTGATTCCATACTTGGGTCGCCCCCCAGGGGATGCCACAAATACCCCTCCCGACTGGGCAATGGCTAGGCTCCTTCAGGGACCTGATAATTTTTGACGAGACCTTCGACCTCTTACGGCACGAAGATGCCAACCCCTTTCCTATAGACTGCCAACCAGAACATTCCTCGTCGGAGGGTGTCGACCCTCACTCCTTCCAACACCTATCCGAGGCACAGACAGAGATCAATTGTGTGTGGAACAGGGATAACCGCCACATAGATATTTTCCGCCGTTTTAGCCCGAAATCCGCAGGACGTCGTGGAGAGGACGGAGAGGAATTCCTCCGACCACGAATACTGCTCTAGTCGGGGCTTCACGGAGGAAGATCCAGTGCGTGTCCTGGCGAAATGTTTCACCCATGAAGGCCTTATGTGGTACCGGGTGGAGCAGTCACTGTGGTCGTTGTATGATGAATTCATCTACGACTTCTGGGCTCGCTTCGGGCATCTGCAATCTACAGGATCGACTCCACCGAGAAGTGGTGGTGAAGACTCAAGGGTCGGGCGAGCCTAATCGAGAGTACCTCACCAAGATGCAAACCTATTTTAGTTTCCGTAATCCCCTCCCAAAAGAGAGCCAGTTAGACTTTTGCTTTGAGAATCTACATTCCGATTTAACTATTTATTTGGATAATTGGGACATCAACAGCTTCTTGGATGAGGTGTCTTACACTAGCTACCTTCCAAATGAGGCGTCCATGGATGGAGATGATGCGCGAGCGCGCCCGTGCATAGCCCCTCCGCTTACCGCGGCTCAGTCGGTACTGCCATCGGCTGCATTTCTGCCTCAAGGCAAATTCTCGAAAGATAAAGTGGCAGACCTCAGTCCCACACCAACCTCCCAACGCTGTCCACCCTCCCTCCACCAACCCCTCAGCTCCCGCTGAGCACCTCTTACACTCCAAAAATTCCTCTTGAGGAGACTGCTGATCTTAGGCCAACGCCCACATCCATGCGTGACCCGTAAGGATCCCATCAAACCCATCCCCCTTCCCCATCCGCTCTCCTCTACTCATGGCAATCCCAATCCTCCGATCCAGCCAAATTTCACTTACTGGTCGAATTGAGTTCGCCACTGTTCGCTGTTACAATTGTAGGCAGTAAGGTTACATATTTAAGGATTTTCAGCAGCCCCTGGGGTTTTTCTGCCGGCTCTGCGGACTGACGGGCCACGATGTAAATTCGTACCCGCACTGTCGACGAATCCGGAAGGAAACGCCCCTGGGAGAAAAGCAGTTAGCCCCCTCTCCTCCCCCCGATTCATCAGGGAGCACGAAGAACGGAACAGAGAACGCCCAGGAAGATACCGCCCTGCCACCTGCGCGCTCCCGGTTGTCCCCAGTATTAAATTAAGTTGACGTTCAAGAAGAAGATAGTCGGCACTATTCAGCTGAATCTCCTTAGACGTTCTGCTACGGCATTAATACATCCGGGGGCCACTCGATCCTACCTAGGAGTCCGGGGGAGTGCGAGTGGTCAACAACGCAGTAGAGCCATTCTGGGGGGAAATCCCTCTACGGGTTGAGGTAGGGGGAGAATTAAAAACCCTCAACATGCGAATCGCCCCTCTTGGATATGCCACAATTCTAGGCATCGATTTCTGCCCATTATTCGAGTTGACGGACCGACAAGTGGAGCACCCCCAACGCTTCCCCCAAACCCTTTCGCCGCAACGGCATCTTTCCCTTAGTAGTCTCCGCCTACCCGGAATTCGCTGGCTTGGCTAAGGCCTCCCCTTTAGCTGAAAAACGTCTCTCCTCATTATTAGATCGACTCGTAAAAATAAATACCTCCGCTATCCTCAACACCACCCCTAATCCAACATTCCATTGAGATACAAAATCACCCTCCCATACGACAACGCCCCTGAATCATATCGCCCTATCTCCTCCAAGTAGCCTAAGCTGAAGTCGATAAGATGTTTAGTGAGGGAGTAGTTGAGAAATCCAGCCGCTCATGGCTGAGCGACCCCGTGATAGTCTGTTCTGTGATTGATTCTGCGATTGATGGTTCTGTGTGGACTACCAAGATGTCAATAAGATTACCAGGAAAGGTGGCTGCTCTCTCCTTAACCTAGACCGAACCCTTGCCGGCCTACGCCGTGCCCGTTACATTTCAAAATTAGACCTGAAGCCTACGTCCAAATCATCGTAGAACCCAATAGTCGCCTCGCCACCGCCTTCACCATCCCGAGAAAGAGCTTGTGCCAATTTATATGAATGACCTTCGGACTGACGAACGCCCCCGCGACATTCCAGAGACTTATGAACAGACTAATAAGACCCGAACGGGAAGTCCACGTCTTCGCCTACCTCGAAAATGTGGTTAATATCACAGAAACCGAGGATGAACATTTCAAATATCTAGAGCATGTCCTGCAAGCATTGTCCGATGCGGGTTTGGAGATAAATCGCGATAAAAGTGCTTTGTTTTGGCCCGAAATGAAATATTTGGGATATGAACGGACTGAAGACAAACTCTGACAAGATTGCCCCCATAGTGAACTACCCTACCCCTACCACCGTGAAGCAGCTTCGGAGATTCCTCGATATGATCGGGTGGTACGCTCGATTCATGGGAGATATCTCCGAGCTGAAGGCCCCCCTTCACGAATAGCAAGGGGCTTTTGAGACACTCCGGCAAGCCCTAAGCCACTGCTGTCCTCGCCCGCCCCGATTTTAGCAAACCTTTTACCATCCACACTGACGCCAGTGATGTTGCTATCAGTGCGGTATTGACCCAAGAGCAGGATAACGAGGATCACCCAATCGTGTACTGCAGTAGAGTCATGTAGCGTGCAGAAAAGAAATATAGTGTGGCCGAGAGTCAGAGGACTTTTGGTACACGGACCAACTGCAAGACGTACACGATTTTCGTTTTAATTACCCTGATTGGAAGATTGAGGACAATCAACTATACCATCACTGCCCCTATTCTATTATCGACCTGGCCCTCACCGATTTAGATGCATAGAAACTCGTCCTACCCCACAAAGTCACCTTAGGGTTCATAAGACGTGGCAACGTCTCTTGCGGGAATTTGCGTGGCCCGGAATATTCCAGGGCGTCGCGCGCTTCGTGGAGCGGTGCCCGGTGTGTTAACGGAATAATAGTTACCAGGGCGCTCCAGGGACCTTATGCGCCAGCGCACGACAGAGCAACCGTGGACGAGCCGCAACAAATACATTGTCGTCTTTCATGACTTGTTTACCAAATTCATCGAAGTAAAAGCCCTACGATCGCCAACCGGACTAACTATTGTGAGCGCGTTAGAGACGTCCCCAATCGATGGGGCTGCCTCCGCTTTCTCCTGACCAACAACTGTATCGAATTCGTGAACCGACACATAACCTCCTACCTGAGTCAATATGGCATTCAGCAGACCACGATTACCCCTTATCAAGCACAGGCCAATTCCGTAGAAAGAGTCAACCGAACCCTCAAAACGATGATTGTGTCCTACTTAGGCGACGACCTCCAGAATTGGGACCTCCACCTCCCTGAACTTTGCTTTGCTCTCAAAACCTCTGTCCAAGCGTCCACACACATGACACCCGCTTTCCTAAATTTTGGTAGAATCCCCCGCCCCGCCAAAAACGTCAGGAATAGAGACCCCACGTCAACCCTCTTAAACAAGAGTAACCCTGCAGTCTGGGATGACCGGATGCGCCGCCTCCCCCGCCTCCATGACTGGTTACACCGAAACCTTTCCTAGGCCACAAAAAGACAGGCCGTGTATTACGAATTTCGTAACGAAACTAGTCCCGAAGTACCGTGGCCCATAGGAAATAACAAAAAAAATATCCCCTGTGATATACGAATTATATCTGCCGATGAAGAATAAGTGGCCTAAGGTGCACATCAAAGACCTCAAGCCCTGCCATAACCCCCTAGACAACACGGGAACAAACGAGACTCTTCCCGACACTCCAATAGTACACCCACCCACTCCTATACCCCAGCCACCGACTTATAGAGATGTACTAGCTGCTAGACGAACGAATTCATTCCCTACAGGCGATGCCAACTGAGATTCGGGCCGGAACGCCACTGGGACATCGTTTGAGGGGCCCAACAGACGAGCAAGATAGCCCGGCAAGCAATAATCGGATACGAGCCCTGCCAACCCTTTACCGCTCTACTCCTGCACCCAACCTTGGTCCACCTGGAGGTGGAAAGAAAAAAGTGTCAGAGGACGACTAAAAGGCAGCTGTGGGGAGGAGGCCCGGCCCCCGTGGACCTACAAGCTGCAGCCACGACGCTCTCAAAAGAAACCCAGCGCCGAAACTTGGCGCCACGCCCCGCACCGCACCCCCAACTTCATTTGGCCACAACCAGCCACAACGAGCCATTCTCAAAAACACCTCCATCCCTAAAACATCCCAACCCCCTGCTTTTCCGATACAACGAGCAATACCTCGCATATCGCAGTACCCCCAACCCTGACCTTCCCTCTGACCCTAATGGCCATAAAAACCTCCCCCGTGAAAACCCCAATCCTTAACCTACACGAATCCCCCCTCACACCCTTAAAAACTCCCAACGCAACATCCCCAACTCCCCGCCCAGCCAACCCCCATGTCTCTGAGAATCACACCCTTCCCCACTCGAACCTCCTTACCGACTCCCATGTCCCTGAGGACACCTCCTGTAATATCCCCAACACCTCGCCCTACCCAGATCGCCCACAGCCCCTCATACCCCAAAGACCCTCCCGGCGAACTCCTACCGACCTCGCCCTACCTCAACCTAAATACCCCCCCTCATGCCTACCAAGATCCCCACAGACAAACCCTCACAACACCGCCTCATCTCAACACAGCCAACCCCCTTGTAGAAGAATCGAATCAGGATATTTCGAGGACTAGATCGGGACGGATTACGGAGTTCTGAATTCATCGGGGAATAACTGAGCGAGTGAGTACAGTGAGGTTGCTTCCCATTAAATCCCTACCCAAGCCCCCATATAGAGAATCGAAAAGGTTTGTGTAAAATTAACGTGTACGACCGCATGGCGCATATATCCGCCTTTACAGAAGCCTCGTGGCCTGCTTCATTATATCAATAAAGTGAGTGGTATTTTAAGCAACACCGCTGACAAAATCGAAGAGTCGTTTAGAAAAAAAACTAAACATCTAAATTTTTAGTTATTGTACATTTTTACATATCACCCAGTTACTCCCCCCCCCCCCCCATTAAACACCGAAATAATTGCAACCCTTGCTTATACAGTTTCAACCACGAACTTTCGACTTGCCGCCATTAAAGTTTCCTATTGCGTTACGTTAAGTATTAGAGACAGCCCTTGCACCGAGGTAATTAATAAGATGCCATCGAGTTCGGGAATCCACACCCTCGAGATCTTTCCTTGTGCCACCCCACTAGCTCCCCTTCCCTCCCCCATCTGATATTATCTATTACAGAGTATTTTACCGTTACGGTGATACGTCGTTACGTAGCTAACGCCCTACAAAAAATTAAAATCATTTTGACTTTATTATTGTATACTATATTTCAAGTTATTGAGCTATCATTTGCGTTATATTTCGAGTTCATATTAAGCATTATATCTTCACTCTGCTTTCGTTTCGATTTTTAGTTGAGCTTGTAATTATCAGTGTGTTTATACGCACTCCTTTATCCATTATATTTAGAGTTCGTCTTTTTATTGTTTTGTGTTATTATTGAAGCTTTATTTCTCCTTTCGCTTAAGCCTCATTTTTGCATTTTTTTGTGAGCTTTTATTTTTTCGTTATAATTCCAGCGTTATTTTGTACCGCTACTTGAACCTTTATTTTACGT
Organism: Cylloceria caligata; assembly: GCA_963942595.1. Lineage (NCBI taxonomy): Eukaryota > Metazoa > Arthropoda > Insecta > Hymenoptera > Ichneumonidae > Cylloceria > Cylloceria caligata. The sequence goes on along the minus strand of OZ012707.1, from coordinate 12,302,796 downwards.
TCTCATTAAAGTTCTTATTTTGCGTCATTGTTGAGTTACTTTCTTAAATTACTATTTGAACTACCATTATTAAACTTATCAATTCGGTATATTCCTCCCTCCCTCTCTTAAATTGTTATTATTACTTTGTCATAATGCTCTCCCACCCCCTTTCTTTTCGAAGTTGTCTACCTTTTTTTTTCTTATTTAGTTAATCATATTATTTTACTTGTTTTGATTGTTTACCTCTGCCTCATCATGACATACGAAACTGTAGTAAACCGCCTAGAATAGGAATTACACGAGAACACTTATTTTACGAAATTTACGTGCTAACAACCAGAGTTTGTTTTGTTGACCCGACGCCTCTATTTAATTGAAGGAATCGGTCACCGTACATTGAAAACTTGGATTTCATTTGCCCGTGACGTCGCGGCCAATTGTCGATTAATAATAGATTTCGCATATGCATGAGGCCAGACGGATCCCTCTCTAGCCTACTTCACATTTTGACATTTGCACGTAAACGCGCAACAGAACAATCGTAGCCACCGCCCAGCGATTAGCGGTCTTTATTTTGAGTAGCAGCGAATCAAAGTAGAGATACACATGCTAATAACTGTAATTTTTTTTTTTCATCGGCTGATGAACCCAATAGGTGTACTATTAACGCTTAACTATCGGCGTATGCAAAGAATTCGCTGAGCTATGGAAATGTCTCGATTTTTTTAATTATAATTGAGAAACTATTATTACTCCAAAAACAAGCATAAACAGACCCACATGCCTTATCGTTGATCCCCTCCTATCCTCGGTGATTAATGATATGAAGTCCTGGACAAAGTGCGTTTAGGTAAATTAGGTGCGAGGACGTATGTAACGTCCGAGCCGTATGTAACCATAATAATAGCATAGATAGGGCATTTTTTGTCAGCTCAGCTTCTTCCTTTTAAATTTTTGTAGTAAAAATGCGATCTTAAATTATATTCCTATTGTATATTCCTACATACAGTCTTATCATTTCTACGCGTTTTACTGACATGGCGTGAATACGCCAGTTTCTATGTGTTCGATGCTCTACGAATCGGCTCAAGATGTCTTAACAAAACTGGATACACGGATTCTGTGCATCGCGTCCTCCATTTTTACATGTTAAAAAAAATGTATTCGGGGCACGGTTGTATATATCGAAATGCCAGCATTCCTACTATAATCGTTCATATGTATCTAACTTCAAAGCGCTGACGGTGGAATGAGACAAAGAGCACGTGGGTGATTCAGTTAATATTTGTATATGTATTTTATTCAACACTGTGTAAATTTTAATAAGTTTATTGTACGTCATAGATATTGTGAACAACTAGAAATTAATATAAACGCAATGCAATTTTCTAATTACCTTTCTTGCTTTAATTCTGAATACATGAGTGCAAAAATAATTGACCGATTAAATAAAGTACAGTTATTATTTTAAATACAAGAGTGGAGAAATGATTAAGCGATTAAATAAAGTAGAGTTATTAAACATATTTAGCTGTTTTAGTTTCACAAAATATAGTAACTATAAAAATATATAGCAATTATAAAAGTGCTGTAGGAAATCACGTTGAACTAGCTTTAAAAAGTATGATATTTTAATTAAAAATTTTGAAAACTCCCAACTGCAAAAAGCTATAATAAACAGGACTTTAGCTTTGAAATGTTTTCATACGAAAATATATCTAGAAAGGATGAAATAACTTCCGATGACATTTTAGTTAACTTCATATTTAAATTACAATAATTCACTTTCCGCTGTCACCACAGTCGGGAGACGTCTCCTGAACATTGCAACCATCTTTTACATATCAAGAAACATGCTGGACTCTAATTTAAAAGAAAAAATATGTACGATATGGACATTTTCTAACGCAGAAGAAGATGTAAATGAGTTATTGTAATTTAAATATGAACTTAACTAAAATGACATCAGAAGTTATTCCATCCTTTTTAGATTTATTATCATCATCATCATCATCACCATTACTGTTGTTGTTGTTGTTGTTGTTGTTGTTATTGTTGTTATGTGAAAAGTTTTTAAAACTAAAGTCTTGTTCGTTACAGTTTTTTGCAGACGGGAGTTTAAAAATGTTTTATTTTTTTATATTGCTATTGCACAGGCTATGCCAGTAGAAATAAATTGGAAGATGATTTTTTTTTTCACTCGATTCGACATATTATATTTTGTTCTTACTTTTATATTATATGCAGGGATGTATAGAATACTAAAAATCGGCCAAGTTGGCATTGAATATTTAAGTCGTGAAAAAAATCGTTTTTATCCGAAATCGCATGATATACAGTAGCGGACAAAAGTTTAAGACGATGAATTACAATTTGGTTCATAGATCTGTCATACAAGTACTAACGTTTCTTTCGGCTTGTTGTTTTTTTACAATACATGTGTACGTTTGACCTTCATAATGTAGAAGTCTCGGTCGTCAAATGTAAACAATATAGATTATACAATTTTTTTTTCCTTTCAACCATCTGTAAACAGCGGACATTAGTTTAAGACGATCTGTCGAACAAGATACCCGTAGTCGATCCACGCAATAATTTGATATATTAATACTGTAAATAGTTTGTGGTGTATCATCCAGTGTCTTAAGTTTAATTACGTACGAAAAGAGTATGGGTAAAGCCCGTAATTTGTCATCAACTGAACGAAAACTAATCGTGTCTTTACGGAAGCAAAATGAGACATTTTCTTCAATTGCAACTCAAATGAATCGATCAGAAACTTCTTGTAAGCAAGCGTGGTACAAGTTTGTGAAGACTGGGGACTATTTTGATCGACCAAAAAACGGTAGACCGCGGAAAACCACGCCAACGCTGGATCGTCGGATTCATCGATTAAGCGAGAGAGATCGTTTTCGTTCAGTAGTCGATATCAGAGCTGAAATATCCAGTAATAATAATGCACAAATTAGTGTAAGAACTGTCCGAAGACGATTAGACGAATTCAATTTGAAAGCACGAAAGCCACGGAAGAAGCCGATGCTCAGTAAAAAGAATAAAAAATGACGACTGCAATAGTGTATAGTGTATATCGTAACACAGTCAATTTTTTTACTAATTGAACATTCGATGCTCATACTGTGTGATTTTTTATAATGAATGTTACATACGTCTCTGTAAATTGGAATTAAATTCGAAGGTGTCTGAATGAGAGAAAAAAATGTTTTAGATTATTTTACATAAATAATTAGTTGTCGATCAAAATTACACCTGCGATTTCATTTTTTATTTTATAATTTTTACAGGCACGCTTGTAAAATACTTTTAAAAATTGATAAGAAAATGGATGAAAAACGATTCTTTTACAGCTTTAAACATTCGATGCCCGCTTTAACAATTTTTTTGTAAATTCTGTACATCTCTCCGTAGATTATATAAAATTAAGAGCATAACAGAAGTCACATTTACAGCTCTTCTATTAATTTTTCTGCCTCAAAACATTTCTTTCACGATTTAATCCCGGAAAACATATCTGCCATCATACAATTCCACCATAAAACAAGTGTATTTACATCTTTACCACAGAACTAATGTCCGGCGTTCTAAGACCGATGGTAACTGTTCTTGGGTAAAACAGAATGTTGTTCTCTCTCGTTCCCCCCCGATCCCCCATCCTTCAATAGTTGTATCTCTCACGCGCTCCCTGTTTTACCCAAGAACACTTACCAACAGTCTTATAACGCCGGAGAGTTATTCTGTCCTACAGATATAAAATGGTAGACTTCTACTCGGTGAGTTTCAATTATGGAAGAGATATTTTCCAGAATTTAATCGCGTTAAACATAGCTTCTGAGAAATAAATGGTAAATATACAAATGTGCTAAATAAAAGACGTCAGATTGAGTAAAAGAAAATAATTTTCATCTTTTGCAGCTGAAAATAGCTTTTAACATAAGAATAAAAATATAAAATCTGTTGCATTGTTAATACCAGTTAACTTTTTTGTTTACTACATTTACTTTTTTATTGCCCGATTTGTCACTTACAAGTTATATGAATTAACAAAAAAAAAAAAAAAAGGATCGATTTAAAAGTATCAAAAAATTCAAAGAGAGTATTTTCATATGGCGCCAAAATATGGCTAATTTGAGCCATATATGAGTGCATTAGAAAAAAAATGACTAAACTAACAGGATAGTCGAACAGATAAAGAATGCCCTACATGTAGACGTGCCGATCCGTAGGAAAGACGCAACTCCCACTTAATTATTTTTGCAGTTTTTGCATTGGCACCTAACAAGTTGCGAGTTCAGATACCATCACGATTTTTCTTAAGGAAGGAAATCGCAGTTTGATTGTAAACTTTGAACTTGAAATATTATAACATACGAGAGGTCAGAATACATACTTCCCAGAGATCGTGACAGGGTTAATGTGAGAGAATGTGTGTAAAGGAAATTATAATTTTTACATTATCAAGTTCGCTGCCTCAGTAGCAGCTCTCGACCTTATCTTTCGCAAAAGTCCACTGATGTTAAGATGCCGCGTTAACTCGCTCCCTCTTTTTCTCTCCCTCTCGACGATCGGCACAATTCCAGAAAGCAGGCAATCCCCGATAATCTCGAAATAACGAAACCCCACCTCTTCTCAACCCCTTCCCTCGAGACCATTATCCGCTCTGTATATCCCACTCTTATTGCTCCCCTCGCCCGCCAACCGGTGGAGAGTGCCCACAACCGTCGTGCCGATGCCTGATATTTTTGGTACCAAACGGCAGTGACCCGATCTCTACTGTTTCGGGAGACGAGGGTAAATCGAGTCGGCGGATAACACGAATCATCCTCATAGCGCTAACAGAGACGCCAAATCTTGGGATAAATCCTTCCGGAGGGAGTTATATAACTACTTAATAAATCAATGCTCAATATTTTATAATTTTAATTGTTCGCAACGATTTTTTAAATGAATATATAAATTATTGTAGATATTAATATTAGATTTATTAATTATTCATTTATAATGAATGTATAAAGCGAGAAACAAATAATTTATCAATTGTACAATATTACCTATGAATAATAACAATTGATAAAAAGAAATGTTAATACGTTTTTTGTTCCAACATATTTTTCTCTAAACATTACCCGATAATGCAGTTTAATTGAAAGTACAACATTTTCTAATCGCTATAAAAACTGTTGTGCAATTTAACTTTATGAATTTAAAGCATTTTAATACTATAATCAACTTTATTTCAACTTTATTTTAGTTTATTTCAGAGGTGTGCATGATAAAATAATGATTTACGATAGGAATGCATTAATTGTTCCTTAATTGACCCTCATTACCCGATCCGCTGGTAACGAAAGCGAATGATCGGGCGATCGAGGGAATATAGCGAAGTCAGCGGATAAGACAGAGACGAAGAAGAAGAAGAAGCACAGAGACGAGGAGAAGAAGGTGACGATGAGGTGGGCCGAGAGGTGAGCATAAAAGGGGAGTGGAGGAGGGAGAGAAAGAGGAATCGTACGAGAAGCAGAAGAGAAGAGCGAAACTCGTCCCGCAACTTCGGGAGTGGCGGCGCAGAGCAACATCATCGTGAAACGGTTAGCGCCGCGCGAGCGTAACCTGAGCTCTTCTCGGACCCCCGACCATATATGTCCGCCTCACCCTTTCCATCTCCCTCGCACTCTCGTTCCCTTTCTCTGTGGCTGTCTCGCTTAAACTTCCCTCCGCGTTCTATAGTATACGCTCGGTTATGCTTGCGCGATCGCGAACCTCTATCGTTGCCCACCGTCGTCGTCGTCGTCTCGGCATCTTCTTCATCCTCGCCACCGCCACGACCTCCACCATCGTAGCACGCTATCCCTCCCCCGTCTCTCAACTTCCGTTGAGCGGACGTACGGATTCTCGTCACCGTCGAGCCGAGACTTTACGACTCTATGCTATATGTCCCCAACCACCACCCTCCTCGTAAAGACACTTGCCTCATTGACCCATCGGTCCAGCTTCTGTGAGATCCAGCGAGACGTTGATCTCTTTATTGAGATTCGGTCTTGTATGAGGATATTGGACTCTGAGAGAACAGAAATATTATTAAATATTGAATCAGTTGATTTTACGAGATAGTGGCTTCATTGATTGCAATTAAGAAATTTCTAATTAGATGCATTGGAACAAATCTATAAAGTTAGTCGACGTAACAATGAAAATTCTTCCGTTTTTTTTTAAATATTGAGCTTATGGCATGGAGATGTGAATTGTTTTTAGATCATTAGGCATTAAAAAGTGAAGCTGTCATTACTAATCAATTAATCGACAGAGAATAATGGATACGTAAATAAAATTTATTCAATTTACTTTATCATATTGCATTAATGACAAACAAAATCATAAAAGTTATTCGCATTTTGACATTTTTAAAAGAAATTATAATACGTTAAAATAAATAGTTACCACACACGTGGATTAATGTGTAATATTTCATAAAAATTCTATTTTCAAAATATTTATCGTCGAATAAATATATTCGACAATATATGCAACTCGCGTTATCTTTGCCAGAATTGCAATATGCCTCAATGACTTTTATGCTCCTTCATAACCAAATATCATTGCAACAACGTGACAGAAAGGAAAAGACAAAAAATTCGATTTTTTTAACGTTTAGCTGGCAATTCATATGAGCAATTGTGACAAATTGATCATTTAACGTTTGTAATAACTGATGAAGACAATGAAAATGTATTTAAGAAATTGTTCACATTTTTTTGTATAAAAATTATTAAAATCCAATGTCACTGCTCGCCTGTTTTCATTCTGTCAGCTCTACTTCAATCTGATTTAAATAAAAGTGTCGATCTTAACGAATTACATTTTTTACAAGAGATTCGTTAATATTTTATGAGTAAAATTATGCTAAGTAGTACAGGCCAAGAAAAATAAAATGTGATGCAATGCAGCTGGCAGGTGTTCTCATTGATATATTAATTTTTTTAAATGATAAATTGCTGTATATTCTACATCGTGAGCCAAAAGAGAAATGACGTTTAAGTTTGCACGTGCGAAAATGAATATATTTATCCAAAATTAACATGTCTTGCGCAATTGATTATTGAATTGTTAACACAGCGTTAAGTATTTTAATATTTATTCATATAACAGTGTCAATAGTTAATAAAAATTATTCAAATTGAAAATAAAAGTTTCTGTATATTTTAGTCCATTTAATTTAATAAACAAAAGCCTCGAACTTGGTGGAATTTGCTAAAATAGGAATAAAGCTTTATGAGCTTATCTCGAAAGTGTCAATATAATAATCTGGCTCCCACAGATGACGCCACGATACGAGCGAAAGAAGGAAGGATTTACCATCAGAGACGACCGAGGAGACGATGCAAAAAGTTTTTTCTTTACTAAATTTCATAGCAATTACAAATAAAAGATCTCAGTAGACTTTATGAATTCTAGTTAATTAATGTTCCTTTTAATTAACAGAGTATAAATTATCAGTAAATTAAGTATCGCGTCTGTCGAGGTGCGAGCTGAACAGTTGGTAAATCTCGTTGCAAAAGCTCGGTGAATTAATGGCGTCTGATCTATTTAGCTTTCTCTACTGTAACCTCCTCTGATTTAACTATTTTTCCTCCTAACTTTGTGGCTGCACGCGTACAAAATTCACTGATATATTTGACAGTGGAGAAATATTGAACAATTTAAAGAGAATCTTCGAAATATTTATTTGATCGTGAAGAGCATCATAGGCACTAATCATTTAGATGAAATCGAGAATTGACTCGGTGTGTTGCCAATAAAATGTGTTCATTGATATCATCTTGGCGAAGAAATTTTAAATGCAGCAAAGTGTTTCGTGTGTCTTTTACGAGTATCGTGTCACGAAAGCGTGACATGTTCGTCATTTGAAACATATTGGTTTCGTCCCACTCTCAACCTAACCGAGCAATTTTAAACTTTGCACGACTGAGACTCTTCCTGGAGGGAAATATTTAAAAACGTTTTATGAGAATGATTTATGTATGAGAATTAATTTTAATAAATCGTGAATTATATTTGAATTTATTGAGTGATGTTAATTATCGTGTAACAGGAACTGCACTTGTAGCTGCTACTTTTTTAATGGTTTACTTTTTTCGGGAAAATGGATTCAAGTGATCATTGTGAAATGTTCGAAAAACCCAAATAAAATGTCCGACTAGCAACCCAATCGAGCAATTCCAAACTTTGCACGATTGAGACTCTTTGGAGTGGGAATTGTTACAAACTTTTTATAACAATATTTTATGTATTGAGTCATGATGAAATATTCAGTATATGAGAACAATTCGGATTAATTGTGGTAAGCGACTTGGCGTAGCTCAGTGGTGAAAGCTGTCGATTGGACAATCGGAAGGTCCCGAGTTCGAAACCCGGCCCAGACGCCATACATTATTTTTCGGATTGTTCCGCATGTATTCCACTTTTTCTGGGTTACAAAGCGGTGCCGTGACCAGGATTCGAACCTGGGTTACTGCGGAAGGTCTCGAGTTCAAATCCCGGCCCAGATGAGCAAAACTCTTTCCCCATGTTTCGTTGGCATACAGTGCCGCTGTCGTTGCTCGCGAATCCTTGCCCTGAGATGAATTTTTCGTGCGTTTAATGAGTCTTCGAACGTGGGAGTTGGGTGGCATCCCCCGTATCGTCAATTATTCGCGAAAGAGTGTGACGTGCGACCTGGCGCCCACTTTGTAATCCAGAAAAAGTGGAATACATGAAGAGCAATTCGAAAAAAAATGGGGGACGCCTGGGCCGGGATTCGAACTCGAGATCTTCCGATTGTCAATCGACAGATCTCAACACTAACGTACGCCAGGCGGTTTCCTACACTTAAGGGACGGCGAAACACTGACACCTGATCACATCATCCATCGAATTTTTTGAGATTCTTTTCGTGTACCATGCTGACCAGAATTGAATAAAATCTGGACAGTAAAATTTGCACATACGTGAATCTCTGTTGTACTGCTAGTAGAATTGTCGAAATCCAAAAAAAAATGACAGATTGATTATCTACAGCCATGGATTAATAGAAAAACATATATCTATAGTTATTTCGTGCGAAAAATTTAAAAAACGTATAACATTACCACATAGCCAGCACAAAAACACACATGATGCGTTCACTCCGATTTCGATTTATATACGATGAACTGAGAAATATCCACATGTACGAGACATGGCCGAAAGAACTGCCAAGTACGAATGCCGCGAGAGAGCATAAGAGTTCTGTTCTACTATCAGTTATTGAGTTACGCTAATTGTCGAGTAACAGGAACTGCAATTGTAGCACTGTTTTTTTTTTTTAATGATTTGCATTTTTCGGGAAAATGGATTCAAGTGGTCATTGTAAAATCTTGGAAAAACCGAAGTGAAAGGTTTTTCATTTTTCGAATTTATATATAATTAAGAATGAACTAACAAAGTTTTCGGGCCTTATTCGATTTAGTTAGACTGCCACAGCCAAAGATTGCATAAAAAGCGGAGCGCCCAGCGTAGCATACCGGATACTTTAAAAACTGGATTTTCTTAAAACGTCGTTTTTTTAATTCGCGTAGATGATTGCAAGAAAACTATTAGACGAACCGGCCTAAAAATTTTACACGTTATTTAACACATCAGTTGCTTTCGCTGATACCAAAGAAACATTATTCCGTTAACAATTTTGTAATTTTTAACGTGCCCAATGATTGAAAATTTACCAAATTTCGTATTTGAAATATTGAATCCTCGTCACTTTGTTAATTTTTCATTAATCCAAATAATTCTAGTCTGAATGACAACTCGTACTGATTAAAAATGTTTCTAAATTTGGTATTACAGATTTATACTTTTCCCGGGATAATCTACACCTGGAGTCCATCGCTATTCAAAAGCACACAGTTCAGCGCTATAAATATTGAAAAAAAAAGGATTAGAAAAGTAACAAAAAATTGTTTACTCTCAAAATGTGTATTCAGATAGTGTCTCGGCGCTGTAGCGGTGAGGATGAATGCGGTGTGGGCGGTGTGCAGGGGGGGGGGTTTATGACATGCATGCACTACTCACGTACTACCGCATTGTGGAACTTTATCATAAATATCACACTTTGAACATTAATATCTCGGAAACGTATCAGTGAACGGTTCTAGAAACAGCTCGAGAAAATTCTGAATATTTTTTTTTATAACGTATTCGTTTTCCATAAAAATCTGTCTCGAGATGAAAGCTTAATTAGTAAGAATGTGGCATTAACAGCGACATGGCATATTCAATGTATGTAAAACAGAGTTTTGATATAATTTATTTCCGGATTGGGTGAGATGATCAGTCTAAAATTTTTAAGAAATTTAGATCCAATTGTGAATGAAACTCTATTCAAATTTCGGAAAAATCCGTCCCAAGTGGTTCTACCTGGGTATTACTTTAATAAATATACAAAACATTAATCACGTTAAACATTTTATTCACTAAAAGAAATTTCCCAAAAAATGACAATTTTTTAACGAATCAAAGTGAAATTATATCTTAAGTCGTATTTTATGCTTTTCACTTGTCAGACAATTTTGAGAACGCGTTGTTATTGAGTAAAGTAACACACCAGGTTGAATTTTCAATAAACAACACATGGTTTCTAATTTATAAAACTTTGATTAGAAGCAAAAGTAAACAATTTTCGAAAAAGCTACTTCCACTTTCAACGCAACTGTATTCAGAGTACTTCTAAAAGTATATTTATTTTTTAATTAAATAAAAACAGACGTACACAAATTTCCAGAGTCGCAAATTCCTTTCATTCCGTTATTTTTCCATCGTTACTCGTTTGCACCTCTGCGCAGTACGGCGATCTTAACGATCGACGATAAATCTCGGAGGAGCATTATTTACGTCGAGTTTAATTGCCTCCTCCGCGATTTTACTAAACAACAGCCGACTGGAGTGAGAAGTTCTTCTTCGGCGCTATGTGCCCGAGAATTAGTATTCTAACACGTCCTCGACTCACTTTCACACACTCCATACGCTGCTGCAATGCGCGATGAGTAACAGGTTCGCGGGTAGCAGAAAAAAAATTGCCGTTCACTCGGATAATGTAGTGAAAAAAAAAAACGCCTGTAGGATAGATTCGTACAATGAAACGTAATCTACAATTATATTCACTTGTATGTATTTCGATAAACTTATGTGTTACTTACATACATACTCGATACTCTCAGACAAAAAAAAACGTAATGCTTACTTAAATTACTTATGTAATAACGTTGGACATGTATATTTGTTTGTTTGTCGTTTGTGTATATTTACGTGTGCTCGCAATGATTAATTTACTTAATTTTTGCTATCAACAACGTGTGTAATTTTTTATTTTCACATTCTACGTGTAGTGTGTATACATATGTTCTAAACATTTAGTCTATGTACATTCCAGGTATGCGATACAATTGTTGCCTCCCCTCTTTCGATAATTAAACGACTGATTAAAATTTCTTGTTTATGTTCGAAAAATTAAGAATAAAATTAATCCACGAGGTACCATTTGTCCATGACATACACTTTGTGAAAAAAACAAAAAAAAATAAGTGTTATGTGATAAATTCACTTGCTGGTTTACTTGTTTTCAGAATTTTTAAAATCATTTTAATATTTGATTCAAAGATTATTTTGAAACATTTTTTGTACATTTCGTGATATAGTGAAAGTGCGTCCTGTTTATAGATTCGAACATTTTTTAGCGCCGTTTATCGTAGCGAGGTGTCCAACTGTATCGTCCCGATTTCACACAAGTTTCTTCCAATATTTACAGTAAAAACTATGTGGTCGTATATAATAACGGAATCTAATGCACCAGAAGTCAGGCTTCTCGAAGTTGATATATAATGGCTGACTATCCAAATGATAAACAAACTGGAAGACAGTATTTCGTCGATAAACCGATGAAGAATGGAGGGAACATCGAGTTTTATTCGACGCCGCTTTTATTCCGTGTAACACGAGTCATCGGATCGCCCCTCAATGAACAAAACAAAAATATTAAGTACAGACGATGCTCCTTGAGCAACGCTTTGGTTTTCGGTGTATCGAGAGGAGCAACGATAATACGAAAATTCTGATTTCCTTACACAAGAGTATCATTTATTGCAACATTTTTTTTCTTAAAGAATTATTCGTTGTCATCCGGAGCAAGTTGTTTACAATTTCTCATCCATCTTATAAATTTCTTCACTGAAGACGGGTTGAGATAAGATTAGTCGGCGACATTGGTGCGTAAGTTAGATCGAAAAATATATAAATATAAACTCTGTGCGGCTTATACTTTGGCACACTAATTATTGTATGTTATTTACTAAATTTTTAGTCGTATTCTTTTGTCATCCGTCTTTAATATTTATTTTACAAATGGAAAATTACTTTTTCCGAAAACGCTGGACTAAATCTCACTTTCTAATAACTTTCAACGAAAACTATAAATTCGTTGTTACATTGTCGGCAATTTAAACATTTGATGACAAATTGTTGTGATAAACGTTAATACATTTTTTTTTAATTAGTTCGAAAATTAGATTCCGTTTGTTTCTGTGTCCAGAGCGATCTGCTAAATGTCAACGGCCTTTAGGAAAAAGAGTTGGCAACGTGGATTCGTGTCGATTTCTCGTGCCCGCACTTCGCATGATAATGACTTTTCGTCGTGATACAGAGACACATGGAACGGAAGATTATCGTTAACGGTATCATGAGTGGTGGCTGACAAATGGGTCGAGATTCCTCGCACCTTCGTGCGTTATTAAAGGCAATGACGATCTAGTGTCAGGCGTGACTTTGACCAACGATTAACTCGAAAGTGCGAACAACTTTTGTCACGCGCCTCCTTCTCAAATGCATACGAAACGCGAAAAGTCATCGTCGATCATATTTTCTTATTTACAGTAAAAAAAAAAAAATTAGACGCGGATTAGTGCGAGCGAGGATTCGAGTCGTTGGTTACGAGCGACGTAATGGCAACGGCGATAATTGAAGGTTGCATAAGAGAAAAAGAAGATGACAGCGACGGTGATGCGTCGTCATAACATTTAGCAATTTTGCCGCACGTCAGAAAGACTGCAATGATAACGTTAATGATCCTTCGGTGTACCACGATATCGCATACTATTGAAAAAGAAAATTAGAACTTGAGCGAGGCTGTTTTGTCGTGAGACTCCACGTGCGCTTCTTGGCGGATGCACCGATGAAAAATCGTGGTACTCTCTCATTCAACATAGTCGACTGTCCTTGCAATTGCCAGAGGCGAAAGACGCCGGAACTTGTTTAATCGCATGTTGAAGACCTACCACTCGGGATGCAACCGTGAGAATTTTAGTTATCGGATATATTCATCGACCGTGACAATCAAGATGTGAGAAGAAGAATCATAGTACAAGTACAAAGAACAGAAATAAATGCGACCTGCTAATAAATCTCGTACGTGCCAATTTACAGACATGTCGTATTTAAGGAGGTACAAAAAAAAACATAATTCGCAATTGTGAGAAACATAGATGAGATCTCATGCACACTTTTCGAGATATTATATTACAAAGTTGCGGAATTTTACACATACAAATAATAAAGTGAACGCCATATTTCTCTACTCAGGCTGCACGTGCTAGATCCAATAGAATTATTACTCCTCTTAAGGGGAAGCCCTTTTTGCGTTGAAAAAAAAAAAATTTCTTTCATCTGCCAGACACTTTTTTGAATAAACATAAAGAATAAATGTAATTTTTCAAACATTTACATATATATTAACACCTAAACGCCGTTTTCTTTTACGAAATAAAAAATGTGGGATGGATTGCAAATAAATTTTTACTATTTGTCGATTGAAATTAAAAAGAAAAACGGTTTGAAAAATAGTTAAACGTAGCAAATAAGCTACGTTGGCAGTTAAAGAGTTAACAAGGCCACGTCTATTAACATCTCAAATTGAATCTAATAGAGTGACGCAAAAAGTTAGAACATATTCCATTTTTATCTTAATTTCTTGCTTGGTTTAACAAAGTAAAATATTTCCACTTTAGTTACACAGTCATGGAGTCCGGCAGATAATAAATTCACGCAAGATCGATCAGCCAGACACTCAACGGCCGCGTTTTAAGCTCTCAACCTGAGGATCTTAACAGCGTGCGTGACTGTTTTATCTACTTTTAGGTAAAAATAGACATTTGCTTATTAAAGAAAATACATTTGTCGACGTGAAATTATGCTGAACGCCAGTAAAAATTAATATTTCCAGGTCACCGCAAGTTTATGAGAGAAATCATCAATGTTTTGAGCGAATGCATCAATACGCGTAGCGCTTGTTTAGTACGGCCACCGTGTTCCCTCGCTTGTACGATGCCCGTCCACTAACACGTCGCACGATAGTTCTTATTCCTACCCGACTTAATGTTCGTATCTCCTTAATTGAAGAAAAAAAGAAGTGTTGAATTATCTATATAAATTGTTTTTCTATGATCATAATTTAATGCTGCAACGCATTAAAATAATTCGTAAGTACACAAGAAGTATTTGAGGAATCCCATATTCTTGAAATTTGTCCATATTGTAACAAGAAAAAATGATTTTTTCATAACTGGGGCCCGTTGATCCCATACTTATTCAAAATTTGAATGTCGTGAACTCTTTTTCGTTTGCTCCGAATAACCGTGTAACGCTTCATTAAGATATATTTAGCCTTAAGATACACCGAAGATGGTAAAACTGAAAAAAAAAAAAAAAAAAACACCGGCGCTGATTACCGATACTGCGAATCAATAACAATATTCTACTAAGAGCGATAATTTCAGCCGATGAGAAAGAAAAAGAGAAAAGGGAGCGTCTCGCAGTACGCACATTATTTTGTTCTCCTCCTTTACTCGTTTTTTTTTTTTTTTTTCGTTACTTTTTATCTTGTTACAATTTCTGTACGATATCGAATTTGTCTTTGAATCCCATGGATTCTTTTTTGGGATCGTACTTCTTGCGAGCAGCTAGCCTCGCTCGCAACTCTTTCGCGCTCATCTTGAGGTTTAGCCCCTTCTGCTTCTGACTGTCATTGAGATTTCCATTGCCCTGGTGTTGCTCCTGCTCGTCTGTGGTGTGTGTCGATACCGAATCTATGCCCTCATTGTTCTCGTGACCGCTGTTACTGCTTCCACGTCCATTTTCACGGGTCGTCTCGTCGCTCGAATTTTCGTCGTTCGTCGGTGTCACAGTTGCCGCTGCTGTGCTACCGCTGTTCGACGACGTGTCGTTTGAGCCAATTGACTTGTGCGTGTTCTGAAACATAAAACTAGGATTACAAATGCTGCTTGCGAAGGCATCAGGTGCAACAAGGTGCAGCAAAGTATCATCCTCGAAGGGGGATAAAGAGAACGACCGTGACAAGCATTCGACAATTGACAGCACAGTGTTAATGCGCTCTAAGAGATACTGTACTGTAGCTCAGAAGATAAAGTTTCAAGGTCTCGATAAGACCACGATAGACTGACTTCAATAGAACCGATAGTTTTTATTCTTTCTAATGTATTTTCTCCGTACCAAAAAAATGATTACATAGCAATGAGCCCTACAACAAAAAATGTTTCGATTGATAAAAAAGAAATCAGTGACGTCGAATACATAATACGGATTTATTTGATATACTAGTTACAGCTTTACTTTTAAAATGTCATTGATTTAAAAAAAAAAACTATGACGTTAGTGATAACCAAAGATGAACGACTCATATAAAAATAAGAATGCAAAGTAGAACCTTGCATATTGCTTCCTCATTATTTACCTTTTTATGAAAGCCATCTGACAATGAGCCATATGATAAAGTCATATGAAATTGATCAACATGATCAATTTTGGGGATGGAGGAAGCTGAAATTTTAGCTTGTTTTGTCAAATATTTCGATGGTAGTGAAAAATTCACATTACTATAAAATTCGAATCCGATTCTACCGATCTTCACCATTTTTAATGTGTAACACCGCTGAATATTAGCTCGATCCTATTGATAATTTGAATTAAAATACACATGAAAACAGTTAATACAAATTATTATTTTGAATATTACACGCATCACATTAACATAATTAATGGACTAGAGCTGATTAATAAATAATTCCTGTAACCAAAATTTAGCTATTTTAAAAATTCGGGTATTACGCACTACATCAACATAATCAATAGATTTAGAATTCACTGATAAATCATTATTTTTATGAAAATGTAGCTACTTAAAAAATGAGATGTTCCGTAACATAAAGAACAATTTTTGTCACTGATTTCACGATTCAAGATGTCTGCCGCGAGTACCCATGTACCCATACTACATAAATGATGAGAAAAAATAATGAAATAACGACTTTTTAAGAGACTTGGCTCAGTAGCCTGGTGCAATTTTTGAAAGCGATTCTTCCTCATTTTGAAACATTGGACTTGTATGTGGGTAGGTACCCTCTTGCATTATTACATATTTTCATTACCTTAAAGGGGAGCAAAAATGCGAGCGAAACTTTATTAACAAAGTATTCGTTGCAGCCTTGGTTTACCGTGCGATTTTCCCATCAGATTTGCTTTCTATGTCTACCGAGAATTGCATCATCGCTCTCTATATCTTTAACCCAGTTTCGTAACACTTATCCACCTTCGTTACCAACAGAAATGCAAATTTTAATTACTGGGATCGATTGATTTAAATAAACAAGCATAGGGGAATGTTCTCGACGCCTCGATATAAATGGATAATTTGTTAATGAAGTGAAAATAACCCTCAAACAGTCTAACAGACAGTTTCGATCAGCTGATTCACTCGACAATAGACAAAACGCTCGAAAACAACTTATATAAATTTATTAAACTATTATTCCGGGTGTAACTCGTCACATTGATGTAGTCAATAGAATTCACTATACATATATATAATATGTACACTTAGAACCGACATGTATGTATATATATACAAATATACGATAGAATAGAATCCTACAGGTGTATAGATACAGAGGAATTTATATATTCTCATATCGGCATTATCGATCGCAACAGGTACTAATGTCTCTCTTCCTCTTGCCCTCCTTCTCGCTCGCTCGCTCGCTCTCTCTCTCTCTCTCTCTCTCGCGATATCAAAAAGAGTGAGAAATGAGAGTTGAGCAACGTGTGCGACACGGAGTGAACGGATAGCGATACGGACAGGTCGTCGTCGAAGAGTCCGTCGTCCGCGTGACCCACATGATGCCCCCGCCGCCCCTTATGGGGGAGACCGAGAGAGATGCGTGTTGCGTACCAAGGTCAGTTGTGCCTTGTAAGCACGCTACTTTTTTTTTCATTACTCATCAGAACTTTGTGTACTCTATAAACATATACATAATTCCGCTTCTTCAAGCAACCTATTTATATATGTCCCTTCTCCGATGAAAGTCCCCTGCTTTTTCATATATTTCACTCGCGACTATGATTTTATACTTTTCGAAATAAAAACGACGACGTATACAATTGTCTATCTTTCACACATAATACAGTTTCAACGCCAGTGGCAGTTCTAACCGTGAAAACGATATTTTTACTTCTTCAGATTATTAGGTCAAATTCCACTAATTCGAGAGTAAAAAGTTTCAGTATTTTTTTTTTAGATATCGCGATACGAAGATTTTAAGTTATCAAAACTTCATTGTATACTCAAGTAATAATCAGAACAATGGCTAAACGACGAAGATAAGTGAAACTTATCACAGACACGTACGGGATTTAAAAAAATGTATGTTTATCAATACATTATTAAACACTGGGGGGATTATCAAAAACCATCAAAGTCTTCTTTACCTCGTGATAGATAAACATTCTAAACGATGACAGTTCATTTATAAAAATATCATTGAGATCATAAGTAAAAACTGACATCGTATAAGTATTTATTATTTAACTTTTTTTTCTCTTGTAATTAAATTAATTACACGAAAAAAGTTAGTTAATCAATTTTTTTAATTAAAATTCTTTTTTCAGTAAGGAAGTTTTTATTTTTATCAAATTATTTTCATATCATTCATTCGAGAGTGATATCGCGCCACGCGTGTTTCAAAATGATATCATATGATTATTTTATCTTTTTTTTCTTTATTTCATTTGTTTAATTGAACTTCTTCGTTCAATAAAAAGTTTTAAAATTTTTCTAAAATTATTCTTATATCATACATTTGAAATTGATATGGTGTCGCGCGTGTGTAAGAATGAGATGATACGATTGATAGCCATCTGACGTGAGATAATGGTAACTCATAACCACCCAGCTGATCGATCGATGTTTGATATGGAAATTAGAAATATTTATGTAGACAATTTTGGATAATTGTAGTAGTAATTCGATATTTATAAAAAAGAATTTTCATAACTTTTTTTTCGATGCACCATTTAACGCTAAGAAGAATTTATCAATAACCAAAAAAACGCAATTAAGTCTGTAGGTCAATACTAAATGCATAACTCGCGTCTTTTTGTAATTCAGACAATCGAGAAAATATATTTAATATATGACGGTTAATAAATAGATTTTTTTCTGTGTAATTATTATTTGTATAAGAATATAATTTACAATTATTCTTCATAATTTGTTATTAATTTCAATTATCGAGATTTTTTAGTCGGTGCTCGAAGGGTTAAAGTGGTAAACTTGATGAGCACATTAATATTGCGAGCTCGACTCATCGAGATTCGGTTCAATTGCCCATTGACATTAAACCTCTGAATGAGACAATTACGATTGCACAGAGAAAAGATTAAATATGTTAACCAAGCCATATAGAACGATGACCTTTAGTTGCATCAATGGACAGCGTAAGCAGCAGTCTTAGAAACATTTATATCGTTAATTCGATTTTCTACTTTTTTGTCATTTATATTCCGGTTCTCGTTGTGGAAGAGGAGAATGTACCAATAGAACGAGAGAATCTGTTGATCTGGCAACTGTTCCAGAGGTCGCTAACTCGCGCCCAATAGTTTTCTAGTTTCATTACATAAAAAATTCAGGGGTCAATATGCTTTAACGCAGCTCGACACTTCAACCTGTAAGTCTCGATACAAAGATGAAGCAAACGGATTTTAGGAATCTCATAATAAAATAATTTTAATGAATATTTCTTCTCTACGTGGGGTTATCACAGAGGCTAAAAATTTGAATAACTCAAGTTTACATGACGCGTATAGGGAGACGGCCATCGGGGCGTGTGCGTCTTCCGATGCTGTTGGTAAAAACCGGTTCCTCTTACTCACTATCATCTGTCCTCTTGCTCACTCAAACCTGTGCTCTTGCGTTCCTCTCTTCGTAAAACACGTGGACAACCTCTTATCTTCCCTGGATACCTTGAAGCCTTTGCCTCTTAGAGGTCTCTCCGGCTACGAAAATCGATGTAATACGTCAATCAAATGATTCTATGATTAATAATTGACATGAATTGCCAAGAATAATAAAATAACGCGTAATTTCGTGTAGCTTTTATAATTACAGTTCTTTTTTTCATTCTAAATTATCTTTCGTAGGAAATCGTTCACGCTAATTCTTTTAATTGACGAAATTAAAAAACTAAAAAGAAAGTGTGAGAGATTTATCTCGAAACCAGAGATGCGACTCGAAATCGTGGTCTGTTATCGGTAATCTGACCGTTATTTCGTGTCATTTACCCAACAAATTAACGAAACCGTAATTTTAATTAAACGACCACATTTAAAAAATGCATCTAAACAGAAGATATCAAACATGAGCAAGCTTCTCAACTGGAATAGAAATTACCGTCATTTCGCATCTAAGTAGGTGCGTGAATTCAAATTTACGAGTAATTGAACGTGACAGTCGTGTGACTATCAGTTTGCATCTAATTAAATGCATAAACTCGAATTTATAGTTTTTTAACCGTGATAATCACAATTTTTTTAAAATAACGGTCACACTTTTCATAGAGAACACGAAATAAAAACTGTGCTGTCGATTGACAGTTGCTCAAAATAGATGTCAATTTGCATATCTACTTCGAAAATATTTATTCCGAACATTATTCATCTGCGATATTTGATGCTGCAATCATTCCACTAAGTTAACGATTTGCTGCCAATTCTTTCACTACTATACTAACAGGAAAAAATTGTCCGCAATTCGTAAATTCAATAAAAATGTACGACTCGAAGATCAATCAGAGAATTCAGTTAAAAATTCAACAAGTTCACCGATTACGTGGTTATCAATTTTTTTTCGAACAACAAACATATAGAAAAATACCAAACCGATACTATGTACCAGTACAGCATTAAATTAAGTTAAGTTTTTACCCTGCTTAGAAGATTTAACGCTATGACGTCAAAATTCGATAATTAACACAAATGATAAAAGGAACTAGAGAGAAAGTGTTCCGCGTAGCGAGGTATAGAGAGTGGGTCGTCGAGACGCGTAACGGAGTCTCACTGTCAGATACCACGGGAGTCTGCAATGGCTCTTGAGCCTAATCTAATCGTCGTAAACAAGTCAGACTTTTGGCAGCGCGTTTATTCCTGACGAGAGAGCGACAGGAAACGCGACGATCCGGTGAACGGCGAATGAATGATTATTATTAATCATCGGGACGCCGGAGTGATTCGTGTTTATCCGTACGGTTACAAGCTCCAAGTTATAACTTATCACGTATTACACAATGTGCCTCATCGTGGTTTCAAGGTAGCGGTGAGCCACCGGGTGCCTCTGCATATACAGATTACTCCACACGTACTATGAGTTAACCACAAGTGGCGATGCGTTAATGACGCTGCAGTTTTCTTAACATTACGACCGACACGTATACTCGATTTGAAAGTAAATGGACGTTAAAAAACGAAACAATCTCTCCTTTTGTCGATTAATTAACATAATTGATTACAAAAAATGAGAGACGAAAGGAAAGTAGTATGAAGGAAACGAAGCAGATTTTCTCAACTATCACAATTCAAGACCTGTTGTATAATTTCTCTATACATCTTCTTTTTTTTTTTTCGTTGGTTTATGTAGTTTGGTCTTTGAAAGTCAGGAAAATAAATAGCAACAAGTTTCGATAAAATTGTCGAAAAATAAATAATAACAATTATAAGAACAATTTATATTCTTTTTGACTGGCGGTACAATTTTGATAAATACGGTATAGTTTGTTGAATACCGAAACGAAAAGGTTTTCAGAAGCTTTCGTCTACGACCAATAGAGTCAGAGTTACACATTTTCAAAGTGAGCAATTTTGTCTTTTCGACACCCGACTGTCAATCGCTGATTATCGAGAAACTATAACTCCGAAAGTATGTATCATAAACGAAATATTCATAGGACTTTTTGTCCCTAAATTAAGCAGATTGTATTTGTTAAGCTCAGCCAAAATAAACATAATCAATACTTTTGTTAAAAACGCTCGTTTTCGATATAATGTCGACTTGTGCGAGGCCACAAAGGTCGATTCATCGATTTTTTAACAGCATTTCACTGTGGATATCGCCTATTTACCGATTCCCTGATGAGAGTTGTATCAATGTTATATCACTCGTTCTTGGTTGATCTCACAATTTGAAAGTGAATGGAAAAAAAAAAGCACTTGGCTTCGATTAAATCGATAAACTGTTATGATAACAAATAAACGAAAAAGAAAATGAAAGTTGTTGAGACATGCATAAAAACAAAAAAAAATGTTCCTCGCTCCATTATTTAATAATTAATGTAAATATCGGCTAATTTTTGTTCTTTTTTTCTTTTGAATGTGAAAACAGCCTTTGTGCTATTTTCCGGCGGTCGTAACATGTGCAACGTTACGGGGTACCTGCGACGTAACTGGAAACTTGTATGCAGGTGAATTCAGAGATTCGCGTGTAAACGAGGTATGTACCCACGTACGTATTTTACGTAAGACTACGGAAGTCACGAGTCGGACGTTTGAGGAATTAAGGTAAATTCCCCTATAACCAACCATATAAGCGAAACCTCTCACTCTAAATGTGCAAGATGATACGAATAAACAAAGATACAGGAGCGCTCCGATTACTGATCGTCTCAGCGACGCTTCCCCATTGGCTGTTTGCCGAGTGGTGGGGAAAGCAGACAACGTTGATTGGTGGGCGAGACCCAGACTAGCAACTGGTACATGATCAGTAATAGCAGCATTTACCTTACGTCGCGATCTCTATCGATAAAAGTGGGCACGAAAGCTCTCCGTTATGTTCGTTTGGTCTCTTTGGACAGGATCACTGATCGGGCTATACTACAGCAGGGCTCGAGAACGCTTGCTACCTGACGTTTACAGTATTCTGGGAAATAAAGGTGTTCTCGGTAGCGTGAAACTACTTCCGATTGACGAGCTGGTTGTGAAGGACGCTGGTCGTCCGGTGTATCTCGTTACGTTTTATAGTGATTGCAAAATCATTCAGACTTTTATTGCGAGCAGACTTTCAATTGTCTCCATTCAAGTCGATAAAACCAAACGATATTAAACATTTTTTTGTGATGTTCCAATTGGGAGTTTATAAGGGAGTTTCATGAAAATTCTTGAGTTTTCAAGGAAATAGGATGTGATTTCAGAATAGTAGAAAAAAAAATCGATAGATGCAAGATGTGAAGAAGACATTTTTTGTAAATTTTGACACAAAAAATATTTTATCAGATGGTTCTAAATTTGTTTTCCGATGGAGTTTTAACTCTATCCAGTTCTCATATTCATCGTAATCGTTTACGCTTTAATGTGTAAGTTGGTTAACTTTGACAAAAAAAATTCTAGATTTTTTCTCGAGAGTCGTACGACCGATTTTTCGGTAAAGCTTTGGATGTCGCTTACCATATTTTTCAGCATTTTTCAAAGTATTTTCACGTTCAAAATAATAAAACGTCACTTTAAAGTCAAACATTGAAATCAATCAATCCGCAAAATAACTAGACGCTTGAAAACGATTTTTTTGGAAATTTTTAGATTTGAAGGTTTCAAAAACGGTATTTCTTTCTCTTAAATCTCCATAAATACATATTCAATAAAAGCATAAAAACACGACTTCATTTGATTTTAATACAAATACATATTAAAAAAAGCATAAAAACATGACTTCATTTGATTTTTTATTAAATATTTGATAGTAAATGATACTATCCTGTTCGAATTACAGCCTGGTACATCTAAAACTTTTAAAAATGAATACGAAGAGTCAGCGAAACCTACGCTCCGTCAAATAATACCTACAATTAGTGCTTCGAAGACTGAACAGAGGTTGGAACAGCTGGACTTAAGGTGAGGCGAAACCTATTCAGACGATAAAAAAAACTGTAATTCATAGACTTTATTTACCGTAGAGATTTCGGAAGAAAACGAGTTTTAGACAATAGCCAGGTGTGCTATGCATTGTGTTAAAGTTTCCTTCTTTTGAAATATCAATTGTCTCCGAATTGCATGGTCTGGAAAATTAGGAGCTATCTCTTTTGCACTTGTGTGTCACGTGGTACATGTTTCGCCTCATCTTAAGGCGAGGCGAAACCTGCTCAGTCGGTATCAAAATCTGTAAACAATAGCATTTCACTCTACTGGGCTGTGAGAGGGACAGCTATATGAATTACTACTAGCGCCTCTTGCGGAATTGTAGTGAGGTGAACCTATATTAGTTCTATCCCTTTCGTATTCATGAATATTTCGCCTCGAGAACCTAAAACGAGAAAGTCTGTTCCGAAAATGAAATGCGATTGAGTGACTGTATCGCCTCCCCGTAAGGGGATTATCCGCAGTTACCTGTAATGGGAAAAATATTTTTTTAAAAATGATTTAGGGTACGAAATGAAAAAACGCCATTTGTCACCCGGAAGCCAGAACAAAAACACATACGGTACACCCATTCCGATGGCGATTTAGAAATAATATCAGGAGTACAAATTGAAAATGCGGGATTTTTTTCTATTTTTGAACGTTTATTCTGAAAAAATGGTAACAAATGAATTATTCAAAGTATTGTCCATCGCTAGCCACAACTTTTTCCCATCTTTCTGGCAATTTACGGATACCGTCGCGAAAAAATTCGGCCGGCTTGGCTGCTATCCAGTCATCGACCCATTTTTGGGCTTCTTCGTAAGAATGGAAGCGCTGGTCAGCTAGGCCATGTGTCATCGATCGGAAAAGGTGGTAATCGGAAGGAGCAATATCTGGGCTATACGGCGGGTGGGGTAAGACTTCCCATTTCAGCGTTTGTAGGTATGTTTTGACCGGCGCTGCAACATGTGGCCGAGCGTTGTCATGTTGCAAAATGACTTTGTCGTGTCTTTGCTCGTATTGTGGCCGTTTTTCTTTGAGTGCGCGGCTCAAACGCATCAATTGAGTTCGGTATAGTGCTCCTGTGATGGTTTCGTTCGATTTCAATAGCTCATAATACACCACACCCAGCTGGTCCCACCAAATACAGAGCATGAGCTTGGCGCCGTGAATATTTGGTTTGGCCGTCGATGATGATGCATGGCCGGGGTAACCATATGATTTTTTGCGCTTCGGGTTATCGTAATGGATCCACTTTTCATCACCAGTGACAATGCGATGCAAAAAACCCTTCCGTTTTTGCCGTTCGAGCAGCAGTTCGCATGCAAAAAAACGGCGCTCGACGTCTCTCGGCTTCAGCTCATACGGCACCCAATGTCCTTGCTTTTGGATCATTCCGAGGGCTTTTATACGATGGGAAATGGCTTGTTGTGTCACTCCCAATGAATCTGCGAGCTCTTGTTGAGTTTGACACGAGTCTTCATTGAGTATTGCCTCCAATTCAGCATTCTCAAACTTTTTCACTTGGCCCGGCCGCTCTTTGTCCTCAACGTCAAAATCACCACTTCTAAACCGCACAAACCATCTCTCGCACGTTGAAACCGATGGAACATGACTCGGATAAGCCTCGGAGACCAATCGATGTGCTTCAGCAGCACTTTTCTTCAAATTAAAGAAGTAAATAAAAACTTCCCGCAAATGCTGTTTTGTTGGCACGAAACTCGACATATTGAGAGCTCAAAAAAACTATGAATTTGACACTGCGACAAATTGACACATACTGAAAATTAAAGCTATAAGACGTAGCTTTGACATGAACATAGTCACAGTACTGCCTGATGCGTATAGCGTTAGTAACGCCATCTGTTATCAAACCCGCATTTTCAATTTGTACCCCTGATAGTACCTGGCTGATGGCACAATTATATGAAGGGAAGGCAAAATATCCAAGCGTGCGAAAGCGACAGAACTAGTATCGTTTCGCCTCACATCAATTCCGCGAGAGGCGCTGATAATAATTCATATAGCTGCCTCTCTCACACACCAGTAAAGTGAAATGCTATAGTTTATAGTTTTACTTACCCATTGAGTATATTTCACCTCCCCTTAATAAAATGCAAAGGAGGAGTGTCCGTCATCGTCCTCGAGAAGTATAAATTTATGACAACTATTATTAATGGACCGATGACTATTTTCAACTTCAATCTCTCTTTCAAATCCACGTTGCATTCTGCTGGAACTTTGTAGCTCTCGTTACTAAATATCTAGCGACGGATGGTCAGAAAGTTTTCGTAAAAAAAAATGTACTATAGTCGGATTAGATATTTATTTGATCACTAATTAAATAAATCTACGTGCACTGTATATTCTAAAATAGTTATAAATTATAAAAAGCCAGCAAAGTAGAACCTTGCACATTGATTCCTCATTATTTTTCATCTTTTGCAAAGATTTTCGTCTTTCCCATAGAGGAAACTTCATGTATGGTTGAAAATAATGAGAAAGCCATATGCAATATTCTAATTTTCAGGCTTCTTTGAATACTATTTTTTTGTCATTTTTAATCTGCGGTTGTGTATTCTGCATATTAATTGTCGCATCATCATGGTACAATAATTTTTTTCTACGTTGAAAAGTTTAGGGAAGTTTATGCACTGGACGGAGACAAGCCGCTAAATGCGTATACCGTATTCAATGAATACAGACTTCTTTGAAAATAGTAATCCGTGAGCACAGTATACTTTAAATACGGTATTCTTTGAATACAGCACTCTTAGAATACGGTATTCTTTGAAATAGTATTCTTTAGGTCAACTATTCTTCGAATGCGGTATCCTTTGGGTATTATATTCTTTGAATATGGGATTCTTTGAATACAATATACACTATTTCTTATCTGCTCGACAGTTGTAAAATTTAGTAATTTAACAGTTTAAAAATATATAAAAAATTTGGTATCTTTTGATACATATTGTCAATCCCAGACAAACTCATTCCCAAACAACCTTGTTCATCAGTACACTTGTGTAGAAAGTTTCAGTTCAATAGCTTAAAATTTACACGACTAGTGTGTTTATGCCGTTACACATTGTTGAAAAAATAAATAAATTGAAACTCTGTTAAAATTTGAGTGCTTGTAACGTATTTCTTGGCCTGTGTTTACTTGGGCCAATGCAAAGATAAGTGCTAAAAAGGGGCACCCTTCATATATCACAAGTAATACATGGTGACCGTTCTTTCAATTCTATCCGCAAAGAGACAAGAGGAATACTTGCCGACATGAGTGACCTCATGTCGCCAGCTTAATAATAGAACAATGGGAGAAGGCGGCTCAGGCAGAGAGAGAATCATTGAAAGAATTATTCAAACAGTACACAACAATTATGGGCCACGGCACAATATTTTAAAATTCGATTAGGCCGAGACACACAGGCGAGATGAGAAATCGTATACCCATAATGGTGCGTTCTTATAATTATTTGAGTCCCTGAAGGGGACACGGTCCTCGCTGGCACAACTGCCGTGATGTAATAAAATGTGATGAATTCAACTTAGGCAAAATTAAAGCGCATAACAAGAAATGCCGTAAAGAATTCACCACAGACACTAAATTGAATATTATTAAATAAATAAATAAATGTGGCAAGGAAGTAAGTCGCGAATTAAATATGGCAACGAATTCGTCAACCGGCGAGATCCTTGGCGTGAACTGGAAGCGTCACATGCCACTCGAGCTTGCACAATAGATAACGAGACGAACACGAGGACGTTTCGAAGATTATAGTCAAGTATGACTGAGGAAATTCGAATTTCTACTACGAATTTCTTCCTCGGATAGATATTACACGACGAGAAGGAAGTCTTCTCGTCTCGTGGCTGACAGAAACCCCAAATAAAACCACGAATTTTCCATAAGAAATAACCAAATCCAAGTTCTTGCGGTGCCTCTACAGGAGAGAGCATCGATTGCACTTCCACCCACCGCAATTCCACGTTACTTCGTGGTAAGAGAGAGTAAATAACGATAGAGTCACGACGTTTGGTCGGATTCCCGAAAATTGAGGACGAAAGGAGATCGGGGAGAAGGAAGACACTTTTCCTCGCTAATCAGATCGCAAGTAGTTCCCTGCCACGCGTGTCACTGCGTTAGACTGGATGTCGCTCTTCGTGGTTTAACTTATTCGCACGCCAGGTAATTATCATGCGTTGTCTCACGATCGTGGAGCTCGCGTGGCTATAGGAATGCTGGGTGGTGAGTTATCGTCTTCTCCTTCAATCCGCTGTCGTACTCCTTATTTTTTGCAGTCTCTTCCTGTAAGACTGCAGGGATGCGGGAAAAGGAAAGTTCCCCGCTGACTTGCGGGGAAATCCACGGTGACGTACGAGGTGATGCTGTTGGGACGAGAGGCTTCTCGAGTTATCGTTCTCTAGCGCTCTTTCCGAAGATGCTCATCAAAATAACAATGGAATACCAATAAATAATTTAATGTATTCTCCTTAGCTCGACTTGTCCGATAGATTTGCCGTACGACGCCGTAGTTTCTCCTATTTTGCTACGCGGCTGTCGACTAAGGAAAAGAAATTGTCTTTGCAGCGTGATGTATAAAATACAGTGTTACATATCGTGGTCGATTTTAATTGATTTCAATACTGATCAGACTTATAAGGTAGTCACTGCGGTGATACCACGTTACATATCATGGTCGATTTTAATCAATTTTTCTACTGATCACACTGATAAGGTAGTCACTGAATGATTGTAACTTCATTCGATTCAATATCGATCATGCTTGATCTATATTTCAGTTTTACACAAACTTTCAGTCCAATCGCTTGGAAACTATTCCAGTTATCGCGTTCTCATTTAGAAATTAAAATCTTATAAAATTTTTATTCTCTCAGCGATTGTATCGAAAATCAAGATTGTTAATTTGTTATTGAATTATAAGAAAAATTTCGAAATCCTTGGCACAGACACACACACACACACACACACACACACACACACACACACACACACACACACACACACACACACACATCGGACATTCTTTTCAAATCACTTTTCTGGACGTTTTAGATAATTTTAGACTTTCTGACTAGATCTCAAGTTTTTTTTTATGAAGTCAAAGCTGAGGAAGCAGCCTTTTTTTTTTGTTTCGTTTACAAGTGCCACAAGACGGTTCTTCTCGATTCTTCAGCGAGCTATATAATTTCTATTGCAAGATTCCTCTTGCACGTAACTGAGAACTCTCGGTCTCGTTGGGCTCGAATCTTGTGTGTCGCACGTACATACCTGGGAAAATCAGCTGAAGAGAATGCAGCGCTTGCACTGCGACTGAGCAAAGATTTGAACAATTGAGGCCAGTGCGATAACACATCCCTCTGAATTCTTATACACTACGTATCTCCAACACAACTGGAAAAGAATTTAAAATAAATAAAAAATAGAAAAAGATTAACTGCTAACATACAAACGCATTTAAGTGACTACAATCTCTAGCGATGCGAGTGGGCTTTTGTATATCCACATGATGCAACAATTTTATTTCTACATTTTAGTTTCATAGTGCCTAGCGGCTGCGAGTACTACACAAACTTACGTACGTAACGTAAATGCGCGAGATATACTTTGAAACTCTACCGAGCATGATGTATATCGCTTTTTCATGTTTATCAAATTTGCCTCCGGACTATGTATGTGTACTCGTCGTTCTTTGCTACAAATAAAGCACAATCTTAGAGTTCCGTTGTCATGTATGCACGCTTACGATATCTAGGCTCGGGCGATATAACGATTGTATGCTGCCGGTGCTGCTCGACGTGCGCGAAATAATGTAAGTGATGTAGTAGTTGGCCACTATCTGTTAAATGACAGTCTTTACAATGAATTGTATAGGATGAGAGGAGAGACTCGGAGGCGAATAATTGCATTTTTCGACTGTTCAATTGACCAGTCACTGCGCTGGTTGCATTAGAGTTTAATATTATCGTGTAGCAGTCGGCCGGCTCGACTCTTTACCTTCCAACGCTACTGGCGTATCCTTCTCGATTTGTCTTTCGTGATTTTTCCTTCACATTCAAAGTGGCTACGTGGAGCTCTAAAGTACATTGAACATTTTTGTCGTCTCGTTTTTTTATTATTTTGTATTGTATGTAATAAAAATATCTCACTGTCGCCACCGTTTTTAAGAATCTAGTCCTACACTCGAGCCCTGATTACTTCAAGTCCCTCAGAATCTAAAGAATCTACAGACGAGGTGGGTAAGAGGCTGATCATATGCAAATGATAGGAACGGGGAAGGTTCAATGACAAATTACAAGGGCGCGTATCGCTCGAGCCATACGAAACCTCAGTTTTAAATATAAATAGAAAATTATCCTGTAAATTAAATTAGGGATCGTGAGAGTTGGTAGCGATAAGTCAAAGGCGTCAAAAGATTTTTTATTAATATTTCAGAGTGCTCGACATTCCGGTTTGGAATTCTGTTAATCCGGGTGTCGCCTGTGAGGCGCCAATTCCATTGTCGCCGCTTGCTGCTCTCTTTCGCCCCTTTTTCTTCGTCGTAATCATTATCGTTATGTAGTCATTGTCGACGTCACGGCGGGAACAAACACAGATGTTTCACGATCGAGGAACAACGCGCTCGATTCTCATGTTCGTACACTGTGCGATGAATTTATTCGGTGAGGATTGTGACAATGCGTAATTGTACGGATGAATATTTCAGCGAAAAAAAAAATGTATGCGTGAAAATAAAGAGAAAAGCAATTACATCAAAATGCTATTAATAAAGTTCTGATGATCTAACGTTTCTCGAAAGAGCAGCTTCTCATGAGCTGTTGTGCACTCTTTAATTTAAACTGGATGTGAATCGTTCGCAACAATGATTCAGATATTCAACGATAAAAAATTAAAAAGGGAATGAATCACAATGTAGATTCTCAACCAGAATACGCTGACGATCTAAACTTTTTAAAACCAAATATAAATCTATTAATTTTCATTCCCAAGTATATCGTCAAAACTGATTACTTGATAAATCCTTCGCTACAAAATTCGTGGCTCGAAAAAACTGCAATGAGTTCCACACGAATCATTGCATTTTTTTAAATAAAAAAATGATTGTCCAATTGTTATTGGAAAAAAAAATATTAATATTAATCGCCTATTTCATTTTTTTTTTAATCATTCGCGTTATAGCAATTTCTTATCAATCTCTCTATATTGCTGAACGACTAAAATTTACACGTAAAAAAAATCTCAAAATCTGCTGAATTAAAAGAAAAAATATATTTCAACTCATTCGTAAGTTACTCGCAATCACGAACGATCGAACGAAAATTTAATCGAAGAATTAAACAATGAAAAAAGAGAGAAACGCTATACAATCTCCTTCACAGCGTTTCAATTATATAATTTTTGTTTTTCGCGGAACAATACCGCGTTTCACGCTGCGACAGCGAACGTATTTTTCAATTATATATTTACGTGAACAATTCGTAGACTACCGAGAAGCATGTACACATAACTCCTTTCTGAATTATTCTTTCTCGTTACCGGAATATTGACTCGGTAGATTAGCGTCTCGCAGTCGATTCGTTGTTGTATGTACCCGGGGAACGGGAAAGTCTAGACGGACAGGTTACACTTTTCACCCGAGTGGTTTATCGTTTCCTCTGCTATATACGCGTCGCGAATCATTTGTGCCCATTGCTCGTGCAGAGCTGCGTGTCTCGCATTTAAACGATCGAACAAGTATATCGGTACAGAGTACAGTACGTCAAACAGCAGACGGAACAAATGTATCGAAGAATCACAAATAAAAGTCGTGCAGATAGGCAACGTGAAAAGAAACGTTTTTTTTTTTTTTCATTCCAGGCGACCTTGACTATCGTGCAATTCGAGTAATCAGATTGAATCTTACGAGGATGATCATGCTATGAAAAAGCAATGCAACACGTGGTTAACCGTCCTCTAAAAACCGGATGTATTCGTTGCGCATTCTCTTTCTCGGTAGCTTTAACCGGAAATGTACTAATTTATCTTTCCTACAAGTCTAGAAGATAATAAATAATTATCTTATCGCAATTATACTAGTTTGTTGAAGATCTATGGTATTATCACTTCTGTTTCGGCATTTTTATTTTTATCCATTGTCTAATATTCCGATGTACGACTGCCCATGATATTGTAAAATGTCATAAGAAAACAATAATAAGTAAAGATAATTGTTTTCAAATCTGTAATGTAACAAGAATTTTAACAGAAGATACAGTTGAATTGAAGTTCCTTCAGTTAGAATTATTATTTGGACCTATTGAAGTCCCGTAGACCCCAAAACTCTTTGTGTCGAAAGTAGCTGGGAATTTTAACGAATATTTTGACTGAAATATAATTAATTTGTGACCCAAAAGATTAATGACTCGATAAAAGCTGACCGAGAAATGTATTGTGTTTCACGGTAGGGTCCATAATAATTGAAGACCGAGCTAACAGCTATTTAAATTTATTAAATATATATGTACAACGCTAATTTTTAGCATCACAATCCTTCCCTTGAGCATTCGATAGCACCGCGATAATGCAAAGCTCTGAGAATTGATTACCGATTCGTGTCTAATGCGATACAGTACAAGTGGAATATAACATTGTGTGTTTTTTTTTGAGTGGCAATCGAGGGTTCCCTGAAAACTAGAGGTTGACGATGCACGTAGAGACGATGTTGGTGTTGAAAGTTTACCGGCACGCTTGTGTTTTCTCCTACGTGTGGTCTGGTCAGTGAGGGGCCCAGGGAAAAAGGTGAGGAAGGGTGTTCCTGGTCAACGAAGGGAGGGGAAAGACGTTAATTTTACGATAGCGAAACGACCGGTTTCGCAACTGCCCTGATCTGTAACGCGAACGAGCCAACTGTAACTGAACGAAATATCTCACATGCTACAGCGTACCATTCCTGTAGCAAATATATAGCATACACACATTCTGTTGTACGTATAGACATAAAGCAATGTGTTAGATACGGTCAGAGGTGTATGCAGAGCTGTTGCTGCTGGAGATAAAGTTAACTCCAAGCACCTGTATGTCTCTCTACACGACAATTTTCTTTAGTCCTTACGCCTTAGAATTTACAAAACCGAATCAAGAAGTTACAATAGAATTTTACTCGTTATGACCCATGACTGTAGGACTGTAACATTTTGTGCAATGCAGCTTTAAAATTCATGTACAATAACGTGTACGTGCGCCCGCGTTGGTATTTGTACCAAGCGAAAGTCATTAAATGGAATGTGTTAGCTAGAATGCATTTTTTTTCTTTAATTTTCCACTAAATATAAGGAAACTGAATTAATGTGGATATTCCAGTCATTAAAATAATGAGAGTGATACAGACAAGTTGAAAAATTATACGAGATAAGTAAAGGAAATTGGAAAATGAATCATTTCTTATTACGCCTTAGACTTTACAACGACGAATCACGAATTTACAATACAATTTACAATTTACATACAAAATTATGCGAGATAAGTCAACGAAATTGGAAAATTAATTATTTCTTATTACGCCTTGGACTTTACAAAAATGAATTACGAATAACATAACACAATTTCATTCGTCATGAGCTATAACAGTAGGACTGTCGCATTTTCGTACGATGCAGCGTGAAAATTCGTTTACACTAATGCGTACGTGCTCGCGCATTAGAATGTGTACCAAGCGAAAGTCATTAAATGGAATGTGTTAGCTAGAATGCATTTTTTCTTCAATTTTCAATTGAATATAAGGAAACTGAATTATGGTGGATATCGGAGTCATTGCGATATTAAGAGTAATACACAAAAGTTGAAAAAAAAAGCGAGATAAGTAAGTTAATTAAAAAACGAATTATTTCTTATCTATGAAACTAAATAATAAAATAATTGATTATTGATTAATTAATTGCAAGCAAATAAAATATTTACGTGAAAAATACGTTGATTTGTTGTTTGGAAAATTGTTTTGTACCCAGAAAAATGGGAAAAGCTTAAGGATTAATGGAGACGGTATCTCGAGTTCTGTGATGTGTGGTGAATGACTCGAAGATCCATCTGCGAACTGGTAGTACAGCTTCTCAGATTGCGTGAATGCAACGTGCACAACGAGTCACTCAGGCGCGATTCAACAAGCTCAAGTTTTTTTTTTCTCTCATCGTTAAAGGAAAAATTAAACGACGATGATTCACCGAGTGATTGCACGAGCGGCCTTGAGGCCAGAGCAACATGTGCCTCGTTTCTCTTAACGGGGGATATTCAACGTATTCGAGGACAGTAAATTGAAACCAAAGGTATTATCCTTGTTCCGATAGCTGCTGAGTGTCTTGGCGAGAATCGATCTCAAAGAAAAAATATGCGGTCAATCAGATTGTTAATTATTTCAACATCGTAGTCATCGAAACCACGAGTTTTTGCAGGTATTTGCTATGCTCTCCGATCTTCGTTGGAATATTTTTTCCCCAATAACTCAGAAGTATTTATTATTAAAAAAAAATCTTTTTCCGATTATTGTCTTCTGGTTTTGTTAATGCAAAAATTCAGGCGTCAAATATTTGAAGGAAAGTCAAAAATTCGTTGTTTGCTTATAATTTATGATCAAAAATGTTAACTTGGTCGGAAAAAAAATGAACAACTCCAAAAAAAGAAGATTCAAGCGTACGTCAATTCCTATACAAATGGCAGCATCTTCTTCATGAAAAACGGAGCTCGTGCTATCCTTCAGCGTCCTACGATGACCCGTTTTCGAGTTATAAATACACTCTAGTGTAATATTTTGTTGAAATATCTCGGATCCACCTGCGTGTGTGGCTATAACTACCGCCCGATTCGGCAACTTAAATTGGCAATAATTCGAAAACAACTGACCGTAGGTAAATAATATGAACATCCACGTTTTCAGGATAAACATACCAAGAGGAGAATACTTTTGATTGGCGTATTTAATGAGATTACGAGAAATAAGAAATATTCAAGTACTCACGTCGTCGATAGAGCTAATGCTGCCCTCCGATCTAGCCTCGTGTTCGACAGTTGCGGGATTCCTCTCGGGTGTCTTGATCACCTTGACGCTCGTCATAGTGCCCCTGATGATGACGTTATTGGCCTTGAAGTGATCATCGGCCTCCTGATCGACGACAAGGAGTTTTGTCTCATTGGGGAAGGCTTTTATACGATCGACCACCTGTTTGTGTGTCTCATTGGCGATATTTATCTCGTTCACTTCAATAATACGATCACCCTGACGTAGTCCAGTAGCCTGACTCGGCGAGCCATCGTCCACCTTACCGATGAACTGACCGGTCTTTCCTCGTTCCGCGTGGAGATTGAAACCGTAACCGTCGAAATCGTCCCACTTGACAATGTGGCATAGTCTGGCGTAGGGCGTTTTATCGCCCTTCAAGGACGACATTATTCGTACAAATTTTCGCGTCTCAACAAACACTCAAAGAATACCGAGAGAAACGAGATTCGATGCGAAATTAAACGCAAACCTCGAGAATTCGTAACACTCGCGTATAACGAAGATATACGATAAACAGAAACAAGAGAAGCGATAAGACACCAGGGTAGAGCCGAATGGAAACCCGACTGTATTAGAATTGTATATTTATGAATTTAAAAAAAATGAAAACGAGGAGAGGCTGGTGGCTCTCTGCTCACGCGCGCGAACGGCTCGCGATCGAACCGACAACTCGACGCCCGAGCGAGCCCGATCACCGATCGCAGCGAGTAGCGAACGAGCTGCGCGGCAAAGACCAATTTAAGTGAACAACGCGCCGACGGTATGAACCGTAGCCGCACGCGCGCGCTGCTCGAATTTTACCCGAAGAACCAGAACTCACCGCATCGCTGCCTACCAACAGCTGTGACTCACCCCCCACCGTACTTGCTAAGTCTTTTTTTTATCGGGAATTCCACTCCTCGATGCTCGTTACCTTACTCTTGCTTTATACACGGTGATTGTACCAGTTATTGATACGACAAGCTGCTCCCTGCACTCATAAAAAAATTATGACAAGCTTAGAGAATGAATATTCATTTCGTGACCTCAATAAGATATTTCCATAGATTTTTTTAATTCGCAATAAATATTCGCGAACGTTGGATATAAATTTTCATATTTAATATTTTTTCAATACATGTGCTCTGGCATATTTTATTTAATAAATTAATTTATGCTTAAGATGATGTGCTGCAACCAACTGAGGCATCATAAGTGCGAGCGAGATTGCACCATCAACGATCGCGGAGGAACGAGGAAGACCGCGAGAAATATGTAGCACAGCACATAAAATAAAACATATAACGGTTTATTTATATTTATTGAGAGATTTTTATGTCGTTGACACACTTTCTGAATATTGAACAAATTTATCTAATCAATTAAAACATAAAATTCAATCAAATAGCAACGTGGTGGTAAAATATAATAATAACATTTTTATTAGGTGCAATACCTCGTGCAGTACCTTTATAATAGAAATCAACTCAAATCTGTCGGCCTTTCTATTAAAATTTAAACCAAGTTTTGTGTCGAAATCATATTAAAAAATTGTTATTTGAAACAATATTAATTGACATAGTTTTTAAAATATTAACCTAAAAGATATTTTTCAAATTTTCAAACGACCTTGAAATGTAATATAACGTTCCCATTCGAACTACCGGATGAACGTAGTGACCTCTAGCACCATAAGTCAGCACTGTACAATCAGAAAACGAATTTAACTTTTTTTTTATTTCGTATAAATTATATTTAATCGATGAAAATATGTGTGAAGCTTGAAACAGCAATTTGTAAACATGGTCAATGACTGGGCCATTCACCTGATTTACACTTTACGTGGAACGTGTGACGACAAAGTGCTGCAACAGAACACTTCCTTGACGCTCAGCAGTCGAGAGTGCGCTGGCGCACGCGAATATTCGGAGCGTGATAAACGTTGAGCTTTCTAAGGTCATGGTCAAGGAAGCTGTTGCAAACGATGGAAAAACAAGAATTCTTCGTGATCTATAAGTTACGTTGTACTGCTCCAAATTTTTGTTGTTATTTGCAGACTAAAAACGAGGCAAATGTTATATCGCTAAAGGAAGATAACAGAACGATGAAATAATCTATGCGCGTTGCCGTCGCCGACTCAGCGAGGTGGGAGGACGAGATAAAAAGTGAACACTTGTTGCAGTGTAATGGGGGACATGAGGGGATATAACAGCAGAGCTGCCTCATGAATATGGCGACGCCTTGCGGCAGGTGCACCAAGCTCTACGCGCTCACAACGCGATACTCGAAATCGTCAATCGATCGCAACGATCGCTAGAAATCTATGTGCTATCTACACGATCTATTATATATTTAATGTTTAATTATTTGTTGTTGTTGTTGTTAT
The DNA here is from genome assembly GCA_963942595.1 of Cylloceria caligata. NCBI lineage: Eukaryota > Metazoa > Arthropoda > Insecta > Hymenoptera > Ichneumonidae > Cylloceria > Cylloceria caligata. The sequence goes on along the minus strand of OZ012707.1, from coordinate 12,266,091 downwards.
TATTATTATTATCATCACCACAGTACTCCTTAACCCGTATATCTCTTTTAAGTTGAATCTCGTAAAAAAAGAAACATGTTCGGCCATTTATTGAAAAAACGTTAATATTAATTAAAAATTTCCATTAAATATTAGTCAGCTGATTTTTTTGTTTATTTCATTTTCAGGTGCGCACTTTTCATAATTGCCTAAGTATCAAGCAGGTTCGTATAAAAATATTTGTTCTTACTGCACGCGCTATCGTGGAAACGCCCTAAAGCTTAATTGAAACCAATTATAAGGCTTTTTGGTGAAAGACATTACGTCGTGATACTTCTTTTATGCGCAATTGAGACATAGCGGTTGATGAAACGATTAAGATATCAATTATTGGAGATTGAAATAAATATACATCTCACAAGCTGGTCAGCTGGTGTGACCGTAAGCTGCTGTTTCTATTTTTTTTACTCCCTTTCTCCCAGCTGAGTTGCCGCTGGTTTCCTCGTTCCAAGATCTCATTGTAATTGCTCGTACGTAATGCTCGACCGTTCATTGGACATTGATTCAAAGATTTCGTGATATTTCGTTCCCGAAAATCGCGGGTCTACATATAGTAAACGTTAAAGAACACCAACGTCATAAGATACGTAGACGGAAAAGGTGCATTCCGAGCTCACGCGTAAGCGAACGCAGCACCCTATGTTGTAATATCGCATCAACGAAATGTGGGGGGGGGGGGGGAGAATTGTTCTACACAGAGTAGGCAGTATATCGCATGTATTTATATCATCGAATCGTGATGTAACGACTTATTGGCACAACAATGGGAGCAATGCAAACAGGTGATGTCGAGCAACGTGCGATAAAAGACAATCGTAAGATGTAGAAAACTGGAACACGCACTCATTTGCGATTGCGATATATTATTATCAATTCATTTGGAATTGCGTGACGTTTATCACCCACTTATAACGATGAAAAACAGAATTATCATTATTGAAAAAAGGAGGGTTAGCACGTGTGTCAAGATCTGATTAGAGAAACGCAAAAGTAGTAACCTGCAATACAACGATATTTAGTGCCTTGATCTTGGCTTATGTTCCTGGTGTAAAAGCTACTGATATAGCTACTGATACTTGTAGCAGTTTACCGATCTATGCCAGAAACTGTCCGGATGCTGACCAGGCCCTGGACAAATCTTGAACAGATACTCTCTTGATACTGACCAGGCACTGACGATATTTGCCCGATATATCTTCTTGCAAATACTGGCAGGTAGGACTAACACAGTATTGGCAGTCAAAACTATACTAGGTCGTCATAAGTACTCTCGACAGTACACCGACATCCATACGTGTAAATGAATCAAATATATCTGTTTGGATTATTCAACGAGTTAATAGAATAGCAGACGGATTTGCCGGTAATGATTCGAACGAAGCTTCGAATCATTTGCCTGGCGCCTATCCTGTCATTACCTATGCATTGTCACTATCCCTGGGCAAATTACTCTTTCCGCGTCACCCAGTATAGCACAAGTATTACCGTACCAGTCACGAATCTTCTCTTCGCCACTGGAATTACGAAATACCGCGAGAATAACGATGCAAACTCGCAATTATGGCTACTCACGTGAGCTCGTGTAGCCACGACTCTTATAATTACTAAATAACGTTTACCGTCTTCTTGTTCTCTCTCTCTCTCTCTCTCTCTCTCTCTCTCTCTCTCTTTGTGCACTTCCGTTTCGAATTATTCCTCTTCTATTCAACTGGTAATTATTAGCGCGTGATTCTATCGCTTATTGTATTGTATTATACTGACCAATCAGAAACAATTATAGTTATATATTTCATGTTTATAAACCTTTTTGCCAGATTATAAATCAATGAAAAATTGACATATTTTGCCAATGCATAAAACACATACCAAACTATACGAACTATATTTTTCATGTGAAACTATCTATATGCAAATGAGTTAGTGATTGATAATTAATAAATGAGTACATTTTCTAATAATTAATCAATTATATATTTCTCTTCTCTGAAGGAAAGTTATTTTTTTATCGGGCGTAATCCGAAATCCTCAGCCTATCCATCTAAGTACACGAAGGAAATGGTTTCTATATAATAGCGTTGTAGCCATTGAAGGTATATTTCGGCATTCTGATGACTGTTTTCCAATACAGTAAAATAAATCCTATTGTGATTTAATCGTATATTTCAAAGTGCAGAGTAACGTCATAGATACTTATGGTAAAATGGCCAAACTGTCGAAATATCCTTCAATTGACACACCCGATGTAGGATCTATTCGTATATTCTTCTCTCCGTGCAGGTAAATGTTAATTTAACATTATGATCAATAAACCGACACTCGTCATGAATGTATTTGTATATCGAACCGTCATGAGAAATCGTATAATGACACGTCAAAAGCAGTGGCCATAATACAATGAAAATGTACATGCCTCTTGGTGAGAGCTCAGGTATATCCTCAATGACTCGGTGCCTTTATCGCTGGTGACTAATAAGAGTTGCGCCTGAAAGAAAATTGTTTCATCGACCACTCGCGTACACTCAAAACACGACAGAAACACACGAGCCATTCGGAATTCAAATCGTCATTGATGTAAGAGCGACAACCAGTCGTACACCCACGCTATGCGCATTCTTTGATGATTCTTTTGGATGCCTGACGCGGATGACGAATCCGCCACGGTGTACGAGGAAATAGAGAGGGGGAAAATTAAAACCTAACGGGGCAAGAGCTACGCATCCAGCATGCACGTGTGCGCACCACGTGACTATGTATGTCCGGTGCGTTCCATCAGGTAGTCAAGAAGAATGTGTGGCGCAGTTAGGGCCACTTATGTAAACATCTAATGCTATACTAAAGGGTGATTTTTTAAGAGCTTGAGAACTTTTTTTAAAAAAAAAACGCATAAAATTTGCAAAATCTCATCGGTTCTTTATTTGAAACGTTAGATTGGTCCATGACATTTACTTTTTGAAGATAATTTCATTTAAATGTTGACCGCGGCTGCGTCTTAGGTGGTCCATTCGGAAAGTCCAATTTTGGGCAACTTTTTCGAGCATTTGGGCCGGAATAGCCCGAATTTCTTCGGAAATGTTGTCTTCCAAAACTGGAATAGTTGCTGGCTTATTTCTGTAGACTTTAGACTTGACGTAGCCCCACAAAAAATAGTCTAATGGCGTCAAATCGCATGATCTTGGTGGCCAACTTACCGGGCCATTTCTTGAGATGAATTGTTCTCCGAAGTTTTCGCTCAAAATGGCCATAGAATCGCGAGCTGTGTGGCATGTAGCGCCATCTTGTTGAAACCACATGTCAACTAAGTTCAGTTCTTCCATTTTTGGCAACAAAAAGTTTGTTAGCATCGAACGATAGCGATCGCCATTCACCGTAACGTTGCGTCCAACAGCATCTTTGAAAAAATACGGTCCAATGATTCCACCAGCGTACAAACCACACCAAACAGTGCATTTTTCGGGATGCATGGGCAGTTCTTGAACGGCTTCTGGTTGCTCTTCACTCCAAATGCGGCAATTTTGCCTATTTACGTAGCCATTCAACCAGAAATGAGCCTCATCGCTGAACAAAATTTGTCGATAAAAAAGCGGACTTTCCGAATGGACCACCTAAGACGCAGCCGCGGTCAACATTTAAATGAAATTATCTTCAAAAAGTAAATGTCATGGACCAATCTAACGTTTCAAATAAAGAACCGATGAGATTTTGCAAATTTTATGCGTTTTTTTTTAAAAAAAAGTTCTCAAGCTCTTAAAAAATCACCCTTTATATGTAGAAATGCTGCGTTAGTGGATCTTGTATTTCTATAAATTCATATGAAATTTATTTACATTAGCTTGAGTTTCGTACTACACTATAGGCTCGCTCTGTGTTTTCGTCAAATGATATATGGGGAGAAATTAATTAACGCTTTAGAAACCACACTGTTCGAAAATGTACCAGAATGGGACTATAGAGACAAGTATATGAGAATAACGTGTCATTATCTCAGAATCGAGGAGTGGGGATATTCTCATGATTTATAAAGAGCTAATTGATTGCTCCAACTAATAAGCTGTTAAACCAACCCACTGATTATAATTCGTCGACATGACCAACTCATTTATTTGAGTATATTTAACCATGCAGTAATTTGCCACGATTAACAATTTATCTATGTGTTACCTTCACAACTACATCAGTCTGCGTTAAGTAACCGATTCTAGACTGCTGTCCTCTACCTCCAGGAACTTGTCTTTTCGACTGAAGTAGTAAAGTGCCACTAATGCACGTGTAAAAAGTCCTACAGTGTCATAAACTCGCACTTTTCCACCTAGCACCGCTTTCCGGCAGAGTTTCAAAGCTTCCCCGGTTACCGATTTACATATGGTTCGTGCTGTTGATGACATATGAGCAAAAAAGTATTCACCAGCTGCACGACAAATCTAGAGCACGCCGGTGTAATTCATTCTACAACCAGTACCACCAAAGTACAGTACCAAATGCTGTCCGCATTCATCACAGTGGACTGACAGATGACGGAACCGTTATGACTTTGTTCGATTATAGAGGCTGAGGAAGCCAAGGCGAATGATATGCAGGCCCGTATCAACGTACTTAACAAGATGTAGCCCCTTTTAAAATCAATTTAGCTGTGACTTTATGCATATTCGTGTATCTAATCTCCATTGCATCGAATTGAGAAGAATATTAAATACAAAATTGAATCTCAAAAGATTTCAGTACAGAACAAAGCGTACTATTATTATCCCGCGATGCACGCACGCTTGGTGAATTGTTATTTTCCAGAACTCAAGATTCTTTCCATTTATCTAGATAACGCGAAAATTTCCATCTATGACTCACCGTTCACAGAATTGCGATAATAATTATCAACGGTAATCTGTGGACACGCTAGTTCTGTCTTATTGTTCGCTCAATAGACACGAAGGAATTCGCAAGACTTTACGGGATTGTAATGACTCCTGGGGCGATAAGACTTCGGCGTATAATTGCACTGACTGCATTAATGAACCCTGCGCGTGCCGGATAAACGATCGTCTGAAGAAGTTTTTGTCTCTACAATGCTATACAATCGTTGTTTTTTTAGCTTATCGTTTTTACGCCAAGTTAACAACTTTGCGTCTTTTACCAGCACATTTTTTTCTTCTAAAAGCTAAAACATATTTAGACTCTCAAGAGCTGCAGTCATCGATCATTTTGCGAATTTTTTAAATACATAATCCATATCTTTGTTATTATAATTACAAGAGAAACATCAAAAGTACTTTATTCAAAGTAATGTCAATCGCTAGCTACACATTTTCCCCATCTTTCACGTAATTTGTGGGTACCGTCTCAATAGTACTTTTCTTGTTTTGAGGCAAACTATTCAGGGACTTAATTTTCCACTTCTTCGTACGTTGTCAAGCGCTCCTCAGAACGTGCATGTGCCATCGATTGGGAGAAGTGGTAATTCGAAGGAGCAAGGTCCGGTGAATATGGCGAGTGAGTTAATACTTACCAAGCAAGGTCTTTTAACGTGTGCTTAACTGCTTTTGAAGTGTGCGATGGTGCCGTATCTTGTGGCCCATTCTGGTCGTTTTACGATCAAAGCGTAGTTCAAATTCATTATTTGTTGTCGGTAACGATCAGAATTAGCGGTTTCACCTAATTTTAGAAGCTCATGATACACTCCACCTTCCTGATCCCACCAAACGCAGAATATTATATTCTTTCCGAAACGATTTGACCTTGCAGTCGATGTTGATGGTTGACCTAGATCAACCCATAATTTTCTGCGTTTGGAATTCTCAAAATAAATCCACTTTTCATCGTCAGTCACAATTCGATGCAAAAAAAAGTTTCTTTCGTGCCGTTGAAGCAACATTTTACCGATGACGTTTCGGTATTTTATTTGTCTTTCGTTCAGATGATGTGGTACCCATTTTCCTTTAAAATCTTTCCCATTGCTTGTAAATGATTGAAAATTGTTTACTGAACAATCTTTAATATATCTGCCGGTTGTTTTTGAATTTGACACGCATCTTCATCCAATACTGCTTGTAATTGTTGGTCTTAAAACTATTTCGGTTGACCTGGACGTTCTTTGTCTTTTACGTCGAAATTATCACTTTTAAAGCGTTGAAATCAGCGTTATTAAGTATTTTGAAACTTCCCAAAGTACACGATAACTTTGAGCAGCACTTTTCTCCAAAATAAAGTAATGAATTAAAACTTCCCGCAAATGCTCTTTTTGGCACGAAATTCGACATTTTCAAACATAAAAATATTTACGATGTTATCATCTTCAGAAAATTTCACGTATGAAGTTTTGAAGCTTGTTCATAATGCAACAAAATAGCATACATATCAAATCGCATATATTTATATCAATATACGTGTAACTCCATCCACTGAAAAAATCCCCTTTATTAACCGGTACACTTAGTACTTACTGAGACGTATTGGCATCGAACTATCATGGATTTTCATTAAAACAGATGAAATTTCAAATTCGTGTAGAAATTTTTCTGGAAAGTATAAGATAAACGTCCCAGTTAGGGTACGTACACCAGTTAGCGACTGCTACATATGTATATAGTTTGAACACGGTTAGCCTTTCGTACCATTCAACGAACAGCCAACATGAAACCTTGTCAGCTATTGGTGCACTTTTACATCCTTATTGTTTATTCCTATAAATAGTTAGTACGAGAGGTTCTTTTTATAAAATCACTAACTAGGCGAATTATGTAGCTTTTCCCGCTACCTAAAGGCAACGAATTCAGACGCCTACTAAATTCGTTGTTAAAGGGTAAGGAGCCCACGCATTTATCCATAACCTCTTTCTGTTTCTTCACAATCCGCTGTAACAGATGATCGAATTAATTTATGTTTCACAATCGAATCTTACCCGCAGTCGGTTTGTATTCTTTTCAAGAGAAATTCGATTAGGTATGCGAACTCTATGGCTGAGGTAAACGACAAAACTCCAAGAGCTTGGGGTCTCAATTCATTTCGTTACGTACCTGTACCTGTAACACGAATTCTCCCGGTTGACGCGTCTGCGCGGGAAACGTGCGCGACCGTAGCGCCAAGAAAACGGTTCACAACAGCGGCATAACGTGCGCTCCGATGCTGTTGCCCGAGGTGGAACAGCAGCAGCAGCAGCAGCAGCAGCGATGCTACGAAAGTCTGTCGACGGTCGTCCGATAGTTGTACGCGATCCATCGAGGTTCACGGTGCGCTTTGCCACCCGTTACGTGACAGACGTATAAAACTCATTATATTCCCTTTTTTTCCACATTTCCCCTTCGTGCAACCCTTCCGCTGTTTAAATAACCAAACAAAACGGAGCAACAGATTTACTTGATACGAAGACAAAAGACTTCCAAGTGGAGTGCGCGATTTCGATGCGCATTGATCACAGATCGCGCAGCGCCTATGCGCAAACGTTTTTTTCTTAAAGAAATCGGCTTTTCGCTTTTCTGAATACAATAAAAAATATCACCGCCAAACTGGAATATAACCGATGAGGCTCTGACGTTGGAGGTTTGCGCGGAGGCAGATAGGCGGCAGCAAATATGTGGAGCCCCACGCACGTCCAGGTGACAGGTATGCACGATCAACCTATCTTTTATTGTCGTATACAATAACACACATAAAATACTTTACGCAGTATATCAAAAACTGTTTGTAACTTTTCGTAGAAAAATTTCGTTTTAATGCAGAGTTGGTATATGATAAATTCGCAAAATGGTAGTTAAACAGGTGAGTCGAACTGTCGAGAATACCGATATGTGGGTAGGTAGGTCAGGTGAGTCAATGTACCGTAAGCTTCTTTACTCCTCGTGTACATGCTGTAGAATCCATGAACCAATGAGTGACCATAGATTTTTTATTTACACATATTTGAAATGTTTCTATTCACAGCGTCCAATAAGATTTTAGGAGTTTTCTGCCATTGGCAATATATCAAGGACGAGTATATTTTGCGAAGTTACCAAATCAAAATAAAGTCCTTAAGGCGATCGTTCACTAGTACCAGTATTGCTAGCTATTGATGCAGCATATACTGTGATATGCACAAAGGTATTTAGAAAAATCTGTACATGTAGACATGCACTTTCCTCGTGAATGCCATTTATTAAAACCAGTATTTCTCTAGAAATTACGGGAACGAAGATATCGTGGAAAGATCGCATCAGAATCTAATTAAATAATAATAGTAACAGCAACAACAATACAGAAATTCATTCAATTGACTTTGATTTGTTTTTAAAGATCTGTCGAATGGTCCAATAGAAATTATCAATGAAAATTAATTCTAAAAATTGTTTAATCATTTTTAAAAAAATTATATTTTCAAAAGATTTTTTTATTAATATTTTTTTAATTTAAAAAAAGCCGCAATTTTTAAGGCATTTGTAAATATTTAAAGATTTTATAAAAACAAATATTTTTATGTCTTTATTCCCAGTGACGTTTACCGAGTTATGTACGAGGGCATGACGGTCGGGGTGGGGGTCGGGGGGGGGGGGGTATGGTTAATCTTATATCGACATTTGTAAGGATCCCACGAAAGGAAACCATTGAAAGACTTTGCAGCCGGTGGATGGGTACTTAATATTACAACTGTGTGTGGCATAGCCGGATTGTGGGTCCAGTTTGTCGAGTTTTGTTGTCGTGGACGACGACGAACGGGCCTGAACCCCTCCTCGAGTTAACCGTACACATCGTGATGCGATCGCGAGGCGACGACACGGCGCAATCTTACAGTACAGTCTACGCAAGGATTATACGAAAATGAACGCGAGTCGAACATTGTTTCACTCGATTATCATTAGCGAAGACGTAGCCAGCGTGCGCGCAACGTCGCCTGCCCCACCTATCGTTTATTTCATCGTTTTATTTACGTTATCCATACCTTCGGAGTACCGTAACGCCTTACGCCGATACGTTCGTATGTGAGACGCAGTAAAAAGCTAAATAAACGGCTATCGCTCGACGGTCTACACCGTGAAAAGACCGATCGACGCGATTTCCCCATCGTAAAACAACTTTCTGACCGTGAGAAACAATCTCGGACGATATATATTCGCTGCAATATCGATCAATGTCAATGCTGGATTAAGTTTATATAGAAACAATGTGAAATACTATTTACAATTGCTATCTTTTAATTAATTGTACTTAAGGTGAGGCTCGGTACCGAGAGTTCACCTCGAAACTTTCAACACATTTTTCTCGAACATAGATTTTTCTATGGCCGTCAAAAGAGTGGGGCTCACTGCTTGAAAGTGGCACGGAGCGAGGTCCATAAACTCGAAATTTGTTAGAAATTTTTAGCTCTGCCTATCACGCACTTGTGGATTCTTGGACCATAGATCGCGTGACTTGAGTCTCGTCTTAAGGCGCGGCAAACGTCTGTACTTCATCTATGAGTGCGAAAGAGATAGTCTAGCATGGCGCTCACGGCAGAGTGAAAGAAAAGCAGCACATGGTTGTAAGTATGGAGGTTTCGTCTCGCCTTAAGAGGAGGCGAAAGATTCACACTACGCTAACGATGTGTGAGAGACATTACCGTAGAGATCGCGTGAGTGCAAGAGAGAGAGCATAGCAGGTACATCGTGTAGTCTCTTGGATGGGAGAGTGCAGCGTACTAGTCTAAACACTATATCAATTAAAAAATTCTAAACAAAAGCGCTGACAGCACTCATGTATACTTCAATATTATTACAATCTATAAAGATCATTTTTGATTTTAAGCTAAAATGAATTAAATCTTTTTACGAGCACATCCTCATTCTATTCTAATGCTAACTTCAATTGATGCATGATACACATAGAAGGGATTACTGCTGGTAAACTCGTATTTTCGTAGGTCCTTAATTTACGTTTTCGTAACTAATATTATTATATTATTATGTTAAAAAAGTGGGAACCTCTCGATCATGAAGCGACATTCCACGACACTCGGGACACTGAAAAAGTGAAATGTATGACTAAAAGAAAACAGAATAAGTTGATAAATAACTGGTGGTTACTTTTGTGGAAGTGCGTCAATTTGACTTGAAAATTTGTAATGATATGTCTCGTTACTTACCATTTTTACGATATCTTTGTAATCAATGATATTTAATTCACGTACCAAACTGCTCTTCTTAGCGGCATTTACATTTGGTCACATAAACTTTTGATTTCAATTGTCGATCGATTCGTTGTGTCGACTCAGTTTATTAAAATCTCGCTAGAATCATTGTTAAATGACCTTGAAATTTTACAGTTACGAGATAAAACATCCCGATTTCAAATTAAACCATTTACAACATTTAAGCTAGTACCAAGCTTGGTATTTTTCCATTTTTAACTTAATTAAAATGGCTTGCTAACATTTCATTTCATGCTGCACTGAAATATTTATATTTTATCATTTGTAACCAAAGATAATATTTGAAATAATTATTTGAAGCCTCAGCTTCGAATGTTTCACAAAAATATTTTCATTTTATATTACCTTAAATACCTTAAATAAAACCAAATGCTATGATTTTCAAATAGAATTTGTATTTATTGAACGTTTAACCCTTTGCACTCCAGCCTAGTAGGGCATAGAGGCTTTAATGTCGCAAATACGGCGACAACGGAGTGCAAAGGGTTAAACATTATCATTGAAGTATAGTTTACCAAAGTCAATCCTTCAACACCTGTGTATAAACAATATTTTTTATTGACTTATTTTCATCTGCCAGCACATATAAGTTTTTAGGTGTCTCCACCCGTGACATTGCCTTGACTGTTTACTGCTTCACTAAAATGTGAATTGCATTTGAAAATTTAAACTTTAAGAATTATAGTATAGATTTCGATTATACATTTTATAACATAAAATTTTCTTTTTGACTAACCTCGTGTCACACAGAACAAACAAGATGTGTGGAAAAGATCGTAAATGCGAGAACTGACTGTACTTCGAGAGATCTGATGAACGTAAACATTCACGAGCGCGTACCGGGCTCTCGTCTCTCTCGAGTGTATAATAATGTGTTAGACGACTTGATGAGAGTAACCAGCATTTATGAGGGTTAAGGTATTACCTCCGTGTGCCGCATCGGTGGGGATAGATGCGCGTGGTGCGCGGCGTGCATGGGGGTCATGTGCGATACATACGTACGCCACTCATGTTCTTTAACATTTCTATTTAACTCACGATATCTCAAAAACTAAACAGTAAACGAACCTCAAATTTATTTAACATATTCCTTTTATGTTTCTCTAAAATACTTTTGTTTTTGATTCAATTCTTAAATCTCATTCAGAATTTACAAAGAAAAAGGTGTCGTTTGTACGTATTAGCTATAGGAGATTCGTGCTAATCGTGTCAACTTCAATTATAATTATCTCGAATTTGAAACGATAAATCTGGTTTATAAATTTCAGTTTAGATAATAGATTCAATTATATGTACGCTAAGCTTTAACATACTCTTAAATAATCAATTCTGTGAAGGAAGTAATACCTTAAGATGTCGAATGTTAGATCGAGAACCATAAAATACTTCTGAAATATATTTGCTACTGCTTGCTGAAGATTGCAGATTTTATTCACAGACGTATGGCAATGTTTTACAAAATCTTTACAATATGTAAAAATATATTTTTTAATATAATATAATGAGGCATCGTTGAATTTTGCAATTCTCATTATTCCATTGTACAAGGTGTCGCACCTGAGGTACAGTCTCGTTAATCCGTCAGATTAATTGCAGAATTTTTTTGCAGGGAAGTTTGGGATCGTTCGTCAAAAGTCTTTACATTAAAAAAAAAATGTCATTATATATAAAGAGATTTTGGTGTATTTTACAATAATCGTTACCTATCCTACAATCCATCACGTCACGTGATGCACAAACAGTCTTATAAATCCACCAGTTCTCTGGTCAGTTGCATCTACGCCGCGAAGCTCGACTAAAATAGTTTTTAATAGAAAATGTAGCTTTTCGCGAGCATCTCAAGAGTATCGTGGCAAAGCTGCACCGAGATGTGTATGCGCCCTTGTACATGCATTGCGGTGTGCATTAGACACGAGCACGTTTCTCGAAACGCCTTTCCCTCGCGTCTCGACGCTCTCCCTCGACAGATTCTCGTGTTCCACCGGCCGTGAAAAAAATTCCTGCTTCCTACTAAACGGCCTTTCGAGCATTCGCACTCGGGGGAACGAGACGAGTCGTTGAGAGAGTAGTAGACACATGGTTTTAAATCCACGCGAGATAGGATGCTCGATTTCCCGTGAAGTACATTTTTATTAATGTTTTGTTAGTCTCTTTTTCACCCTACAAGAGCATTCCGCCTTCCACATTTTTCCCAGTTGATAAGCCGAGCGACAAGCACCGATTTGTGCGAAGTCCTATACACTTAATAACATAATTATAAAAATGGTTATCAATTTAAATTACATGGCACTTATTAATAAAAGGAAAATGAATTCTTGAAATTTTTTAAATAAAAGTTAAATAAGTATTCGTCGATAAAATATCACGAGAGAAAAAAATGTAATTTTTTAAATCAATTTAACACAATCAATGTTTTGTTAATTTTGTATTTGTAACTAAAGGCAACGAAAAGCTTCTCGTCTGACAGTAAATGTCGTAATTAATGTGCGAGTATAACTCGAAAAAGGTTAATGTTCTCCAAGAATAGAGTTTCACCTACTGCAATCCGTACACGAAGATTTGATTGCGCTTTTTTCGGTAAAAAAAGTCGTCTCGTAACACTTAAGGTACCTGCAAGTCGGCAGCGATATATCTCGTTCCCAGAAGTTATGGGAATTGGAGTTCATTTTCCTTATAGAGGCAGATAAGACTATGATCTCATTCTCTGGAGTGAGAAAAACTTATTCATTCACAAACATAATTTTCATTTTAAAAACTTTTAAATTTACAAAACAATGCTTCATCAATATAATTATGATTTTAACCATTGTACGAATTTAATTATTTATTTTTTCTTTGCTTGCAGTTCAAAGGGCCAAGGGATTGCTCACAAAAGGGAAGAACAGTGAGTACAAGTCGACGAGTGTGCAAACACATATATTGTCTCTTTGTTACTGGTAGGCTGCACGAGCAGAATGTTAAGATATCTCAACGGACGTATACCTAGTCGGCAAGGGCTTAAGGGCATTGCTCCCTCAGTAACATTAACGGACGCGATTACCTTCATACGTGCAGACGTTCGCGGTAGCTCGTAAAGCAGAAAATAACAACGGACGACGAAGACGAGTGCCAATAGTTCATCCGCTAGAACGGGAAACGGTAACCGCAACCGACAGATGCGCTCGCGATTCTCAGTTTCTCTCGAAGAAAGGAACGCACGTGACTCGTCATATTGTAAGAAGCAGGCGGGGACAGACAGATATACGCAAGGCTGCGGGCGCGCGGACACGTTGCGTTAGGTAATATCACGACGGTCATGACGAAACAATTCACCAGCTCAGCGTGTCACATTTCATAATAAAAAAAAATTCGTCGTTACGAGTTTGAGATGTATAACAATGAAGCGTACATTCCTACGATGACGATTCGTCAATATTCTCGTACCTATATAGTCGTCCTCAATTATTTTCATAAAACAAAATATATTTTGAGAATCGAACTCTTTCGTTCTGACAGAATTTATAACAACTTTTGAATCATTATCGATCAAGTATTATAGAAAAATACTGAATATGAAAATACAGAAAACTGAAAATCTTCTTGGCAAACCGATCAAATGGCCTCTGATGCAGCCTAGAAAAAAACAGATAAACATAATTAATTTTTATTTCCTTGGATAGAAAGCTTTTTTTTAACGAGGAATAAAAAATTTGGAGATTATTTTCAGAGTTCTCAAAATATTGCAAATACAGCAGAGCGTACAGCTGTAAAGAGTGTACAACGTCGATTAAATGATTCGCCAATTATGCAAACCACAGTTTGTTTTATCCGAACGATTGTGCCGAAATGTTAAAGGTGAAAGTGATATAACGGATCTCCCTAGAAAAATCAAAGAATGCCCTCGACTTTTTCCCAAAGAAAAGGAAGCCATTTATCATTAATATTTCATTAAACAAAGTTATTGATGTTAACTGTTTTTAAATAGAAACTAAATTATTTGTTATATTGAAAAAAAAAAACAAATTTATTGATTGTAACTGTTTTTAACTACAAAATAAATTGATGTTAATTATTTTTAAGAGCAAATTTTCTGTTATATTGAACGAATTTTATCTTTTTTTTTTTTTTCAAGGAATATTACTGTTCGGTCAGTTCGAATAATCGACGCTCAACTGTAGTTGGAAAATCATCTTTTAGAAAAAAAATGTTTGATCGGACTTGTATGTGTGTGCATGCGTGGTGCATTCATGCGTGCATGCGCCAAACCTGTAAAATTAAACTCACAGTAACTCAAGAGTGCTTTGATCTATGGAGCGAGAATTTTATAGCCATGTAAAGAGGTTAATTCCCAATATTTTCTTTGATTTTCGTTCAATTGCACGCAATGATAAGACTTTTACGTTGCTTTCAATTTTATTGACAATGAGTATTAGGCTGATACCTACATTTGTTATATGTTCAACACATAACAATTAGGAACATGTGTAAACGCTTAAATTCGATTAATTCATGCATGTAAAATCATATTTAATTTTATTCTTAATATCGGGACGCTGCAATATCTTTATTATCATTTATCTCATTATGGACTGTTATTCGACTAGGTATTGCGTACCTTGACGCTCTAGCTTGTGCAGTTTCCGACGTATCGGGCTAAATAATTCAACACAAACGAACCAATATCGACTGAGCATCGGTATTAAATATGGCGAAAATAGATCGAAGCATTTAAATTTTAGTAGATTTTTAATTCTTTAAATTTTACGAAAAATCACTACAACGTTTCTAGAGTCTAAAAAATATTGAGATAACGAGCTGAAAGAATATACAGATGTGCTAAAGACTAAAAGGATTTTACTAGGATAAAATATGGTGACAAACGACGTAGGCGAACCAAATTGACAAGCTTTTAAATTTTTCGAATTTTATTAAAAATTACTACAAAAATCTAGAGTTTACAAAAATCTTGAGGTATCGAGGTGAAAGTTTGTACAAATGTTCAAGAGATTGAAAAAACTTGTAGGATAGAATATGACGACAAACGGTGTAAGCGTACCTACGTTACGGTATTTAAAAATTGTTTTTCAAATGTTATCATCATTTCCCGAGTCTACATAATTATAAATTTTTACGACATACTTAAGTCGGATACAGCATTTTAAGAAAACCTGCAAAGGAGAATCTTGCACATTCCTTCCTCATTACTTTTTCACCATTTATAGAGCTTTCTTTATGATAAAGTCAACATCGCTGAATATACGTTCTCATGGGAAAAACGCCTACGATAGGTTTTGTGAAAGGTGAAAAATAATGAGGAACAAATGTACAATATTTTTTTAATTTTAGGCTTTTTTAAAGAATTTATTTGTATTAAAATAAAATATATTTACAACAAAATAGGAAAAATTGATTTGCTAAATAATAATTTCTGGAATATTCTATAACTCCGTCGATTCAGTATTGTATTATACAGAATTTTGTTAGGCTCTATAATTTCATTTTGAAAATATATTTTCTACTTTTATTTCGCTGTAAACTTTTACTAATGAAATTTACATCTCTTGAATAAAATTCCGTTCCATCATGAAAATCAACCGAAGGACATTGAAACAAAAAGTATAACGAGCATCTATTTCGAGAAGATGACGAGTTGAAGCGACGTAAGAAACCTCGAGTTGCAGCTAGGCATATTTGCAATATCATAAGCGTTTATACGTAAATTCGTATTGGCCAGTTTGAAATAATACGTCGGAAGATTGCTACGAACGCGTAAATGATGTAGGACGTGCTTAACGTCGACGTGTCTAGAATCTCGAGACTGCATCCGCGAGAAAAGTGAGGCAGCTCCGTGTCGTATTAAATTCACGAGAGTCTCTGCGCGATTGACCCTTAACGCCCACTTTGCACTGTCGTATAGAGACCAACGACTGTTTCGTGACAATCGCACTCGGCAAGGAGAAGTATCAGACATCGGTGAAGGAGAAGGCAACTGAGAGCGTCGAATGGCACGAGGAATGCGAACTTCAGATACCGCAGCAGGGCAACACCGCGGAAGTTATCCTCACCGCCCTCCACCGCAACTTCCTGGGCGTCGACGAGTTCCTGGGAACCATCAGCGTACCCCTTTCCAACTTCGATGTCTATGAAATGCCTAGAAATAGATGGTAAAAAAAGAAAACAAATCCGTGCTTCCTTATTTTCTTCGTAAGTTTTTCACTGCACTGGGATATTAACAAACTTTATTCAATTTAAATATCAAAATTTAATGCATTCACTATAACTTTGCTAGACTTGAAACTAACAAATATTTCCTAAAAAATTCGAAAACTACAAATAAATGTTTAGCTTACACAAACTTATTAAATTGCTACATAGATGTTTTCTTAATACGAAATTATGATATCGGAATTCTGGGATTAATTCTAAGAATATTTCTTATAATAGCTAATTACAATAATTTAATTTTGCACGACACGCAAGACTACTTGAAACCGACAATAAAGCAACGATAAAAGCCACTCCTTTTCGCAGAACTAGCGCTAAAGCATTAATTGTTGGATAACAACCATTCAGGTACACCCTTGGCAGTAAACCTGGCAAAGAGAACACGAAGGAGAGGGGCGAACTCGAGGTAAGGATCGGCTTTACCGTAAAAGCAGGAAGTCTTACTGATCTGACGAAAAAGGAGAGACACAAAAGCTCCCTTGGCCAATTGTCGACAGCCGCGCAGTCCATTGGTGGAAGTTTGCTAAGTATAGGAAGCTTGGAGAAACGAAAAGGTTTGAAGAAATTTGCCAAGTCGATTGGTAATCGGGTGAAAGGAAAGAGCAAGAGCAAATTGGACAAAGATGAACTGGACGAGAGAGAGGAACACCATGTAAGACTTTCGAGACAGGCACCTGGAGAAGCTGATCCTGGCGTTATCAGCGAGGACGAGGATGAATTTACGGTGAGGCTATTGCACAAATCAAAATAATAAATAATGATTCCCCAAACATTGTACTTAATTTGTTTTGCGTTTTAAAAAATGTCCAATTTTACAAGAACATTTTATGTTCCATCGCGTTTTTCAATCGATGATATTCCAGAAGTAGTACGAAGTATGAATGATGTTAAATAAAATTATGACTTTCTTGTTGTTTTAATTATTGATGAAAATGTTTACAGTTCGACGATTTGTCTCACAAGAGTTCTGCCTCTTCACTGAACACACCGGTCGGTGTTGTCTTGACTGGTAACTCAAACTACAGCCCAACTGTCTCTGCGAAGACGAATTTCACGTCTCACGTCCCAGCGGAACCTCTCACGCCTCCTCCGATTCCAGCGACCGCAGCACCCAACAAACCACCGCGTTTTACTTCTAACAGTCCGAATTCTGCATCAACGAAGATCGAGAACCAGGAGGATGAGTGGGGCCGTAAGTTGTATGGAAAACAGCCCAACAGTACCTTAAAACGGTATTACAATGAAGTTATTCAATAATTTTATTCTTGGATAATGTATGTTTAAATAAACTTGTAGAATCAATGAGGTCGATGATTATTAACGCTTTGAATGATTATACATTTTTTTTTAAAGGTGGGACAACAAGCATAGTCCGAGAATCGTGGTCGACGAACCGAAAGTTGAGCTCGACGATTCGCCAGCCACTTCACCGTCACCGATATCGCGGTTTCGTGACACGCCCGAACCGCCGAGTCCTGCTCCACGCGAGATCGTAAACGCGAAACGTCAGAAGGAGGACAAATCACCGGCCAAAGACAAACATTTCAAGGAGGAGAAGCAGAATTTTAGAGAAAAGAGCCCCAAAGAAGAAAAACTTTCGAGAAAGGAGAAGAAGAAAGAGAAGGAAAACAGATTCAAGGATATAATCGAGGAAGGACATCCCTCGTCCGAGAGAATAATCATCGGCGGAGAAGATGCGATGAAGAACAATATTGGATCAAAGAGTCGACTTCCGCACGAAGTGCTTGCACAGTTCGAGGGAAAGTCAAGAGAGGTGAAGATAAACTTCACGAAAAAATAAAAATTGCATCGTCAGATAATACAAAAATAATTTCTCATTTATGATTCACTTTAATTGAATTTTATTGCTTGTTTCCACAGGATCTTATTGAATTAACCCTCCAGCTCCAGGCAGAAGTAATCGACAAGAAGAAGCGACTCGCTGATCTCGAAGACTACATAGACGCGCTTTTGCTGCGCGTCATTGAGTGTTCGCCCCGATTGCTTCAAAATCCGTACCAATCGCGTCGTCTATCATCGCCTGGACGCCAGTGCTAGACATTTTTAACGATCCAACTAACGTCGCCTCCGAATCAATCGCCGAACAAATAGTGTTCCGAGAATGTGTTAAACGGCGCTATGAATATTACTGTCGGCAAGTGTTTACCGATATTATTTTTAAAAAAAAACGATAAAGCGTTACACGTCAGAATTTCGCTGATTAATTTATGAAAATTTTGAACGAAGTCAGTGGCGTCCGACCGCTGATCGATCGTATCAGAATTTTCGAGCTGGAAAGCAGGATCAAAATTAAATTATATTCCCACGTCTTCCCAGAGCGATTGGATCGTGAGGTGAGAATCGAATTTACGTATTAAACGCTCACGACCTTGCTCAGCCCTCGTTTGTCCAGAGATGCACGTATCTCAGTTCATTTTTCCCGGTTTTCCAAAGAAGATCAACACCGTTATTATTAATATTATATTATATTATATCATATCATTATTATTTACAATAATTAACGATTTTTAAATCAGGTGTGTCCTACGTATGACACTCAACACGAAGGCTCGATATTAAAATAATCGTGTAACCGACGCAGAACGAGTCAAGTGCGTGGAAACAAATGTGTGCCTTATTCGATTCGCCGTGCATTGATATAAATACGATATTTACATATACGCATTGTTAATTATTACTATTTACTATTGCCAAATATAATGTTGTGAAAAAGAATGTTTTACGAATAGTTTTACGAGATTTCTTTCCCTCACATTTCGTAAATCCATGGACGGACATAAGAATCGTGATAAGAATCTACACTTGTTCAGAATTTTTTTAAAAAGTTTATTTTCTAATCGAAAATAATCGGATTTCCCGCATTCTTTGGCAATTATTTCATTGCGTTTACGCGAGACAGACTAAATATAGTGTTTAGTATTTTTCCATTCATAACGAAAGTCTTTATCGATAGATTCATTGTAGATTTTTCTTATTAACTGTAAAAATAATATACGTACTGCTCGGAAGCGAATAATACTTTGCACGCATCGCTGAACTGTAATAGGGTTCAACAATTTCTCTTCCGGTAGTAAAACCATGAGCGGACAATCGCAGCACGAAACGAGTGACATACTCTACACGTCAAGCGACAACCGATACATCGAAACGACGGGTTTCCCTTCCGCTCATGGAAGAAAATTAACGCGAAATTGTGTAGTCCTAAGCCACCACGACGAGTCCAGGATAGAAAATACGTTGGAGAAATTTTCAGATTGTCAGTCATTATTTTTTCGTCATCCAATTCTAATCTCTGCTGATAAAAAAAACCATGTGCATGCAATCTGGCCGAATATTGTTATGAGTGAATAATGCAGATAAATTGTTGAAATAAATTATTCAGTTTGTAGAATTTGCTTCCTTTGTACAGATTAAATCGATGCATTTCGTGGTAATCCTCGTTATCAGGTAGTAATCGTTATACGTATTAAAAGGAGTTGTATTCGGTCTGATTCTTAGTTAATTAAATGAACAGATACAAAAAACTGAAGCGATCGCTTCATTTCGGGCATCTGATAAAATCAAGTGTGCTTGCTAGACGAAAAATTGTTGGGGTGAAAGCTCGAAACCTTGAACATTTTTATAGAGATTTACCTTCTACTTCTATGGTTTGTTCCTTACGGTTTTTACGATCTTTCCATTTTACCATTTCCACCCCCCTCGACGCCTATGTGTCCGCATCTGACTTCACCCCATTGCATCCTATTTGCCAAAGGCGCAGGGATAATTTAATATCAGGGGTACAAATTGAAAATGCGGATTTGATAACAGATGGCGTTACTAACGCTATACGCATCAGGCAGTACTGTGACTATGTTCATGTCAAAGCTACGTCTTATAGCTTTAATTTTCAGTATGTGTCAATTTGTCGCAGTGTCAAATTCATAGTTTTTTTGAGCTCTCAATATGTCGAGTTTCGTGCCAACAAAACAGCATTTGCGGGAAGTTTTAATTTACTTCTTTAATTTGAAGAAAAGTGCTGCTGAAGCACATCGATTGGTCTCCGAGGCTTATCCGAGTCATGTTCCATCGGTTTCAACGTGCGAGAGATGGTTTGTGCGGTTTAGAAGTGGTGATTTTGACGTTGAGGACAAAGAGCGGCCGGGCCAAGTGAAAAAGTTTGAGAATGCTGAATTGGAGGCAATACTCAATGAAGACTCGTGTCAAACTCAACAAGAGCTCGCAGATTCATTGGGAGTGACACAACAAGCCATTTCCCATCGTATAAAAGCCCTCGGAATGATCCAAAAGCAAGGACATTGGGTGCCGTATGAGCTGAAGCCGAGAGACGTCGAGCGCCGTTTTTTTGCATGCGAACTGCTGCTCGAACGGCAAAAACGGAAGGGTTTTTTGCATCGCATTGTCACTGGTGATGAAAAGTGGATCCATTACGATAACCCGAAGCGCAAAAAATCATATGGTTACCCCGGCCATGCATCATCATCGACGGCCAAACCAAATATTCACGGCGCCAAGCTCATGCTCTGTATTTGGTGGGACCAGCTGGGTGTGGTGTATTATGAGCTATTGAAATCGAACGAAACCATCACAGGAGCACTATACCGAACTCAATTGATGCGTTTGAGCCGCGCACTCAAAGAAAAACGGCCACAATACGAGCAAAGACACGACAAAGTAATTTTGCAACATGACAACGCTCGGCCACATGTTGCAGCGCCGGTCAAAACATACCTACAAACGCTGAAATGGGAAGTCTTACCCCACCCGCCGTATAGCCCAGATATTGCTCATTCCGATTACCACCTTTTCCGATCGATGACACATGGCCTAGCTGACCAGCGCTTCCATTCTTACGAAGAAGCCCAAAAATGGGTCGATGACTGGATAGCAGCCAAGCCGGCCGAATTTTTTCGCGACGGTATCCGTAAATTGCCAGAAAGATGGGAAAAAGTTGTGGCTAGCGATGGACAATACTTTGAATAATTCATTTGTTACCATTTTTTCAGAATAAACGTTCAAAAATAGAAAAAAATCCCGCATTTTCAATTTGTACTCCTGATAATTTATTTTTTGTTTCCTTCAAAAACAATAAATTGCATCCTATTTGCCAAAGGCGCAGGGATAATTTAATAATTTATTTATTGTTTCCTTCAAAAACAATAAAAAATTTGTTGTGTAACATTACAAGCAAGAATGCAAAGTAGAACCTTGCACATTGCTACTTCATTTTTTTTTCACAAAGCCACCTTCCTGATAAAGTACACTGGACCCTCGTTATAACGCTGTTTCTCGGATCCATGGTAAAACCCGCGCTATATCCGAATCCGCGTTATAATTAAATTTTATTTTTTCATTTAAACAGAGGAAATAATTATTTTGTGTGAAGAATAAAATAAAATATTAGATTAGGTATGAAAGAGCATGTAACTGAATATTTTTTTTTGTATAGTAGATAGAGTATCAGCGTGTTAACAATGAAATTGTTCATAATACATATTTTGATTTTTGTTATGGGGTCCAAGGCCCATCCCGCGTTATAACCGAATCCGCGCGTTTATCGAACCGCGTTATAACGAGGGCCCAGTGTATGTGGATCAATGTCCTCATAGAGGAAGTTGTGTGAAAAACTAATGAGAAATCCATGTGCAAGATTCTACTTTGTATCCTTTTAAAAAAATGCCAAGCTCTATAAAATCTAAACGCCTCTGTCAATTTTCTTCAAATTTGATACCAAATATCCCTGAATGTTACCGGTTTCTCAAGTTTTACCTCGTTTTGTGAAATTTACCGAAAGCTGAAACAATTGAAACTTAAAATATTCGAAATTATATAAAATCCTAATCTATGTATAGATTTGGTTTAAATTAAATACCGATAATACTTTAACATTATTGTATTTGTAAATAACTATTTAGATCGATAGCTAAACATTTACAACAGGTAGAGCGCTCAGACATTTTTTCGAAAGATTAAACATTTTAAAATGCAAACAGGTGTTTCAATGAATACATGAATTGTAACAAAGGAGCATGACTGCTCTACTGGTATGCCAAATTTCAGATCTATTAATTGAGCCGTTCTTGAGGATGTAACTTTTGTGGGTTTGAATTTCCAAACCACTTTTTTCAACGTTTTAGGTCATTCTGAGTATCCTGATGTGAAAATCTCGATTTTTTTTTCTCTTCTCAAAGACAATCATTTCTGTACGAGCAAAAGTATAAAAAGAAACTTTTTATGGAGTCTTTCTTTTCTTGTAACAAGAGGCATGAAACGTCGGACATGTGAATTCCATTAATTAACGTAAGAAATATTTTGCATCCGTGAGAGCCCGAGCCTGCGAAGAACAGTGATTGTCTTATCAGAGTATCGTTGTGTTATGAAATTGAGACTGATCCTATTAATCATGAAAGGAATCCAAAGGTTCCCTAACCGATTTTACGAAATTTTTAAAGATACACAACGATTCCTGGTATCTCTGCACTTGTATGTGTTCCGCTAATGTTCCGTCCCTACCGGTTCTGCGATCTTCC
The DNA here is from genome assembly GCA_963942595.1 of Cylloceria caligata. Taxonomy (NCBI): domain Eukaryota; kingdom Metazoa; phylum Arthropoda; class Insecta; order Hymenoptera; family Ichneumonidae; genus Cylloceria; species Cylloceria caligata. The sequence goes on along the minus strand of OZ012707.1, from coordinate 12,243,150 downwards.
ACTGCCTCGATAAATTTATACAAATATGGCACCTCCGGGATGATAAATTCGTCAACTTTTTTCGGGTCGAAAGGTGTGCACAGTAAGAAAGTTTTTGGATGAAATGAAAATGGAGCTTTTAGAAGGTGGTTCATTCCCACGGTAACGGCTGTATCGATTCTGGGATACAAGTAATAGAGAATAATTTCCTTCATCAAATGTGGCCGCGATTTCCACAAAGACGTGACCTGAAACAATGGGAAAGAGATAACAACAATGAGCTATTTCGTTAAACCAGTAATTCAGATATGTGAAAGATAAACATTTATTACGTACCAATTGCTTCTCGGATTTCCAGTATCGAGAGAAGTTGTCCCATCTTTCATTGCTTGTCGAGCACTGCTTAAACAATTGGGTCACATTTTGTTGACAAGAGTCGGTTGGAAGTAACGAAATAAATTGTATAACACCTTCAGGCGTGCCTAAAATGTCTTGCTCGTTTATACATATCGACAGGAATTCTTGTGAGGCGATTTTGTACGAACGACTGTAGAGTAAAAAATTTAGTATAAATATCATCTCCAAGGTGTTGCCAGTTTTATATAGGACACACCAATCGGTACCTCAAGCTTAATTAAAAACAGTTTATTTGATCATTAGAGCTAAATATTTAACTCTCAAAAAGAGATTTATATCTAGAATCTATCATTTGAATCAGTCAAACTTGAAATATCGTTAAGTGGTTGCCTGCAATTGAAAAATATTCTTTTACGTAATATGAGCATGTGTTGACGGATTATTTCCCAGATTAATCGGTGCTTTAGTGTTTACACTCGGTTTCCTCAGCGTATAGTACATTATGATTTGTTTTCTCTGCTTATTGTTCATGCGTCTGACGGTAGGATCGCAGATCCAACAGTGAATGCCTCTTCGGCCGGAAAAAACCCACAAAATGTGCTGCCAGCCGAAATCCTCTGAGAAGTAATAGGCGATTGTTAATGAATAATTAAAAAAAGAACGGCGTATTAGCATTCTGAAAATACTGCAGAGTAAAATGAAATAGTTTAACAACAATTTACCTCTGAGACTGACATCCAAAATTTTGCAAGCCACAGCAATGAATTTCCAACACTTTTGGCATATTGTGGTGTCCTTGCAGCATGTTCTAACGTTGTTGTAATCACTCAGGTCTATATCCAGCGTTAGTTCTTTCTCTACAGGTCTGCGGATTGACGTTCCATAATCAGCACGAGCAGGTCTACGATTTGATTCTCGATTTATTAATAGATCAAATCATGCATTACCTATTTTTAGAACATGAGTGGTTTACCTAATATTGAAAAGAGCTCCTATGTCTATCTTCGCTGGACAAACTTTGCAGATCTCAAACTTCATTTCTCGAAAATACTCAAAGCTCTTATTGCGCACAAAGACTTCTGACAGAAGCGTGTATGCAAACTCTCTGCAGTGAAAGTTGTCAACTGAAACACACATTTTTGCTATAGAATGTGAGGTGAAAGACTCTGATCAGAATAAATTTTGAATATCTTTATAGATCTGAATTGAGAAAAAAATAAATTTTTTTGATGTTAATGCATTTAATTGCAAAATTACTTTTACAATTGAAAGTTTGATACAAGTTGGAAAAGTTTAGTAGTTCAAAATGTGTTCTTTGGTTTTTTATCAATACCATTGTCAAAATTGCCATGAGTCTTATTAATTACTAAATATTTTATAAAAGATCTTTTGTTAACCAGTAAAAGATAAATAAAATTGAAAATGAAATAAATAATTCTCGGCAGTAAGTCGTTCCTACAGGTTCTAATTCAGCACAGCAGCGACTCTACATGCATCAACTGCACACTGTTTATTCCAAACCATACCAGGTGTAAAGTTGATGCATTTAATCGTTACTGTGTTGAATTGCAACCCGTAGAAACAATTTATGGCCTAATTCTTACACTTTCCATAGCAGAGCCAGGCGCAAATGTCTTCGAAAGGAAAAAAGTCTTTGTAGTATGATTTCAGAAAATCAGCTTCTTTACCAGTTTTAATATTCACATCACTGGTTAGGTCGTACAGCAAACGATAAACCGTAGTTACCCATTCATCCATATGGCTGTACACTTCCTCTCCTGACATAAAAGAAAAAAATTTTTTCTCGATATATTTGATATTCAATCGCTCAGGAATTGCTGCATGTCAGTGAACCTTGAGAAGATTGCAAGGGATGCTGTAATGATTGGTCTCTGTAAACATGTTTCTCTTGCAGATAGTTATTTTTTTGTATTAGATCCTGACTGCTTCAATTGGACGTGTATTTCACAGGATGGCGAAGAAAGTCTCAAATGTCAATCACACTGCTTCCTCATTGATTAGAAGTACAATCGATTTTGGATTCCTTATTGTGGAAGGAAACTTTATGAAAGGTGAAAAATAATGAGGAAGCAATGTGTAAGCTTATGATTTATTCAAAATTTGTAAAAATTTGCGCATTAAATATTTGAAGCATACTTAATATTTAATACTTATTGTACATTTCGGACAAATTTAAGAATCATTATCGAGCAGTCTTGGTCGTAATTACACATGTGCTGAAAATAAAAATTCCATAGTATAAAATTGACACGAGCCAGCATGTTTAATTCCTTTTTCACTTATGAAAATAAAATTAAGGTAATGCTGTAATGGTGGCTCAGTTCATAGGATTTACATAAAAATATTTTATGCTGTGCTTAATATATCATTTATTCTCCCTACGAAAATTCAGGGTCAGTTATCGACCTAATTGCAGAGAAAAAATTATTAAGAATAAGTGTTTTTCTTGACAGAATCCCGAAATGATGTAGGAAAACCCAATTTCCGTTTGCAACAAAAAAGTATATATATGTAGAAAACCATAAGATATTTAAGAAAAATCAGATTTACATACTTCTCACTTATAGCAATTCAATGGTCCCTGAAATAAATACGATTATCGGCCTAGCTTTTACGTTATATTGAGTTTAATTTGAGCTGCCGCCATCGGGCTTACTACACCTGTGCTTCACGTCGCTACGATAAAGTAACGTGGCAACACTGCATCAGTTGGTTGTAGTCTTAACGCTATTTCACCCATTTCAACGTTTTTATATATTTTAATCTTGAATGTTTTTTTCTTTTCAAAAGTCAATATTGTTTTCAGTTTTGACATATTGATATCGAAGAGGTTAAACCCGCACGGTTGATTGACAGATAGAACCAATGTTGCCAAATAGCGACCGAGGAATAATACGCGAATCGTTGAAATAACTATTTTTTCATTTTTCTAATTGTATATACACATTGAATGAATGATCTACACATGGAATAATTTATTTATTGAAAATTATTATTTCTACTAGTGTCGAAAATAGGAATAAGTATAAGTATTAAGCATAAGCCGTGGTATGACTAGCCTGCAGCGACAGGATTATCTTAAAGCAGAACACTGGTAACAAACCAAAGTCAAAAGAATCACAGTAATGACTTACAAGTTTATTGGAATCTGACAAATAATATGACCAATATTTAGCAGACATACTAAAAATACACATTGTCGTTCAAAGTATTTATAATTGAATCAAAATTATATAAAGATCTAATGCAGACAAAACTAAATAATACATTTTTACAGTTAATCGTGTATTTGTATAAACATTGAAACTCGTTCAAACAAATATACGGGAAAGATAAGAAAGAACATACAACAAAAATACGGATTGTAAAGGAATATATATTTTAAACAGGTTATAGGTGTCTTACAATTTCACTGCCTGTTGCGCTAATAAAAGAATGATTAATTCTTTGGATTACATAGAAGTATGCTGTATATAGAATCTTCGTTTCACCTTAAGGTAATCTTGTCGTGGTGGCTTAACCCATAAGATTTGCATTAAGAAAATGTATGATGTGCATAATATATTATTTATTCTCACTACGAAAATTCAGGATCGGTTGTCGACTTAATTGAAGAGAAAAAATCATTAAAAGTAGGCGTTTTTCGTGACGGAATCCCGAGGTAACGTAGAAAAAACCAATTTTCGGTTGCTACAAACATGTATAAATTAGTAGAAATCCATAAGATATTTAAGAAAAATCAGATTTACATACTTTCAACTTGTATCAATTGAATGGTTCCGGAAAAAAATACGATTATCGGCCTAGTTTTTACGTTATATTGAGTTTAATTTGAGCTTCCGGCATCGGGTTTACTACTCCTCTGTGTCATGTCGCTACGATGAAGTAACGTGGCAACACCGCTTCAGTTGGTCCATTTCACCCATTCCAATATCTGTACATAATTTAATGTTTTGTCTTTTCAGAAGTCGACATTGTTTTCACAGTTTTGACACATTGATATCGAAGAGGTTAAACCCACGCGATCGAGTAGAAAAAGATAGAGATAGAACCGTGTTGTCAAATAGCAACCGAGGAATACTACGCGAATCGTTGAAATAACTATTTTTTCATTTTTTCTCCTTATATACAAAAATTTAATGAATGGTTTACACATGGATTAATTCATTTATTGAAAATTATTATATCTACGAGTGTCGAAAAGACGAAAAGTATAAGTATTAAGTATAAGCAGTGGTATAACTGCTAGCTGCAGCGACAGGATTACCTCAAGGGGAGGCAGAATATCCATGAGTGCGAAAGAGGTAGAACTAGTATGGCGGTGAGAGAGAAGCAGCACATCTGTGTAAGTTGGAGCTTTCGTTTCGCCTTAAGGGAAGCCAGCACAAACACACACACGGCACACATATTCCTATTGCTATTTAGAAATGAAAAAGTACCTAAACTGTGCACGGGAACTATTGTTGATAATCTCGAAAAATAAATCCGCAAGACACAGCCGATAACTTAGCTTGATCAAGGGAAGGCAAAATATCCATGAGTGCGAAAGAGATAGAACTAGTATAGTATCGCCTTACCTGAATTCCGCGAGAGGCGCTGGTAGTATATTATATAGCTGTCTCTCTTACACACCAGTAGAGTGAAATGCTATTGTTTACAATTTTAGTTACCCACTGAGTAGGTTTCATCTCCCCTTAAGGTGATGTGGTACACTGAGTGAGCGGCCATTAGCGCGAGTGAGATACCACCAATGGCAATCGTGAAGGAGTGAGAGAGAATGACAGAAGCGTGTACCACATCACCTTAACGATACCGGTAGAAGGTGATTTAGTGAACGAGTTAAATGTTTAATATTACCTGTGGTAACTTTTTTGTGTAACCGCTGATCTCTATGAAATTTGCCACTTGCGATTCTACTACTTCCTGCAGATTCAGGGGGATTAAGCATCCCTAGCAGCCTGACATAATCCTACTCGACTTTCCATTGTCAATCCCACGTCTTTGCTGCTGCGTTAAGCCTTCCAAACTGACATCAGATATATTACAGTCACGTGGTTTTTGTTTACGACAGAGTACAAGCACCGGCGTACGACTGCCCAGGCCAGGAGCACATGCTGCGCGACCAACCCCCAACGCCGGCACAGCAATTTCATTTGATTCGATATAAAATAAAATACTTTGTACCACGCGAGCGTGTGTGTAACTTGTCCTTTATTTATTTACTCTTTGCTATTATAGTCATTGTCTCAATGCATGGAGAATTTATTATATAATATTTATTGGTGGTAAATGTAGATCGTTAGAATGTTGGGGTCATGCAGAATGAAATCATGGAATAACGACACTGCGTAGATCGCAAGCAGCGCGATCCTTTCGAGAGTGGAGAACGGTCACTTAAAAAAGACGATAGGTAGGTAGTGATAAATTGTTGATTAGATTTTATATTTATGTTCTTTTGTCCATAAAGTAAAGCATCATTTTTGCTCGAGGCTACTTTAGTTACACTGACGTTAGTTATTTTTATAAAAAAGAAACTTACAATTATTTTACGTCATTTTACACAAAGCATTCAGTGTAGCGAATGCTGTCGCTAGACATAGAAGATTGAAGGTTATCCATTGTGTGTCGTGAAAACAATTGACGTATTACAAGTGAAGAGAGTGAGTAAATATCCTTTGTAAATAAAATTCACATTGCTTTCTCATTATTATTAACATTTACCAAAGTCATTTTTCCAGCGAAATATATCGATCGATTTTGATTTTCTCGTAGACAAAGCTTTGTGAAAGGTGTAAAATAACGGAAAAACAATTTTGAAAGTTTAAATTTACGAGGTTGTTTTAATAATGTATGAAGTTAACGAAAAATAAACAATCACAAGTAAATGAATGAAAGATTTTTTAGGACTCGTTAGAATGTTTTATTTTTTAGATCAACATTGTCTTCTGAATTTGAGCATTTAACATGATATAACATTGCTTAACATTTGTAGTTGAATAGCTGCCCTCCTTTATTTCACTGGCTACAAAGATTTCAGCCACGTTTGCGAAGACAATTGGGTTGTAACTAATTCATGTCACTAATTCAAGTCATTCTAGTTATGGGCAATTTCTCTTACGCGTAGTATGCACAAACATACTTAATTTGAGTCTGAATTTTGGATTAAGCAGTATATTTTAAGTATGATGATTTTGAATTCTCAGATTTTATTTTATATTCCTTTACAAAAACAAAGCGTCTTTTATGAAGAAGTCAAATGGGCTCCAACGATATGAAGGGTGATCTCGTGCTTCAGGATATCAATACAAGCGAAAAATTCATCATCGATTGCAGTGAGACCTTGGTTAGTATACATGCTTTGACTTTTTATTCTAAGTTTATTAATCTTTATCTATTTAAATAATAAATTGTTGTTCAAATCTCTTCTGAATTTTTCATTATTGAAAAAAAATTTCATTTAAAAAAAAATAAAGTCCATTCCCTGAATTTTATTTATTTTTTTACAATTTTTAAAGTAATTTTGATTGCGTGTTATAATTATTATTGTTGTTGTTTTAGTACAAGTGTGGAAGGGGTAAAGGAAACCAAATACTCTCTCAGAGTATACTAGTGTCCCGTGAGCACTGCATTTTCATCCGTACTAATGCTAGTCTGAACGTCATTGATGTGGGAGTAAGCATTTGAGCATTTCAGTCATTAATATCTACCTGTTTGACTGATTTCAGTGCTGCGCAAAATAGTATTTAGGTAGTTTTGAATTTGATTATTACTTGTGAATAGTTGAATTATTCTCTTGTGTTTAGAGCTCCAATGGCATTTATATAAATGGAGTGCATCAGCAACCCAAAGTTATGACAGCGCTCAATATTAATGACCTTATTGGTCTCGGTTGTTCTGATGTGCTTCCCGATGACACTCGCAATCCTAAGAGTCATACGGTTTACAAATTACTTACACTCGAGGTAAGACTATGTATTAAAATTGTTTTTACATATCAACAATTTTAAATGAATTACTGGTCGCTGAGATATTTGATCACTGGCTGAAATTAAATCTTTTAGTTATTTTAACAGAAAATTGCAGCTGCAATTGATGTTGAGTCCATTAGTATAATTAATTATAAAATGAATTAACAACCGAATTTGTTTGTTCGATTAATTTGAATTGTTTCAAATTCTTGTTACTTCGTAAATTGTTGTTATTTCAGGTGGAACAACAAGTGCAGCAGGCAGAACCTGTTGCAGATGTCACACAACAGCCAGTCGAAGTAACTCCCAAGAACACATCGGATAATAAGCGGAAACAATCTAGGGATTCGCTCGAGTACAATGTGCCTTTAAAAATTGCAAAACTTGAAAAAATCGACATGGAAGTATCAACTCCTGATATCATTGATATCTCTGGTAAACGCAATCTAAATTCTGCATTTTTCGCAACAATTTAGAACTCTACACGTCAATTTGAAGCATGGTGTTACTGTGCTACAATACCTTTTCAAACTCAAGAAAGACGCATCGATTAAATTCGATGTTCCTAATCAGTGAACTCAAGAACCACGGAGTACCGAATTTTATTCAAATCAAAACACTTTTTGCATTGTAGTCCGCCATATTAGATTCGCGACTATGAATTTCTGAATTTTGCGATCAGATACGTAATTAGCGACCTCAAGAATCTCCAAGTATCCAGTTTCATCCAAATCCATATTATATTTCGCAATTTTGAGTTCAGATTTGTAATTAGCGTGCTCAAAAACGTCCGAGTATCGAATTTTATTAAAGTCAATTACTTTTTGCATTGTAGTCCTATTTCGAATTCTTAAATTTTGAGTTCAGGTTCGTAATCGGCGTCTTAAAAAATTCCCAAATGCCAATTCCAAGGTTATCGCAAGTAAGAAAAAATGTATGCTTCAAAAGGTTAACACATTTTTTTTTTAATTTGCAGACGAAAGCAGCGACGAAATCATTATCCCTAATGGGACCAAACCGTCTAACGATGAAGAATTCATCGACAAGATAAAAGTTTCACCTACAAAATCTAAATTTCCAAAATCCGAAACCACTTCTAATACCACAGAGGTATCACGTTCTTTACAGGAAAATAACGCAATCAGTGCTACTGCTATTCACCTGTCCACCTGTTTATCCACTCACGGAAGAAAAAGGCTCAAAGATAGCGACAGGAATTCTAATCCTTTGAATGCTGGAAATGCCATTAACTCCCTTCACGACTGTACAAAATCCGACGAAATTGAAAAAATTCACAGTGAAAAACCATCGAAAGCTCGAAAGGTCGATAAATTACAACTTCCGGCTACTGTCAAAGAAACAAACTCGGCTAAACCTACCGATTTGAGAAGAGAACGTGTACAAAAGGAAAAAATAGAGTCCGGAAAAAAACGGTCTACGACCGAGATGCCCAAGAAGATAGATTCCTCCAAAGAGTCATTAAAAATGTCCAATTTGACGGAGCAAGTTGTATCTACATGTAGTTATAGCGGAAGTTCCTCTTCCTCCTCGGGAGAAACGGCAAAGTCGAATAATTCCAAAAGCGAAAAGGCAAACGGCAGTTTAAAGATTGTCAAGGGACCCATAGATTGTTTTGTACCAGCGCTTGATGTGGACGATTTGAATTTGAAGGAGCGAATGGAGCCCGACGACTATCAACGGAAATCTGACGAGCCTATTACGAACGAGCCGCCGCTGCGGCAATTAAAAAATGATGATGCTGAACAATTAATAAAGCACGAGCCCGAATTGAATGTAGTCGATGACGACGAGTTGGTGTGTAAGAATTTGAAGAATTTCGTCACAGGTGTGGCACCAACGCCGATAAAATTGAAGCGCGTGAAGCAAGAGCCAAAGACGAGATACTCAGAATTTGACGTTGTGGTATTGAGCGACGATGAGGACGGTGTTTTTCCTGCGTCGCAGCTCTTCGGTGACGCGTCCGACGATGATATTGAGCACAAGGTGCAGATTAAGGATGAAGAGATCGAAGACAGTGACACAGACATTTTTGAAGACAGGCGAAACGATTTTCCGGATACTATTGTACTGTCTGACAGCGACAACGAAGATAATCCGTGGTACGATCGACTCTTAAGAAGTCAACTATTCAACGACAGTCGTCTCTCGTTAAAGAACGAGATAAAGGAGGAAGTTGAGGCAGAAAATGTCGCTTGTTCCGACGAAGTGGAACATTTCAAAGAGGTGGACTTTTACGAGGCCGAGAATGAGAAAGAACTTTTCGAAGAAGAGGAAGATATTGAGAAAAATGCTCCACAGATTCCTATCAAAGACATTGTGGAAGAAATTTACGATCTCTGCTTCGTAAATGAGGACAATAAAAGAAAAAAAAGCGTTCGTGATAAACCACAGTCTAAGGATAAAAGGGGTACGGCCAAGCGGACAGAGAAGGAAAAGATCACCGAAGAAATTGTTCGCGAAATTCCTCTTGAAAAACAAAGCAGCAAAGATGGTGGGTTGACGGAAAAAATTAGTAAAAAGCAGAAATTAATAGAGAACAAAATTCATAAGAAGAAACGATTATCCGAAGACAAAAAATATCTCAAAGAGAAAAGATTATCTGTAGATAAACGATTGTCCAATGAAAAAAGATTATCTGTGGACAAACGATTGTCCGACGAGACAACATCATCTGTGGACAAACGATTGTCCGAAGAGACAAAACTATTTGTGGACAAACGATTGTCCGACGAGACAACATTATCTGTGGACAAACGATTGTCCGAAGAGACAAAACTATTTGTGGACAAACGATTGTCCGAAGAGAAAATATTGTCAGATAAACGGTTACCCGAAGAGAAGAAATTATCTGTGGAAAAACGATTGCCCGAAGGAAAGAGATTTACCGTTGAAAAAAGACCATCCATCGAAAAACCGTCTCCCCAAAAAGAAAAATGGGTAGAAACAGCTGCACATGACGAGGAGGTAGACGCAAAAGATGCCAAACACAAGCCAAAGAGCAAACATGACGCAAAAAAGCGTCGCCGCTCCAGCGAGGCGAAAGCAACAAGCATGTCAGACAGTAGCAACGACAAACCCGATCTCGCGAAACCGAAATCAAACTCTACAGATACTTCGGCGGATCTCCCACTGATTTTAAACATAAGCCCTGTGGTAATGCTGACGAAACTCGACAATATGAGGAAGAGTCTGCAACTTGTTGAACCACCGTTTCTCACTAATGGTGAAGGCAGAGGCGTCAGTTGCAGTATTACGACAATTGGCAGGTCATCCGACAAGCAAGAGCAATCCGTGGCATCTACGAGCGGTATCGGTGGTGGAGAAAAAGTACATAAATTAACGACGAAGCAAAAAAAAGAATTGAAGCTAAAATCGAAGATTGAAGAGAAGTGTCAATTGATAGAACAGAGGCATCGTCGTCTGAAAAATAGGTGGGCGTCCGAGTGCCTACCTGTGAACAAAAAACCTGCACATTCGCCGTTCACTCCTAAAGAACGTAAGGATATCGTGAACGATAGGAAAGAAAAGCTGAAGCAAATTGCGACGGAGAAAAAAATGACTGAGATACTTCAAGCATCGCCTGTAAGGCGATTTATCGTTAAACCTAAAGCCAAAGTGACGACAAATTCGCGTAACGACTTTCTGGTCAAAGAGCTGGAGGAGCAGGCTAAGCACACATCTGCAAATTTCGAGCGAATGCATTCCGAAGATGGGGATAAGGGCTCGGAGGGGACGAAGCAAAAAGATAAATCTTTGGAGCTGAGAACAGAAGCTTTCGCGAATGGTGAATCGTTAAGAGTACAAGGAGAAAAGTCTTCTAGTGAAGGAAAGGCTAAGGGTAGGAGTAAGGCTGTGGACAGCAAAACTACTGCTGAAGGTAAAATACTTAAGGTGAAAGGAGATAATGTGCCAAAAGATAAGATTAAGGACGGTAAATCTAAAAAATTAGCGAACGAAATTTCTGAAAATGGTGAAATTTGTCAGCATTTGGATACGAATTCGATGAAACCGATACCGAAGGAAACTAAGTCTTCCCTGATTTTTATCGAACAACCGGTGGTTTTCGGTAGGATTCCGGAAAAATTTTCATCGCAAAATGCGACGAAAGCGTTCACGATACCGAATGTTCCGGAGCAAGTGTTCGGCGAGCAGCATCGGGAGGTTGGCCAGACTTTGGCGAATAATACAAACGCGAAAGAGTCATCGGGATTCGTGCCGGATCCGAGAATAAGGATAGGCAAATCGGGAAAATCTTTGCTCAAGGAAAATCGAGAGCCGAAAGCGAATAAAGAGCCTGGTCGACCAAAGACGAATAAACGTGTGTCCTTCGACGATTTAAGCACGAGGATAGACATTTTTGAAATCGATCCGGGTAACAGCTTAAAGAAATGCGTTTCGAAGGACGCTCCACTGCTGGTGAAGAAGCTACCGAGATGCAGTACCGCGGACACGTTAGTTTGTTGCCCGAAATTAGAGCAATTTTTGTTGCACATCTTCAAGTGGAATCCGGTTTGGCTAGAGGTAAGAAGATACGCGGTTCTCGGCCGAATTTTTCGCAAAATCTTTTTATTCCGAACGAATTTTTGCAGGAACAAAAAATGTTGAATACAGCCCCACCCGTCGTCGATGAAAAAAAACTTGTACCACTACTTTCGAAATACGCGACTTATAAGGATTACTACAATGTTGCCGAACCTCTTTTGGCTCTCGAGCTCTGGTATGGAATAACGCGAGACTTTGAAGTCGGGAAAATGAATCAAAAGTACGTATAACGACACTTCGAGAAAATAAATGTTAGACCCGTTAAATTTTTCTCTGGATCCGATTTGTTTGACAATTGTTCCGAATCTGCAGTAAAAAATTACGAAATTTGAATGAAAAAAAATCATTCTGTATGTGAATTTGACTGTTTCCGTTTGGAAAAATGTGCTATTGATAGACGCGAAAAAATAATAATAAATATTTTTTATCTTTTCAGAGCGTGTTTTAAGTTCTCGATAGTCAACCATTCGGTCACTCTGACGACAGTACCATCGACGAAAGTCCGTGTAACGACGCTGATGCTGGAAGTCGTCGTCTCGAAACGAGTCGCTCAAATCCAGGCGCATCCAGTTTACGGCGATCTAGTATTTTTCGAATATATATCGAACAAAAGAACCAAAAAGGGTTGCCCGCTGTGGAAGGTGTTCGCATACGTAACGAATGTCCGTCACACCGTTATAACGCCTATGACACAATTTAATCGCGATTTATGTAAGTGAACCTGCGATTCTCGCCCACTGCGAAGTATTATTATTTATGACATTTATTTATGTAACTCGCATTTTCACACGCAGTAACCTTTGTGACGGAGGCTCACACCTTGATAACGTACACGGTGATGACGAAACCTCTTGACCCAACTGACATACAGACCAACAAGGTCAGCAGACTACGAACGATCTCATATCTTCGTTCAAATATACGAATGATTCAGGCACTTCAGAAGTTGCCTGTCTCACCTCTTTGCAATACGATTCTGCATCCCAAGATCGAGGATTACCAATTGCCGTCTACGAGCAATTTTGATAATTACTCTCTAGTCACGAAGGTATTTTTATTAACTCTCATAATAATTCAAACAAAGCACTCTGAAACCGTTAGATTTTCATTATTTCATTTTATGTACCTTATTGACAGATAGTTCGAAAATATATTCAAATATTGTCTTTAAACAGGACAAACTAAACGCAAAGCAACTAGAAGCTGTGGTAAGAATAACGGACGCAGTGGTGCAACGACTCCCGAAAGTGTGTCTTATTCAGGGTCCCCCTGGCACGGGAAAATCGAGGGTTATCGTCAATCTCGTAACGCAGATACTTTATGGCAACGGTCGTTATCAGACCAACAAAAAATTGAGAATATTGGTGTGTGCACCGTCGAACGCGGCTATCGATGAAATTGTTCTAAGGTTGTTGGAGATACGACAGTCGTTTCGTGAGTATGGCATTTCACTCCGTGCGATAAGCCAAGAGGCGCCACGCGTGGTGAAATGTTGCATTTTTTGCTGGACTCTTTACATACGAATGTCTAGGATGATTCGGATTAAGTGTAGCAAGCGACCTGGCGTAGGTGAGTGGTGAGAGCTGTCGATCGACAATGGGAAGGTCGCGGATTCGAATGTCCTTCCAGATGCCCCGCATTGTTTCACATTGTTCCTCATGTATTTCACTTTTTTCGAGTTACGGTATACAGCACTAACCTTTCCCGGTATTTTAAAGTGTTTCGAGCTTCGCTCTTTTCGTTACTTCCTAAACCGTGTTCATCGTTTTCAACACCTTTCCGACCAAAATCCTAATATCGTTTCCCACTCTTCAAATTCCCAATGTTTAAATTCGTTGACAACCGCAACTATTTGTCCCTTAAATTTCAAGCTCTTCTCCTGTGTCAATCCCTCTCCGAGTTTCTAACAATCATTTTCGTTTCGTATACGTTGACCTCCATTCCTGTGTTGTTATCGAATTTCTCTAACGATTTCAACATACTCTTTAGCTCCTTTGGATCGTCCACCACTACGGCTATGTCGTCATCGTATTTCAACGCATAGTACTTAAGCCTTCTCATAACTGTTCCCCCTTTTCTCATTCATTCACTCACTATTCGTCCATGCTGTGCAAAAATACCTTTAAGTATTGTTTGCAATACTTAAAGAGCAATCGTGTGTGAATCTCTTTATCGTTTCAAATTCTCTCATTACCCCCTCCGTCAAAATGACCTAATGAGGTCATTTACGTGAAATGTCTCGTAAAATCTAATCATTCCGTACATCTTACTCCTTATCCCCAAATCTCCCAAATTCTTAAGTAATAATCCTTTATTCATCTCATCGAATGCTGCTTTGAAGTCAACAAACATTAGGTACAACTTGCCTCTTTTTCTTTCAGTGTATTATATTTTGATTTTAAAAAATGGTATATTCCACTTGTCCGGGTATCTTTTTTTTATTACAATTTCCACCGGTGCGATTAAAGCCGTTTTTCCCATGGTTTTGCATTGCGCGGAAGCCAGGGTAAAAGCACGGAATCTGTTTGCTGATACTGCTGTTGCCTACCTAAGTGCCTGGTGGGACATCATCTCCCAGTGATTCAATGGACCGGCCGGTGCTAACAATTTCGCGGAAGACACTCCAATGCCAAAAACCGTTCGCCCACTTATCACTGAGAAGTGTTGGATACGGATTTACTAAAAGTGGAGTTCGAACGACCAGAAATACAGAAAAAACAAAACTCGTCCCTAATCTTCTGAGCTTAGCCCACTTTTGTTCTGAAGCCCTAATAGTCTGTAATTTCTGATAACTTCCCACCACCCACACTTGTAGAAATCTACAAATGTTTATGCTCTTCCTTACCTTACGCTATTTTGCTCATGCTATTCTTTCTTCTGCTCATTATTTCCCTATTCCCGTCGTTCGGGACAATTTTGACGTCTAGGACCCAGTTTCCTGCACCGCTCATATAAGTCAGTTTGTCCTTCTGGCCCCCTCAAGCCTTTTGTTTAGTACCATCAACTCATAAGACTTACAGAGTTTTAGTATTCTGCACCCCTCCGTGTTCAACACTTTATCCTCCGAATGTCATTCGCTTTCAATTCAAGTCCTCGTCTCTCGCTCTCTACTCTTCACATTTCTCGCAGTTAAGTCTCCTGCGATGACCACATACATTTCTTCTTTAATTTATTCCTTCTATCCATTTATCTGGTTCTCTTCATTTTCTTAAAACATAATTATAGGGCGATAAAGTCGAAATTTGTTTCTTATACTTTTACACTCTCTATTTTTATAATTAGCCCATTCCTCCCTTTTTCCATGTTGTACTCTTTAGCTAGTTTGGATTCCACTCCAACGAATATCCCTTCATTAGCTCTTTTCCTTCCCGTGTTTATTCTTGCCACTTTGAACCACCACTAATATCCTATATTCATGCTTCTTCGAATGCTTTTACCTTTGTTTTTCTCAATCCATTTTCTCAATCTCAACCAATTTTTTTCAAGAAATCGGTTACACATTACTTCTCTATTTTCCGTATCCTTACCTTCCGTAGTCAGCCTCGCTTTCTGACAGTTCCCAGCTTTCGAAGTTGCTCTTTCCAATCCCATGAATACCCATTCCGACATATTTTTTTTGGTAGCCCACTCGAGTGATTCTTTCTCTCCTCGATAGTTCCTCATTTATATCTCTCAGCTCTGTCTGCAACTCTTCTTCCCTGTCCACTAGTACATCCTCGATCCATATTACATTTCATGACAATCCTGTCTTTCCTCATATGATCTTTATTTCCTGTTTCCACTTTTTCTTATTTATCATCCTTTCTACATTATTGCGATTTGCACGTTTTTGCTGTTTATTGCATTCCTCTGATCCTGATGCAGTTTTTGCGTTTCCGAAATGAATACCAGCATTCATCCTCCCTCGATTTTCCAATCCGGCATGCTTTCTTTTCCGTTGCTGCTTCTGCCCATTGGCCCCGGCACATGTACTTCTAGATCCGACAGATCTGCCACTGAATTACTAATGCTTCTCTTAACATCTGAAGGAATTAGCTGATTAGGTCAAGTTCGTCGGTGTCTGTTAAAGCATCTTTCGCCGTTCATTTTTTATTTCTTCCGTCATGTCAGCGGCTTTCTTTCGCCTTTCCACATTCTGCCTTACTGCATAAAGTTCCTTCATTATTTTTACTAATTCCCTTCTATCCTCTTCTTACTCTTTGCCCGGTTTTACCCAGTTTTTTTTATTTACCATATTCCGTTCCCTTCGCCCGAATCTTATCCACTCTTCAATTCCACCCACGCATTTTCCTGTTTTCTGTCAACCGTTACAGATTGCCCAGTTCCTTTTTTTATTTACCATATTCCGTTCCCTTCGCCCGAATGTTATCCACTCTTCAATTCCACCCACGCATTTTCCTGTTTTCTGTCAACCGTTACAGATTGCCCAGTTCCTAATCCCATTCCGGCTTTTCTACCTCATCTCATCAGTCTGGAGTAAAATATGTAAAATTCGAACGCGCATGTCATTTAATAGTACATTACGCAACTCTTTCAGAATGACCAACATTCTGAAAGAGTTGCGTACAGTGCTTTTTGACATGAGTGCGAGAAATAGCTCAATTTTCGACAATTAATCAACGTTTTCCCACGTCACATCATTACACCATCGCGTCTGCTAGGTTAGCAGTTGACGTAAACAAAACAGTTGTGTTCATTCCTGTCACATGGAAATTCTTGACAGAAAAACAGAAGAATAACAGTGAAGGAATGAAATAATCATAATAATAGAATGAAGGAATATAAAAACAGGGGAGGAATGTAAACAGCTGATTGCAAAACAAAAATGACTCGTTTTCTACCATGAAAATGGGTCAAAATTGAGCTATTTTCAAAGCACGTGTGTTAAAAACTTCTTTTTTGCACTCGACCGGAATGACCAACATTCTGAAAGAGTTGCGTAATTCACTATTTCCGTATCCAGTGTTTTCACTCCTGAGGTTAAGTAGCGTTACGTTGCGACGTTCAAAACACATAAACCTCCATATTGGTACTCCCATAACAAAAAACGTATTAACACGATCGCAAACAACAATGTACAGTTTCTTTTTGCTTTTTCTCCATCCTCACGCATTGGTATAAGTATTGAGAGTTCAGCAAAATAGTTTCAACATTTCAACACTATGGAAGCTACCAGTCCAATATGCGTACTGTAGCACTTCCACGCAAAGCGATGCGATGACAATGATGTTTAGATGTGATGTACGTACGGTTTTTCAGAGAAGGGAAATCGATTCAACATGGTCCGCATCGGTCGAACCGAGACGATGCATCCCCTGGTGAAGGAGGTGTCGGTATCAGAATTGGCGATAAAGGACGTTAAAAAAACTGCCGATACTTACATGTCGCCGAGTTTCACCAGTGACAGCGTTGAGGAAGAGGTGAAATTTCGTTTTAATTTCAATTGTGCATAATCTCATGATTTTTACGAAGGGATTATCGTTTTTACGTGTAGAAACGATTTCTTCAAGCACGAATAAACGCTTTGGAGCTCGAAAAGTCGAATACGATCACTCGGCAAGATCCCATGTACGAGAAACAAATTAAACGAAAGCTCGGGGATATTCATGCGAAATACAATCTCCTTATGAACCGTCGACCGGTACGTCAATGTCTCTTCGAGGTAAAAAAAAAATGATCGATTGATCGTTAAATTAATAATTAACGATTGGAGTGCACAGGCCGATAGATTAGATGCAAGGGAATTGTCGAGACTGGAGAGAGCCGCGGAAAACACTCTGTTAAAGGGAGCTGACGTGATCACTTGTACGCTGACGTCTTGCTACACGAATCAGATGGAGGCAATTTTTGCGTAAGGATAAATTATTATTTATATGAAGATT
The DNA here is from genome assembly GCA_963942595.1 of Cylloceria caligata. Taxonomy (NCBI): domain Eukaryota; kingdom Metazoa; phylum Arthropoda; class Insecta; order Hymenoptera; family Ichneumonidae; genus Cylloceria; species Cylloceria caligata. The sequence continues at coordinate 12,225,380 of OZ012707.1, read as the reverse complement.
TTAAATATGGTGCGAAATTACAGATCTCTATTATTTCATTTTTTGTCACAGTGGAAAAGATTCTATATCCGTTTGCATAGTCGACGAAGCGACTCAGAGTGCCGAAGCGGAGACTCTTATCCCGCTGATGCTTGGAGTCAGGACTCTGGTTCTAGTCGGAGATACTAATCAGCTACCGGCGACAGTTCTGTCACAGGTAAAACCTATATTTGGGAATTTACTGTAACTTTTTCTTTCTCATAGAAGAAACTTTGTTGTGAACATTTTTTTTTCGAGATTCTGATGTTACAGTACTTGAAATATTCCAAAACGTTGAGAATACATATTTAGAAAAAAATTTGCGTGCGAGTGCGTGATTGCATGCGTCTTACAATTTTCACCCAAATCGTTAATGGGAACTTTATTTAATGGTTGTTTGAATACTTCGAAAATGGATATGATCTCTCTAACTTCCGTAAATTTTGAGCTATTGAGCTAAAGTTTTGTACAAGAAAATACATGAATCGATCAAGACGTTCAAATTTAATGGAATCATGAGTTTCCGTAATTTTTCGAAAAATAAACTACTTTCACTCTTTCGTAAATTTTCATATGCAAAACCAAAAATACTTTTCGGTGAGATTATTGATAATTTGGTTACATACAATTTCGAACCTGTAACGCGTCTTTGGCAGACGAATTGGGTCTGGATTTGCTGGCACCCAAAATGTAATTTACAAGAAAACTTGTTTGTTAATTTTTTTAGACCTAGTTTCACTAAAAACAATTTATTCTTAATAGAAAGCTAAGAAGTTTGGGTTGGACCAGTCCCTCTTCGCCCGAATCCAAGATGGCTTCGACGGCCAAGAGAACAATCCGATAATTCTGTTGAATACGCAATACCGAATGTCATATCCGGTGGCGTACTGGCCCAATAGATTCTTCTATGCTGGGATTCTCAAAAATGCCGCGGAAAAATATCCATTACCTTTCCACTGTTACAAAGTCATGAATCTCGATTCAACCCAAGACGAGGACAAGTTCTCGAACACGGAAGAAGCGTATTTTGTCGCAAATCTCGTTTACACACTGATGACTCGTTCGAAACTGGATCATTTGAATGCCCCGGTGAGAATCGGCGTCATAACGCCCTATAACAATCAGAAACAATTGGTCATCAAGAAAATTCGAGAACGGTGAGCAGAAAGTGTTTCTAAAAGAGTAGAAGATGGTATACGCTATTGCAGGATACATTGAAAGAATTATCCTTTCAGAATATCGCACGTTTCGGACAAAGTAAAGAAAAAAATTGTCCACGAGGTCAATACGGTCGATAGTTTTCAAGGTCAGGAACGAGACGTAATAATAATGTCCTGCGTAAGGAGCAGTGGAATAGGATTCTTGTCAGACCGGCAGAGATTGTGCGTAGCATTGACGAGAGCCAAACACAGCCTGATACTCTGCGGCAACTTTAGAACATTCCAGGTAAAAAGAAAAAAACACGGCGAAAAAAACCAATTTTTTAATTCCGGTAAAGCACGAGTAAGATGTTTCTTTGACGAATTTCAGAGGGATCCCATGTGGAGCGCGCTGTTGTCGGATGCACACGAACGCGGGGTATACGTAAGAATTAAGTCGAATGCTGAAGTGGATGAGATAAAGCCGTACGTGATTCGATAGCACAATAATATTCGAACTTAAGACGACTTTTGTGTATAGTAATAGAGCAACAGGTGCCATGCCAACATCACGCGATGCTGGGCAAATACTTTACGCGTTGTAAATATTGTAAATTGAACCTTCCTACGTGATATCATTACATTATTTAGTACTTAAAGTTTCGATATGGTAATTTTTTTTGACTGTATTTCTTGTTTTCTGGATACACGGCAGCCGGGTACACAATATATTTTTACCTTTCTCTAGTATTTTACAGTGCGAAGAGTGCACAATTTAAACCTGTCAGGATAAAAATATGAACCTACTATAGCAAATCTCGCAACTTTAGTAAAGATACACTTGGATTAATAGTAACTTAATCATCAAACAAGGTGATCAGACATACCAACGGATCCGTTGCATTCGCCGCTCCGGTGACTATTTTTCAAATTTGACTAAACTTTCCTGTAATACCGTGTATTGCTTCGGCTGTATTTCTGATTCTCCAAACTTACAACAACGTACGCTTGTAAATTACTTTTTTTTATATATATAAAATGTACACTGGTTGTATTAGTTCACTGAAGAAATCATAAACAACAAGATGGAAACACATATTCTATAGAAAAATAATCATTTTTTTTTTTACACTGTATTAACAAGTAAGTAGATAAAATAATCTCAGGTGGTCCAAAGTATTTTAGTAATTATCTAAAATCAGCTTTATTGTATAATTGTCGAAACATAATAAATCTTGAAATACCACCGATTAGTGTTCATTGTACTTAGTGTTGATAAAAGCAATCGATATTTGATGAAATTGCATATGGTTACAATGAAACAATTATTATTTGATAAAAAAGTTTAACAACAAGTATATTAGGCCGCGTCAGAATGCTTGCTTGTATGGCATAGCCATTAGGGGCATCGACCCCTGAATTTATTATCCAACGAGCACTCCTACATTACCATACGGTCGATAAGGAAAACTGCACGCTGTGCTTTTACCTACTTATCCACGCACTACACGAAATACTAAAACAGGAGGTGACATTTCTTTCTCTGCCTTACGAGAGGGGAAAAAGTAAGCTCTGCTATCCTGTTATCCAATCAAAAAAACATGTCAATCACAAAGCCCTCAAAGTTTGGAGCAAGGAATATATAAAACAGAAAGCTGAATACAAATATTGAAACTCATTATCTATGATTTATAGATGAGAAAAATAGAAAACCGAACGATTTATCAGATAACCAGATCTCTTTCACAATCTATATTTCAAAGTATGTTGGTTCGACACAACGAAATATATTTTGTGACTACCGGCAAAGGGAAGGGCACGTACGCGCCTCGTGTCAATTTGCTAGCTAAGAGCATTTCTTTTGTTTCAGTTATGTTGGCTACGGTGAGTCCTTTTTCTTCCAATCCCTTAATATGATTAATGATTGCCATTAAAAATTATTACTGTACAGAAAAACCGATGGAAGAAAGCGGCGAACTGCAGAGTCTCTCGGAGGAAATGTTAAGGCATGCATGCTCGAACAAAAAGGGTGTCCATCGTATAGCGAACAATACGAAATGGCCCAAATAGAAATGCAACGGTACGGCATGGCTCGCTATTGATCATGGTACCACGGAGACGGCACGAGGACGGTACGCTGTTGAGTAACAGAATCGTTGCCGGTCTATTTTAATTGTCAGTTATCGTAAGTGATTGTAACCTTCGAGTTTAGAGAGTGAAGACGATATAAAATTTTTTCTCTTTTCGGGTGTAACGTTGAGCCGCGGTTATATAGTGTTCATATCGATAATCCAATTTGTAAGACGCGAGATTTTGTTGCAATTCGAACGATAGTGAGATTTATTAGAATAATAGTGTATATCTATTAGATATAGGTATGCTCACTCGAGAAAAATGTTGTTTTCGAAAAGAGAAAATGAACTCGGGATACTCAATGTCTGCTTAAGAACAAAGACATAGGACAACATCATAAAACAGTCAAGAGTCTGGTGGTCTACACTTAAGTCCTTCAAGCGGGGACTAACAAAACGCTGTGACAACAAGGTGCCTTCGCTAAAGAGTGGACAATATGTGTAGATGCCTCGCCGTAAAAGAAAGCGGAGTTGAGAGGCCCGTCGATGGTTATTATCTTGGCAATAACCATCGACGTGACTTACTTAGTTACAACGCCGAGAGGATCGAAGAAAAGGCTCGGACTCCTAAAAATCTAGCAAATGCTCTCACCAGAGCCCCGTACTGCCCTGGGAAACTGAAGAGAGTCGCCCGCGAACAACCACCCGCAAGGCTCCGCGGAGGCGAGGCTGCAACTGGTCAACTACTAGACGACACTTGTCGTGGATGGATCAAGACACCCCTATACTCTTCGGCGTCGAGGAAGCACCATCATCAAGGACCTATCTTTAAGAAAAAGTATAAGATTTTATACAAGCAGAACATAGTTGAATTTCAAGTGGATAGTATGGAGCTCTCGAACTTGTTGAATAAATTAACTCAACGTTTCCAACGTAAACCAATTGTACTTGAATCCTTTCAAGATTCTCCGCGCATCCTGAGTCGAACACTCTAGTATTTCACGGGAGAAACGGTCTCTCGTGCCATGTTAACTGCAACGTAATATTAACCCTTTATAAGTCACAATGCCCTAAACCGTCCTGGAATGGAACTACGACGAGTAGAGTAGGCGCAACGCGTTCTTATGATAGAGCTGAGGAGTGGGGATATTCTTGTGACTCATAAAGGGTTTAAAACGTGGTTGGTACGATCATCACGCGGGTATCCAAGAATTGCCAAATCACCCTCACCAATGAATGGCCAAAAAAACGATCCGCTAACACTAATTGTAGAGCGAGCCAGTGGTAATTCCGATTGGTTAACCCTTTGAGTGCCGGGAGCCGATATATCGGTTCCTGCTACACTGGCGAGAAGTGCCAGAGCCGATATATCGGTCCGCGCCTCGTAGCGCTTTACTATTCGCATTGCGGGAGAACTCTATCTCAAAATAAATTTGTAATACGTTATAAATGATCTAATTTCATTATGAGAGAATTTAAAAAAAATAGTTTTTCGTTTTAACTCTTTGTGGACGACGACCTCTTCCTATCGCTTGGAGGTACCGAAAGTCATATAAACATAAACACCGATGGTCGCCACTCAGGCGATATTCGATCTTATGTTTTCAAGTTATGTTTTATTTTTGTTATGTAATATTGTTTATCTTGTTACAAAATATATTGGAAATACAAAGTATATGCTTCATAATAATTGACCCATATAAAATTATGGTGAAAAGATGGCTGTTTGTATGTGCAAATACGTTTTGTACGAAAGAACTCAACTTTTACTTCATTTATAAACATATATACCTTTGTTTTTTCTATAATTCTCAAATGAGTACAAAAAAACTAGTGTCATTGTTTAGTTCTGTATTTCATCTATAATACGCAGCTTTTTGAATCATGTAAATATCGTTTCTCGTTTGGTTTTTATAAGCATTTTCCCGAACCCTTGTAAAACTGTGAAATTCGGCCGGTTTTTCTCGCATAGGCACCTCTATTTCGCCCGGCACTAAAAGGGTTAATATATCTTCGAAGAGTAGTCCGCAACCGTGTAGTCTGATCCGCGACAGCTCGAAGTCTTAAGCCCATCAACGGCTTATTGTTGATCGGAGTTGAAACTTTGTCTACCCTATGTTAAAACTAGTCAAAGAAATTGAACCAGTTTTAAATTACATCGATGGAAACGGGTGTTATACACACTGAGGTGATCGTGTTGCTGTGTTGAGTCTACGCTGTACTCCACTAGATGGCAAAATGTTGCAGCGTTACTCGCAACTGATTCGTCATCTCAGTATGTATAAAAATACGGAGCTGATATCGCGAGGCCGACTATACAAGTAAAAAATTGGATCGATTCGTGGATGGCTTCAGGACATGACCAGTTTTTTCAACGCGGGATTCGTACGCTGCCCAAAAGATGGGAGAAAATAGTGGCCAGTGATGGACAATACTTTGAATCATAAATGTATAACCAGTTTTTTACAATAAAGCCTCGAATTTCGGAACTTCACCTAACTTCAGAGCGCTCACGGTGGAGCGAGAAAAAAGAGCACGGGGATTCAGTCAATCCTTATATATAAAAATGAATGTTTGTCTGTCTGTCCGGTATACAAAGCTACACGCGTTGACCGATTTCAGCCAAACTTTATACCAATATTGTTGAAGACCAAAGGAAGGCGACTGTATATATCTCACCCCTGAAAACGACCCCCTTCATCCCCTAAAAAAAATTCTTAATAAAACCCACACGCCTTCACCGATTACAACCAAAACAAGCACAAATATTGTTAAGGGCCTAAGGAAGGTCACTGGATATATTCCACCCCTAAACCCCACCCTCTTCACCCCCTAAAAAAAAGATTCTTCAAAAATATTCACGCGAATCAACTGATTTCAACGAAACCTTACACAAATATTGTTGAAGACCAAAAGAAGGCGACTGTATATATCTCACCCCTGAAAACCACCCCCTTCATCCTCTAAAAATTTTTTTTTAATAAAATCTACACGCCTTCACCGATTACAACTAAACCAAGCACAAATATTGTTAAGAGCCTAAGGAAGGTCACTGGATATATCTCACCCCTAAAAAGCACCCCCTTCATCCCCTAAAAAAATTCTTAATAAAATCCACACGCCTTCACCGATTACAACCAAACCAAGCACAAATATTGTCAAGAGCCTAAAGAAGGTCACTGAATATATCTCACCCCTAAACTCCACCCTCTTCACCCTCTAAAAAAAGATTCTTCAAAAATATTCACGCGAATCAACTGATTTCAACCAAACCTTACACAATTATTATAGGGAGTCTAAGACGGGTACGACAAAGGTCGTACTGTATACATATCCACCCACTTAAACCCCTAAAAAAAGATTTAGTATAAAAATCCACACCCCTTGACTGATTTCAACCAAACTTTACAAAAATTTTGATAAGTTCTAATGGAAGGTCACTGTATAAATATAGCTCACCCCTTAAAATCGCGCCTTTATCCCCTAAAAATAGTTAGTTCTTCTGCCTTAACCGATTTAAACAAAACTTCACAAACAAAATAGAAACTCACTCACTCTATATATCTCACCCCATAAGACCACGCCCAACGAAAACAATCTTTATCTCCCACTGAAAGTAATGTGGTTTTTTCAACTATTTTAAACACTGATTTAGCTGTTATTGCCCGTATGATGTGGCACTCGGGCAACGCCGGGTAAATCAGCTAGTATTTGTATATATGTTTTATTCAACAACATATAAATTTTAATAAGTTTGTTGTACATCAGAGATGTCGTTAACAACTAGAAATTTATAAAACCGCAAAGCAATTTCTTAATTACCTTTGTTGCTTTAGTTCTAAATATAAGAGTGCAAAAATGATTGAGTGATTAAATAAAATAGAGTTACTAAAAATTATTTAGCTGTTTTAGTTAAAAAATATAGTAACTATGAAAATATATAGAAATTATAAAAATAGCTATAGATAGTCACATTAAAATAGCTTTGAAAAGTATGATATAAAAAAAATTAAACATTTTGTAAGCTCCCGAGTGCAAAAAGTTATAATAAATAGGACTTTAATTTTTAAAAGTTTTCATATGAAAATAAATCTAAAAAGGATTAAATAACTTTCGATGTCATTTTTGTTACCTTCATATTTACATTTCCTGTTATCCCTACAGTCGGGAGACGTGTCCTGAATATTGCAACCGTCTTTTACATATCAAGAAATATGTTGAAAAATTATATCGACATTTTCTAACGCAGAAGAAATATAATAAACGACTTGCAAAAACAATAAATTTATGTTCATTCATTCATTCACAAACGCCATTCCTATTTTTCCAATTTTTTTCCGTTAAAACCTTCCTACTCCCCTTAAACAGCGATAGACTCTGCTAGTATAAAAGATTCTGGGAAAAGTATATATCTGAAACAAAAAATTCAAAAAGTATTTAACGGTATAAATGTCGTTATGATCCGAAGCAGAATTATATCGTTTAATGATAAATTAACGAAATGGCGTAGGGGCTAAGTTTTTATTCCAAAAATTGGTAAATTAAAAAATATTTTTACACGTTGAATAATACGAAATTGTTAACATAAAAATGTTTTCATGGGCTGCAATAGCCAATCTTAAATAACGTGGAATACGGAAACATTGCCAGTACATTTTAAAATATATTTAGTTTCTAGAGACAACAAGGTTTCTTGGTTGGGTAACGAATTGTTGGAGTTTAAATTTATTACCGGGCAATGATATAATACATTTCAATTAAACGCGAGGGATCCTGAGTGCACCAAGATTTAACTATAGCTGTATAATATTTTCTATGCTTTTATTGTGTAAATGTTCGCCACACGTTCTTGTACTAATATTGTTTTTATTTGTAAGGAGAAATTCGTTGAATAAGCACCAACACAAGTAAATAACAATAACACAAGTAAAAATTAAAGCAACTGTTTAGCACTGATTAGTGTAGTAAAGTAGTTCTCCTTGAGAATATATGTTAAATACAAATGAGACTCGTCTCTTATTATTTTATTCTTAATACGATATTTAAAAAAAGAAATATATCGAAGTCATTTCGTAATCATGTTTTCTCCGAGCATATAGTCAGTGGGTCAGTATACAACGGGAGACTTGTGATCGAATTTGCCCCACTGATATACGAGCTCGTTATTATATTCCCAATTCGTAGATATTCAGGAAGCAGTTTAATTTTTGTGTAGCGTAATTTTAATTAACGCTTCTCGTGATCTTTCATAAAAAGTATACAACAAAACGGTAATAAAGTTTTCATTCGTGGTAGCGACTTTATTGGCGTCGTAGTATTTTGATCAAGTGAGCCCCGGACCGTCCTTCAAGCGGATCTTCCCCTTCTTTTGAATATTACACATTCGTACACGTGGGTCTCGAATCCCCTCTTAATATCGTTTAAAAAGGCCTTGGGCCTGTATAAGAGCTGCGCATATTGTACATCATGGCTCACAAAGAATCCAGCAGCATCGATGACCATGTCAGTGCGCAGTTTTAACGCCGTTATCATTCTTACCGGGTTCTATCTATCTTTTCTATCTTTTATCAACGCCGATGAAGCAGGTGAGTCGTTGAACACGTAGACTCTTAATAATAATAATAATAATAATAATAATAAATCATAATGTTATGATCAGTCAGACACAATTAGAAGTATTTACTCGGAGATAATATTTAAAAAATAATTTTTTATTTGATACAATGAATTATTTAGCCGAAGTTACAAGAGTAAAAGTCGTCCTCTTTTAAAAAATAACTGTCGCTGATGACTGTATATATGAGGTAGTGTTAGCCAAAGTTATGTACTGCCAGCAGTTATTTAACGCTTCACGTCTTTTACAACACTACAGTCACAATATACATTAAATTTAACTTGTAATTCAACATTTTTACTACATCTTTAATAGTATTTTTATTATATTTAACATGAAATCTCTTGGATGTTAAAAATCAAGCACTCATGAAAATACACATAACAATTTAGTTTCATTTTTCCTTTCTTATAGAGGGAGCAATATTTTTTATTTGTTCAATAAAAATAAAAAGATTTCCCGCTCACAGTGTCAGATTTTCAAAATACTCAAAAATGTCGGGAAATCGCATTTAGAAAAAATGTATCGATATCTCTATAAATTAAGAACCGGTTTATCTATCAAGCTGAAGTATGGCACACAAATAGAAAAGTTACGCTCCTTTGTTTGTTATTATTAACGTGATAATTCAAAAACAAATTCAAATTTTATCGCGTTTTAAATTTTTTTAAAAATGCCCGTTTGATATTTTTAATGTTTTCATGAAAAAAAAAAAGCATTTGACGTTTCTAATGTTAGACTTTTTGAAATATTCAAAAACATCGCAAAATTACATTTAGAAAAAAAATTGTGGATGTGTGTGTGTGTGTGTGTTCTTGTGTTTTCTCGTGTGTTGCATGTAAAATTCAAACCTCAAACTTAAGAACGGTTTTATCTATCGAACTGAGATATAACACGCAAATAGGAAAGTTATTCTCCTTTGTTTGTTATTATTTAAGTGATATTTGAAAAACAAATACAGATTTTATTTCATTTTTATTAAAAAAAAAAATGTCTGTTTGCGCACTAACTCGCTCAAATATTGAAATATTTAGGTTCAAAGTTTCTAAATAAATGTGCTGACCTTAAACAAGTGTTGGTATTGAATTTCCAGGGTTTAAAATTTTATAATTTATATTTGCTGTATTAAAATTTGTTGTATTTTAATAAAAATTACTATCAAGACAGTTAATGTCATCAATTCCTCTATATAGCTTCTTAAGACTTTGGTTTCAAAGTAGAAACTTACGAATTTGACTTCTTCGTTGTTTTCCACGTTTAACAAAGCTTCCTCTATGAGAAAGTCAGAATCAATCAGCATAAGCTGCCTCACGATAAAGGTGGCTCTGTGAAAGGTGGAGAACAATGATACAAAGAAGAAAATGTACAATGAAAGCGGTCGAATGATTGACAGCATTACGTTTATCCGGTTGCGATAATATTATAACAAGGAAAGGCACATGTTTGTCTATCGGTAGATTCTTCCTGTTCGGGACCAACCAAGTATTACGTGGATATTGGATGTACACCCGTTTATAACAATCCAGACTCTCCTTGTCCGGAGAAATACAACTGTGATCATCTGAAGAATATACCTACTAACAAGTGTTTTATAAATGGTCACGAGTACGCAATCGGAGAGATACTGAGGGATGAAGATAAGTCACCATGCAATATCGCTTGTTCCTGTGTTCAAAGTCCCGGAGGGTATGACATTGAATATTTTTCTATTCAAACTACGAATAGCACGTAATGTAACAGTTTTTTTTCTATCACAAAGGCCCCAATTCAGATGCGCAATCGTCGATTGCTTCTATGACTCTAAGCCTGGTTGCTACCTGAAGCAAAACGCAACTTCCTGTTGCCCTGATAGCGAAGTTTGTCGTGAGTAATAAAGAAAAGAAAATTGTCATGATGGTTAGAAAATTTCGGCAATCGACAACCTAGTATTTCATATGATTTATTCTCAAATCATATGTTATTTCTTCGGAAAATTTCATTGTAAATTATATCGAATTTTAATTAATTTCACGTGTATATTAGATGACCATTTTTTTCTTTATGTAAGGATGCTTTCGTCGTGTAAAATATGATGATTAGAAAGCTTCGATAACTGACGACATAGTGTTTCTTATGATTTGTTTTCAAATACTGTTCAATCATCCTATATCACACGATCAAAGTATCCTTACATCATGCAAAAAATTGTTGTCAAATATTCATGTGAAATGAACAATATTTTTATTTAACTGTCAATGAAATTCACCGAAGAACCAATAACAGATGGTTCGAAATATTGATTTGGCTTGTAATAGCTGAAAAAGAGGAGGATCGCCCGACCTGTATGGTTGATGGTATAAAATACAAGGACGGTGAATACTTTGAGCCTGCATCGGAACCAACAAAGTACTGTTACTGCGGCGAGGGATATACAGGTAAAGAAATTTGTATTTTTTTTAATAAGGGAATCAAGAAATCTTCACTCTTTTTCCCTTTTTTTCACACAGGCGAGAATATCGAACCATTCTGTATTTTATCCTCGTGCGGAACCATGCTTCATCACATCGGTGATATTCGCGGGAATTGCGTTCCCACTTATTATTCCAATCAATCACCAAAATCGAGCTGCAGCGCAGCTTATCGATGTCGTTAGTACATTCAGTTGCTTGTTTAAAACACGTTATTTATCTATTTAGTTTTATACGAGGCGATAATCCGTCTGGCTCCTCAGAGAAGCAATGATTAATATTTGTTCATCAATCGAATTTTAGAAAACGATAAGGACGTTGTTATTCCACGAATGTCTGATTCT